>MEHQ01004335.1:39509-70144 GCA_008828725.1 Saccharina japonica
CAGGCAGTCGCACGCCGCCGGGGCGGGGAGGACACATGTTAGGACAAAGGTCATCACCGGGTCGCGGAGCTCGTCCGCCGCTAGGCCGCGGGCGAGGGTTTGGCCCAAATAGGGGACATTCACAGGCCCATCCCACACACCATGCCCCTCCCTCGCCGCTCGTCAGCAACGATTTTTTCCGCCAAACGAACGGCCAGGGCCCCCCATGGTCGGGGGGAGGGAGTTCGTATGATAATGAAGCGGGGAGGCAGTGGGAACAAAACACATTTAGTACGATTGAGGAGCAATTGCGGTCAACTAGAGGCCCGTCAGGCCAGCCGCAGTGGCAGCAGCAGCAGGGATGGGGGATGGAAGGACAGCAGGGAGCACACTGGGGGGAAGGGGCAGAGTATCCATGGCAACAGCAGCAGTCAGGCCCGCCACAGCAGCACCAGGAGCACACGCAGGAAGGGGGGGGGGGATTCGGGGGTGTAAGCCAGTGGGAAGTAGAAGGATTAGGGCTGCAGCAACGGCCAGGTTCACACCAACAGCAGCAGGGGCAGACACACAACGGTCGGGGAGGGTTCGGGGGAACAAGCCCGTGGGAAGGAGGGTCGTTACAGCAGCAACCACAGCAGAGGAGGGGGTCGGAGAGGTGGGGGGGGGCTACCAGCCCGTGGGGGGTGGGAGCGGCGAGACAGAAACTTCAACTACAGCAGTGGCAAGCACCGGGAGAGCAGAGGCACCCGGGGCCAGCCCGGAAAGACAGAAAGAAAGTGTCGTGCTTCTCCAGGAGAAAAATACAATAAAAAAACACACACACACACACACACAACGGCCACCCCATGTGTTCTTGAATACAGCAGTACTCAGCTCGCAGTACTTCACCGTCACTATATTTCCATCATTACATACAAACGAACTATTAATAATGTAAATGGTTGAAGTACTACTGCTGCTGTATAGCAGTAGTACAGGACACTTAATTTGAAACAGGGTAGTAACAACCCTGACTGAGATTTACAAGGAAATAATAAATTCGGGAACCGTTACAATGAAAATTAAAATTTAGTATAGAACGCACCCTCCCTCGAGTAAATAAGAAACCCAGCCTGGGTTAGAATTACTGTAGTGTTTCTCATTGGGTGCCTGTGGGTGCCCTGTGCTGTTATTAATTGTACACCCCTTGGCAGTACGTAGTTGCTTTTGTGCGCCCTAAGCTTACCTATTATTCTACCTCTCCTACTCTTCGCCGTTACGGGAATTGAGCGTAGCCGCAGGCGGGCGTCAGCCCGCCGCGGCGAAGCCCCCCTTGTATCTATTATGCATTTGCAAGTCGCCTGTACTTAATTAGTGTTTTTTGCTTTATGTGGTGTACGGCCAGGTACGACTGTGCTGCTGCTGTCGTCGTGGTAGGTGCTTTGTCACATGCCACCTCCCAGTACCCCTTCCTGCAGTACGATACATAGAGGTAGGTGGGTACAATACGTTCAGTTGTACGTACGTATATACGTACAGCAGTACGTATTTCGCTGCATGCATTGCACCATGAATCTCTTGGCATTTTCAAGTCGGTCCTTGCACCACATCGTGGACCTCTCCTGCTCCTTTCCTTGCGCGAGCGTAGCGGGCGGCGTCGGCCGCCCTCGGAGTGGAGCTTTGCTTTCTTCGCGATCTTTTTTCGTGTTGGAAGATAGATATTCACTTTCTGTCCTGTATTTGCCGACATACATGTGGAGCTCTTGGCAGTATCAAGTCGCCAGTTGCAGCCAATTTATGTTCTTCTAGTGCAGCTAATTTATGTTCCTCTTTTACCCTTTTCACATGATTTGGTTCTATTCTTCCTTCCGCGAGCGTAGCGGGCGGCGTTAGCCGCCCGAGCAGCGGAGCTCTTGTACTACATTACTCACTTGTACTACGCAACCCAACGCAAACCCCGACTTCTGGAACTGGTCCAGAGCCCAAAATGCAAGGAGATCATGAGATTATTCACAGGTGTTATGGTACTGCTGGTACACAGCCATAAACACCAACGGTTTAAGCATTCCCACCACACCACCACACAAATAGTCACCACTCTCTCCGCATCTACAACGTACCCAAGCTCGCAGCGAGCAGTCCAATCAACACTGCCTACCAAACTTTCGAACCACGTGCCCTCTGGTGTGCACTCACTTGCTTGGTGCCACATCAAGCCCAACCAGCGGAGATCCCAAATTCTCCGGCCTACCGCAAAGTTGTACCATGCCCGCAGCAGTGAGAATCGCTGGCAATTCCTCCTTGCGTGGCACAGGGCTGCCCGTAAGCTGACGCCGCCGCCGCAAATCTGATTGTATTGGCTCCGTTCCCGTTGCAAGGAAACGGAAGCATTGGCGATGCGGCGCAATTGACACTTGTGTTATAGAACGGCGTTGCTGCTGCTGCTGCTGCTGCTGGAGCATTGACGATACGTATAGTTCTTCGGCTCTGCGGCTATGTCTGGCAGCCAACGCCGACTGCAGTATTCTCCCCCCTCTGGTGTACGACATGGGTGGCCAAAGAGGGTCAAGCCTGGGCACTGGGCACTGGGCACAACTGACCGGCACTGCGACTTCTCGTTCGATTCTTGACGGGAGATTGCGCCGCATCATCCCGGGGTCCTGAGACGATAAGTTCTTATGGAAACCCTTGTTGACATTTGGCGAGGCCCGGCTTCGCAGTCAGCGATAGCTCCGCGCTGCTGTTACGCTGTACATGGCTTCCCCCACGAGGCCATTGTTGGGCAGAGAAAATAGGGATGCCTCCGCAACGTTACCAGCTCTGCAGAAACTCCTCCAGCTCGCATACTCCGAGGACACGGACGAGCAAATCGAGGTGAAAGCAAGCGTGTCTGCGCGTTTTGGATTTCCAATTGCAACGCAAAATGCGTCTCCTTCTGTCTTATTAATAGTGTTAGGACAGGGATAAAGGCAATAACTACAAAGACTACAAGCACAGCAAACGCGGAACCCTGACCAGGCTATAGGGTCTGCCGAGTTGTTGTCGAAGTAATGCACCTGTTCCTGAACCTCTGCATGAAAAGGGTTGGTGATTTGCCAACACTCGGAGACGCGTAGGGCAGCGTTACCTCATCGACGACCAACGAGCCCCACACTAGCCCTGAGAGGGAGCCAGCTTTGCGGACGGTTTCCCCTTCTGGCGTAAATTTAAGGGCCGTTTTGATGTTCGTTTTCATACCCAAACCGTCGTTAAATTCCCGATCAGAGTGGTACATCGTACCTGTGGAACGTATAATACGTACCTGGCCCCTGGCACCTGCTTACAGCAGCAGTAGAAGCACAAGTTGAGAAAGAACGCACGCCAGGTGTGTATGTATGTACGAGCTGCCTCACCGATAACGAGCAGTACGTGTGTCGTACAGCAGGCAGTATTTAAAAGTGCAAATGCTACCTACGCTCGCCCCATGCAGCTTGCTCGTGGTAACCCCCCCCCCCAGCCAGCAGAGTATGCGAGGGCGTCATTAGACTACGGCCGCACACGACATGAGTACACCCCCAGCACAGTACAGCACCCCCCCTTCTTCTGCCGTTTGCGTGGCCTGTCTATATATACCTTCATGCTTAGCCTTGACCGTCAAATGTCGATGTTCCAATTGTCACAATGCCTGCTCACCTCAAGGCTTGGCCTATACCCGGTACCTCTCAACAGCCCCCCCGCGGTCTGATATCTGTACGCCTGCTTTACCTCCTTCGTCTGCTCAGCAAGTTGACTGCTTCTCACTCTGAATGCTTATGTAATGCTCCGCCCCGACATGGCTTCAGTTGCGCGCCTTGCATGGCCCGGGCGAAACCCAACAGCAAATATTCATTTTGTCAACAACACGACGACAGCAACAACGACACTGAAAATTGGCAATACCAACTACGATGACGACGGTGGGAACAAGAGGGGCAACATCAACACCCAAAAATAACAACCAAAACGCCAACACCGCCTCCAAAACCAATACTGTCGACACTAATAGCGACCAAGCAACCTACCCAATTACTCCCGAACCAGAGCCATAAACAAAACAAAACAAAGCAAAACAAGACAAAACACAAAACAAAACAAGACGAAACAAGACAAAACCAAAACAAAACCAAAACCGAAAAACTAAAACCGAAACCATCGTAACCGAAACAAAACCACCCAAACCACGACGACACCACTGACACCATCAATCAGGCGGTGATGGGCATCTCGAAGATGATCGAGCGCCGGCGCTTCGAGGCCTCCCTGTTCGGCCCCCTCTGCCACACCCTGTCGCGCCTTGTCGTCAGCGAGCAGCGCACCGTGGTCGCCTATGCGGCGCGCGGAATCAAGATGCTTATGCTGGACGATGCCTTGCGTCCACAGGCTACCGTCGCCGGCATCCCCAGCGTGCTGGCGGCGGCCATGGGGGAGTGGGAGGACGATGCGCCGTGTCTTCGGGAGATCTTGGGGTGAGAGAAAGCGGGAGTTGGAGGTTGGGTTGGAGAGGAGGAGGGGGGAGGGGGGGGGGGTGTACTTCATTTTCATGCATGGCCGTAGTCTTATGACAATAGACCCTGAGGGGGAGGGAGGGGGGGGACGTACTCATTTATTGCTTGCCTTAGTCGTATGAGCATTGACCACGCATCCCTTTCGAGACGGAGCACCGTTCCTACTCCTAATAGAGACACCTCCAACACTTGGGCGACCATTCCGTTGTTTCCATATATTACAAAGAAACTCTTTGCTAATCCTATCCCCTTCCTGTTTCGCCGCCTGTGGCCACCATCTAACCCCTAAGATAGCGATCGTTTTCTCGCTACTATTTAGTGTACCAAACTTCTCCATGTCACATTCGTCTATTTTTCTCATCTCCTCGAACACATCCCTTTCCTCCTTGTACCTTTCGCATTCTCCCACTATGTGAATTCTACTCTCTATGGCTTTGCCACATGGGCACATCTGTGCGTCTACTTCCTCCTCCTCCCAGCTACTGGTATACCTCCTTCTTTCTGGCAGGTCCAGGTCCCCTACACGAAATCGCAATTTCAGCTTTTTCGCGAAGTCCATTGGGCCGTGCAGATACTTTTTCATTCTTATCCCTTCTCTCAACCCCCCGTATATCTCTAAGTGTTCTTCCCTTTCCATCTTATTTCTTAGCGCTAGCCTTTCCCTTATGTCTATCCTTTCTTTTACTTCTGTCTTGGACCCCCGAAATTTCTCTATTGCCAGTATCTCTTTTTCTATATCCTTCCGTACTTTCTCGACTACGCTATCCCACCTTATTCCAGCTCGCCCTTTGGTTACATACAGCTTTATCAGCTATGGCTGGCAACCTCTTATTTGGCATGTTCTTTACTTTATATTGCCATTTCAACTTACGCACGTCTCTATTTGTCTTAAGTGGGTACATTCCCAGTTCTGCTCTCAATACTGTATTACTCGTCGTACTTGAGCATCCTAGTTCTTTTTTAGCTGCTGTCATCTGTACCGTTTCCAGCTGTTTTGCGAGCTTCGCATTCCCTTCCCATACTTCTCCTGCATATTCTAGCTTTGGTACAATCACATTCATCAGTATACATCTCTTAATTCTAGTGTCAAGGTGCGAGTCTGTTAGGACTGCTTCCATCTTGCCTACGTGTGCCAGAGGGGGGAGGGGTGTACTCATGTCGTGCACGGCCGTAGTCGTATGACCATAGACCCTCGCATCCCTACAATGCCGGGACGGAGCACGTTGGGTTTTCACCAACCAGGCAGACATTGCTTGCACCAAGCGCGAAGCGCCATGAGGTATTGGGCGAGTCGCATGGAGGGTGAGCTGCATCCTGCTAAGAACCGCCTCTGAGGCGGACTTGCATATGGATGACAGCTTCAATGAGTTAATTTAATATCTGGTGTGGCCCTTCCTGAGACAGCAATAGGAGCACTATGTAACTGCCTCGCGGGTGCCTTACCATATACAGATAGCAAAGGTTCTCCACCCCGCACAAATGATCTAACAAGACCCCCAGCTTTGGTGACTGCCAAAAACAAAAACAAGAACAAAAACGGTACCCTGGTTGTCTAGCTCACGCAGTGAGAGGCGTGTTTTACAGCGTCGTTGCCAACCGACGCCAACCCAACCTATAAATATATAATAGGGGGAGGGGGGTATTTGGAAGGTTTCAATTATAAAAGGTTGCTTGCGTGTGGTTTGCAGTAGGAGCGCTCAGAACTAAATAGTGTGAATTATCACAGCAGCAATATAATGCTGTATAGCGCAGTTTCTCCGGGCGGTCTTGGGCCAAGAGATATAATTGGACGTTGAGAGGGGGGGGGGGGGGGGGGGGGGGGGGAAGGTGTAACGTTTCAATTGTGAGGTTGCTTGCATGCGGTTCTTAACACCAATGATACTATTGAGGATGATTACAGCACCCAGTGTGTGGGTCTAGGAGAAGGCCCAAGGCGTTGGTTGCTTGGGCCTGAAGGTCTGCCAGGGTCTCGTGCCTGCGACCTGCGAGGGAGTAAAATGGTGTCCTTCATTCAAACGGAAGAGCGTTGACAGCTCCCGGTATGTTTTTCTTCGTTCAAGCTAGCCCCCTCTGATCGAAAATCGAATCCATCGTATTCGGCGCTCACAGCGCAGCGGCGCCGGCTCGTCCCCGGCGGGCTCGCGGGGCTCCGAAGCACGGACATCCCAAAGTATTTGGAAACCCCCTTTCTGGTTGGCGATGGCGATTTCTTACAACCGGCGTGATCGGCTATGATATGCGAAGCATTTTGGCCCCTTTTAATGGGTACCGGCCTCCGACCTCACCCCCCCTCCTGCCCCCCCCCCTCCCGGTTATGCTGGCCTCCGCAGGGGTTTGCAGACCCTCTGCTGTGACAAGTCGACGGTGCTAGCTGTGGTGAACGCGGGGGCTTTAGGTGAGTGACGGCGCGGACGGTATTTTTGCTGTGGGAGTCTGATGCTATTCGACAGTCCTATTTTATTTTATTTTTTGTGAGGGTGTCAAATCACACGAGAGTCCCACGTGTTCTCGAACCGCAACGCGTTCCCCTATATATGTGTGGCGTTTAGTAAAAGGCTACATTTTGGACAATGAACCCCACTTCAGCCACCAGTGTGCTGTCCACTCTACATATCACACAGCTGAAGGTAATTTGGCCGTGCGCTCGTTGCAGGAAGCGAAAAACACGCCTGCAAAGAGGGAACACACTAATTGTAGCTGTTAGCAGCGAACTCCCTAGGAAATAGTCTAGGGTCGCCCCCTCCCATTTCCCGCATCGTGCTAGTTCGGATAACGCACGGCTCTCGTTTCGCTCGCAGAAATAAGCGACCAACAAAAAGGCAAAACTTGCTGGGTTTTGCAAGTTCGGAACCAGCGCGTCGATTCGTCGCTCCGTGTTCGAACTCACCTGAGCCAGCTACAATTCTGAACAAAAGTCCCATTCTGGGTGGTGGTATACTCTAGACGCGGTTGAAGTATCGCCCAGAAGCGTGCACGAAGATACTAATAGGATGGCGCATGACCCCACCATGGCTACTTCGCTCACCGTCGTATTAAGCTGTTCTCTCGTTTATTATTTTGTAATGCCGGCGGTGGCGATGGCGGTGCTGGTGCTGGTGCTGGTGCTAACAATGTTGATGCCGGCGCTGATGATGCTGCTGCTGCTGCTGCTGATGTGGGTGCTGGTGCTGGTGCTGGTGGTGCTGTTGCTGCTGTTGCTATTTTTTTATTACGCTTCTGCCGATCCCAAGGGCCGGTGCTGGAGTTGCTCGGCACGAACAACCTGGAGATCCGAATACTATCGACGGCGATTGCGGCGAACGTGCTTTCCTTCTCGGACAGCCTCCTGCTCACCAACGAGGAGGTCATAGACGCCTTTTCAGACTGCATGGAGGCTTTGCTGGACGCGGCGAAGAGGTACGAGTACATGCAGTTTATTGCGCCGCTGCCGCCACGCTGTGTGGTCATTGGCGTTGAATTGGAGCGGGCGTTGGCGTCTGGGATATATGCTCGTTTTTTCCCCGCACTAGTGGTGTAGTGGTGATGGTAGTAGCAATAGTAGTACTCATAGACGCAGTACATGGTAGAAGTAAAAAAGTAGTAGTAGCAGAAGTACCTGCAGTAGTCGTACCAGTAGTAGTGTAGTAGTAGTGTAGTACGTAGTAGTAGTAGTAGTAGTAGCAGTAGTAGTAGTATTTGTACTTACCACAGCAGCAGCAGCAGCAGCAGTGTAGTAGCACAGCAGTAATAGCGGTAGCATCCCCCTTCCCCCCCATGGAAACCCGTCGCGTTTTCCCTACCGACGCTCGCGCAACATCACCACCACCACCTCTAACAGCGTGGCCTCCACCTGTCACCATCACCCACATGTCACCATCACCCTCCTGACCGCACCCACACCCACACAACACCCACGCCCACCCTCTTTCTCACCGTTTACTCCTCGCCCTCCCGCCTGGCAGTAACGAAGGGTTAATCCAATGCTACGGGATAGCGGCGCTCGCGAACGCCTGCGCGCACCCTGTTCTCGCGGGTCGCGCCAGGGAACTCGGGGCTCTCGAACTCTTGAGGTCGTTCGAGGTGGAGCCTACAGCGGCGGCGACTGTGTTTCGCAGGGGGTACGGTAGGTTAACGTCTCTTCGTCGAAGACAGCGGGCGGCGACCGCGGTGGCTCGCATGAACGGGCTCGGTCTCCAGGCGGGGGATATAGAGGAGGGTGGGGGTGGAGGCGGGGGTGTGGGGGGGGGCGAGGAGACGGGGGGGGGTCCCGGAAAGCTGCAGTTTTACTCGTTCAAGTGGGGAGTGAATCCGTCCGTAGGGGTTTCTTTTCCGCCGCGAGATCGGCTGTGGGCGGTTTTGGGGTTTGTGTTGTGGACGGCCGTTGTCCTGCTAACGCTTTGGCCGATCTGGGGATTCTGATGTCGCCTGCTTGGGGCTCTGTATTGCCTCAGCCGGCTTTTCTCAGGAGCTACCCGCTCACCGCTCACCCTACTAATGTCGTCGCGGTGGTGGGATGAGGAAGAGAGGGCAGCGGTATTGGTGGTGGTGCTTGTGTTGTTTTGCCCCGTGCTGCCTGTCCGTGTTCATTTATTGTCTCTTAACTTTGCTTGTCCCGCCAGTCGATCTTCGTATGTACTATTAGTTTCTCTATCGAATTTTGTAGTGCTCGACGCAACCTCGAAAGTTGGGCCAACCCCCCCCCCCCCCCCCCCCCCCCCCCCCCTCTCCCCCCCCCCCCCCCCCCCCCCCCCCCCCTCTTAAATACCAGATAAAGCATCCCCCCGCCATATTCCGTGAGCCCACCCCTGAACCCTCTCTGTGCTGTTTTTGCTTGCGATTTTGTTGGGGTTAACTCGGAATAGTAAGTATACTTCGTATTAACATTTACGGTAGTTGTAGTTGTTGGGGATCGACTTTGCTCTTTATATTTGGTGATGTAGAGAAATTGACACGGACGCACGCGAATGGGACACAGGCGAAGATACTAAGAGGCCGTTGTTTGGCCACTTGACTGACCGCCCCATACACTAAAACTAGTATATTTATACCAAAAGGGGCCTAAATGCGCCTGAGAAGGCCAGTCTCGTATTTAGAGTGTTTGCATTGAGGGCCTTCGGGAGAATGAACCGGTCGGTATTGCCCCGCGTTGAGGCACGGTTAGCCCGGCAGCAATGTTGGCGTTGATAGTGCTAGTGCTACAGTAGTACAGCAGTAGCAGCGTTGACTGCTGTGGTGCTACAAGTAGCGTTGGCTGTGGTGCTAGTATTTTGCTGGTGTGCTAATACTAGTTGTGTCGATAGTGGTGCTATTGATAGTGTTGGCAGCCGTGCTAGCAGCGCTGGCAGTAGTGCTACCAGTGGTGATGATTGACAGCAGCAGTGCTTCCAGTAATGGTGTTGACAGTAGTGCTATCGATAGTGTTGACAGTAGCAGCAGTAGTGCTATCGATAGTGTTGGCAGTAGCAGTAATGTGCTATTGGTAGTGGTGGCATTAGGGCTACTACTGTTGACGGCAGTACTCCTGTAGTGTTGGCAGCAGTGCTACTTGCAGTAGTTGTGTGCTGGCAGCAGTGCTAGCAGCGCCGATCGAAATCAGTGCTGCTACTACAGTTATAGCGCTGGCAGAAGCGCCCATCGAAATCGAAGCCCGATGCCGAGCTCAGGAGCACAACCGCGACCAACCGAGCTCCGACTTTTTAACGCGACAGAAAAGGGGACAACGCAATACGCCGCGGTTTGCCCTAATATATATACGAGCGCAAAAATCGGCGCGCTTCGCGCGCCTTATTTTTTTCTGATTTGGCTGCGCCAAGCGAAGGTTGTAGATGGTGATCCATGTGCAATGACAATCACTCCTAAAAAAAATAGGTCTATCATATCGGGTTTAACGAACGTGCTGAACCTTTTTCCATTGGTCTATCATATCGGGTTTTAACGAACTTGCTGAACCTTTTCCCATTGGTGAGGAACGCTGTCTTCACGAACTTTGGCCCACAAAGCCAATCAGCAATGAGCCAGTGGTATTTGGGTTTCCACACCGCGAAAGGCGGTATCGACTCGGGGGATCACCGTTAAAATCCTCTTGATGTCGGATTTGTAGATGTACGGACGTATTCATGGTCCGGGGATGACACTTTACCCTCCCCGGGTGGAGCTGGCTCCACGAACCTCAGCCACCTAGTGATGGAGCCAGTGGGGTTGAGGTTTTCATACCGTGCGGGGCGGTATTGACCCTAGGGATCACATACTTCATACCCGATTTGTCGGAGTGGTAATGAATGGAAAGATTAATTATCTAGCGATAGGACCTTATCCTCCCCGCGTGCGGCATGCCCTCAAATATACCCCAGCCAGTCAGTGAGAGCCAGTGGGGTTGGGGTTTCCCCACCGTGCGCGACGATATCGACCCGGGGGACCTCGGTTTTCGTCCCCGGGTTGTTACATACTTGTAGACGTATAGAGGGATTCCCGATCCGAGGATGGGACCCTATCGTCCCGGGTGGCGCTGGCTTTACTTTCGAGCCCCAGCCAATCAGCGATCGGCCGGTGGGGTTGAGGTGTTCAAACCGTGCGGGGCAGTGTCGACCTTGGGAAACTCGATTTTCCTCGCCGTGTTGGTGGAGAAAAAATTTGTACGGAGGGGTTTCCGATCCGGGGATGGGATCTTATCGTCCCCGGGTGGTGCTGGCTTTATTTCCTAGCCCCAGTTAATGAGCGATCAGCCAGCGGTGTTGAGCTTTCCACACCGTGCGAGGTGGTGTCGACCCGGGGAGGCACCATTTTCGTCTTCGCTGCGTTGGAGTTTTGAAGATATGGAAGTGTTCATGACGCGGGGATGGAAAACGATCCCCTCCCTGGGTGGTGCTGGCTCCCCGAACCTCAACCAAACAGTGATGGGGCCAGAGTGGGGTTGGGGTTTCTACACCGTGCGGGGCGGTATCGAACCGAGGGATAATTCGTTTTTTTCTCCCGGTCCGTCGGAGTTGTAGATGTATGGATTTATATATTATCTGGGGATGGGTCCTTATCCTCCCCGCGTGTGGCGGCCTCTGAATTCTGAACGGTACCCCAGCCAATCAGTGATAGAGCCAGTAGGGTTGGGGTTTCCACACCGTGCGGGTGGTATCGATCAGGGGGGACTCGTTTTTCGTCCCCGGGTTGTTGGAGTTGTGAATGTATGGAGGATTTTCCGATCCGGGGATGGGCCCCTATCAACTTCCGGGTGGCAAGCCCCCCGCTGGGTCCCACGGAAGACCCCCGGAGGACCGCCGGAGGCAAAAAAAAATGCGATCTATGCGCGAATATACGCCTCAAAACTATTAATAAGTAAAAAACCTTTTAAATTAATTTTGGCTACGGCGAATAGAAAAAAGTGCTTCAAAAAGAATAAGAGCCTACGGCGAATAGCAAAAGGTGTCTAATTTTTGTTTTCGACTACGCGTATGGCGAATAGGACAAGAGGCCTAAAAAATGTTCAATTAGACCTATGCCAATGGGAAAGCGATGTTTGAAAGCGATGTTTGAAATATTTCCCTGGAATTTTCAGGCTGAAGATCCGCTCGTACCGCCGCTGTGGGAAAACAGGGAAAAAATGTTTGATTTTTTTATTTATTTTTTGTCAAACGGCTGCAGGCGGCGCAATTTGCTTTTTCTTGTTGCAAATCGTCAACACCCTGATGAAAATCAGCTCGTGCGACGATAGACCTTCGATCTCGACATAGACTTAGCCCACGGCCAACCCGCTTCGGGTCGGGCAAGGCCAACGAGTGTAGATGACGGCCTCGAAGGTATAAGGTGGATCCATGGTCTAGGGGGCGAGAGATTGCCGGCGGCGTCCTACGCTCTTCTCCCAAACCCGAAAAAAAAACTATTTTTTGCCATTTGAGACGGATCGAGAATTTTTGTCATCTGGTTTATGCACACCAGCGGCCAATTGTTTGTTTATCAGACGCCTGGCCAGCGCCCGCCACATATCACCGGCCATCGTGTGAACAAGGTGACCCTAGGATGGGTCGGAGCCCGTAACGAGCGCACCGCGTTCAGAATTCATGACGCAGTCGTTGGTTTCGTCGATCCATGTCTGTCGACAACTCGGAATCTTGCCGCTTCGAACTAACATCCGCCTGAGTTTTTCTCAAGCCGATCTTGTCCCAACATCGGCCTGAAAATTGCCTTTTTCCAGTAGCCTTTACCAGAGCTCTTGACCCACAAATCGTACCAGATAAAGTACCAAATATATTACGGTTTTGGTAGTGGTCCGCGCGTTGTTTTTTCAAATCGTCCAAAACGCGCGGCGAGCACGGGTCGAGCCTTAGCCTGGACTAGGGTTGGGGTTAGGGTTAGGGTTAGGATTAGGGCTGGGTTGGGTCGACGGGTTCTCGTGATTTGATAAAAAAAAACACCCAAAAACACGTAAAAACACCAACAAATCGTAATATATTTGGTACTTTATCTGGTACGATTTGTGGGTCAAGAGTGGTAAAGGCGCCTCCCTTTTTCGGGCTTTTCCTAAAGTTGGGAATATTCCGTTTTAAGAATCGGTCCCATAGCAAGCTTGTTCTGGAAAAATCTGGCGGGGATCTTAGGAATTCAAACTTTTTAGGGTAACTTTGCTTGCCCATTGGCATAAGTCTTACGGCTAGTTATTAAGGAAAAACAGTTTTCTTTAAATCGCGATTTAGAAAAAACGACCCCCATTTTTTTTTCTCGTCAATTTTTTTCCTCGCATACGGCGAGAAATAAACGTGCAACATTTTTTTGCGACTGCGGCGAAAAATGTTGCGCGCCCAAAATCGCGTGTTGCGCTGCGCGCAACCAGCCTCGCGGCGACTGTTGCGCAAAACGGGTATTTTGACCCAAATGTTGCGCCCACGCAACAGCGCAACACCTACCGGCCTACCGGGGTCCAGAGCCCAAAATGCAAGGAGATCATGAGATTATTCACAGATGTTATGGTACTGCTGGCAAAAACCAACGGTTCAAGCATTCCCACCACACCATCACACCAATAGTCACCACCCCCTCCGCATTCACTGCGTACAGGCTCTGCAGCGAGCAGTACAATCAACACACCGCCTACCTTCAGCTTGACCTTCAAAATTTCGAACAACGTGCCCTCGGGTAGCACTCACTTGCTTGGTGCCACATCAAGCCCAACCAGGAGATCCCAGATTCTCCGGCCTACCGCAAAGCTTTACCATGCCCGCAGCTGTGAGGATCGCTGGCAATTCCTCCTTGCGTGGCACGGGGCTGCCCGGAAGCTGATGCCGCCGCCGCCGCAAATCTGACTGTATTGGCTCGGTTCCCGTTGCAAGGAAACGGGATCGAGCATTGACGGACGATGCGGCGCAATTGACACTTGGGTTGTAGAACGCCGTTGCTGCTGCTACTACAGCAGTATGTATTACTGCTGCCGCTGCTGCTGCTGTTGCTGGATCATTGACGATACGTATAGACGTATAGTTCTTCGACTCTGCGGTTACGTCTGGCAGCCAACACCGACTGCAGTATTCTCTTCCCCCTTGTGTACGACATGGGTGGCCAAAGAGGGTCAAGCCTGGGCACTGGGCACAACTGACCGGCACTGCGACTTCAGTCATGTTGGTTGTCATGTTCGATTCTTGACGGGAGATCACGCCGCATCATCCCGGGGTCCTGAGACGATAAGTTATTGTGGAAACCCTTGTTGACAACGTAGCAACGGCTTTAAGATCTTCCAGGGGATGGCCTGATGGCGTTACTGTATATCAACTATTGTCCCAAAAACTGAACTGAAGATTCTGGGAGACGAATGACTGAGTGTTTGTGTAGAAGGGCACGGAATTTTTTTTGTGCCCATCGGGTGCCCATTTCGTTGGGTTTGCAAGGAGCGAAGCCGAAGTCGAAAGGGGTCACTCGAGGCAGCAGTGCGGCGAGATCAGACCAGCGATCGATCTCCGGCGCACAGCTGCCTCGACAAAGGATATGGGTCTGACCCGTTGCCTGTCGAGAAAATGCAAGTGTGCCGTGGGTGGTTGCTGGCACGTCTCGCATCGGCCCCGAAGCATGCCGGAGCAGGCTGTTACATCGGATTCACCGCTACAGCTACGAGATGGACCGCAAACATGGGCGCACGAGTAAGCAATCGACTCTGCGGGTTTGGAGGGAGCGGGACGCCAACGACGCAGCGAAGCTGTGCCTCACTACCAAGGCGGGTGGCCTGATGGCGTTACTGTGCATCAATACCCCAGGTGGCCAGGTGAGAACCGAGAGTTGGCCTTCTTTGTGTTGATGTGCAATACAGACAATACGCGACAGCAGTCAAGAAAGTGGGTGTTAAGAACTTAAGCCTAATTTGTTTTTTTAAGAAATAACAACTACTTACCTGATATATAAGCATTTGTGCTATACGTACGTACACTCGACGAGGAAATAAGAAACGGAAATTGGGAAGGCCGTGCAAGGGGGTAGGCCGCTACGTACGAATCTTCAAAAATACCTGGTACACTGCAGCCCAGAATTATAAGAAACTGTCCGATCACCTCCCAAGGTCGCACCAGGCACGCAACAAAGTGCCTCCCCTCCAAAACCGACCTCACTGCTGACTGTCAAACAATCGATTTATGAAAACACCAAACAAAACGAACCCCCCGTCTCACAAAGCTCCCCTCTCCCAGCTCCTAGCCAACATATTCATACTGCAATACCCTTTAAACAAAAAATGTCGTTGTGGTGCAGCGGAGGATAACAGCAATGCCTTGACCTGCACTGCGTCGTGGCGGTCGATTTTTGTTGGTGTGGGTCGGCAGCAATGGGCTTATTTGAAGGCTTTCGGGACCCGACTGCACCACAGTTGGCCTGAACCCCCCCTGTATAATGTGGTCGTCAATGAACCCATTCGGAGACATCGAACAACGTACTCGTATTATATCATACATATCATAGTTGAAAGGGTTGTCCGCACCTCGTGGGGTTTGCTACACAGCAGTTCACTGTCTCCACGGGGATTTGTTTACGCCCACACAATGCGAAGGGGGGGGTACCGGCCACCTGTGACTCGTTGCGTTGAAATTTGATAGCTGGATTCTTCAGCGCCGGTACGAGCTACTGCTCAATAGGCTTGCCATCAAGGGCCGTCCTTTTAGTGCCGGTAGTTTGGACGACTTTCGCTTGCCATTGTCGCTCAAGCGCATGGATGATACGGTAGTGAGACCGGCGTGGTTTGGGTTGATCCCTTGCTAGAGTCAGGAGCAGGATACATATTTGTATCGCTATCGTGTGCACCTTCAACAGGACCAAAGCGTACGTAGTTTTAATCTTCCACTCGCAGGTGGGTGCGTGGGGTTTTGTTGACTATGCTAGATATACGACGGAGATGATCCATTTGATAGTAGGGAGTTCATGTATTTGTGAGGCATTATGTGTGAGGGGAAACTTCTACGATGGATTTAGCGGGAGAAACGGGACGTTCGTGTCTAGCAACTTGCTGGATATGTTCTTTGATGTTCCACGCATGAGCTGTCACTCCGACAGCTCGATAATAAATACAAGAGAAGAGTTTCTGTGTTCAACTGTCTTGAGTCACAAAACGACGTGGTTTCCCGTGCCAACTACGCTATAACCTTTAGAGACCATTCAACACACTAGTGAGCCGGTGATCTTCTACTGGTACGAACGTAGTCCAGGCCAGCCTAGAGAGGCGGGAACCTGCTCCCAGCGATGCCCAATTCTGAAGGGCAAAGCGAGGACGCGAGCGTCGACGAGGAGGAGATGATGAGAGCAATGAGAGAACAGATAGAGGTCCTGCAGAGGACAGTGGAGCAGCAGAGGCTGCGCGCCCAGAGGGACGCACTTCTCGCAGAGGCGGGAAGGGGGGCCGGTGGGGGGAGGAGCGAAGATACAGCGACGACTACTGCTGCGGCGACTACTGCTGCGGCGACTTCAGCTACGACTGCTGCAGTGCCAACACCCGGGCAACAGGCCCAACCAGGCACGTCGCGTTTTTCTCTCTTGTCCCGCCCTAGTTTAAGTCAGTCGAGACCCCCCAAGTTCGATAACATAGAAGCCCACTTTGGTATGTGGCGCAGTAAGTTTCTGGCTTACATGTCATCGCTTGGTTGCCTGCACGTACTCAAGTTGACAGACAACCCGGTAATGGTAGGGGACATGAACGTGTCCCAGGAGGAGCTAGAGCAGAGGCACAAGCCGCAAGAGATTGCTGATGCGCGGTTTGTATATGGTTTGATGATGGAGTCGATGACAGGGTATGCTATAGCTGAATTTCGCATGCAGCAGGCTATGTCACCGAGTGGTGCATGGCTGGAACTCGAGAGGTATTACATGCCCAAAACCATTGCCGCCACGCACAGGCTGAAGAGGGAGTTCGAAACCATCCGCATGGTAGAGGGTGAGGACCCCCTGTTGTTTCTTGGCAGGGTAGACCAGGCAGCGGATCAGTTGGCCATGCTGAATTGTGGGAAGAGTGTACCCGAAATGCAGCGGATTCAGTTGGCCACGCAGTCATGCCGAAATGCCCGGTCACGCTTAATGCGGATGGAGCTCATCTGTTGGGAGGGGGTTTGTCTTTCTTGCGACCAGTCTGCCCGACCCCATGGGTGGTATTGCAGCTATTAATAGTGGAGGAGAAAACAGTTTAGAGGGTTTGAGGTCCATCTAAACCTTGTACTATTTATAGTACCAGGTATGTATTATCTGGTACGCTGTAGAGTCGCTTGTTTTGTCGAAAAATGATCTGCATTTTGTCGCATGGCAAACAAAAAGAACACGCCATATTAATAATGCTTGTAAATTGTATATTATGATGGAGCATGCCAACGCCAATGGAGCGTATTGAAGGAGACCGTTTTTAACCTTCAGCTAAGAAGCCTCTCCATGGCGGGGTTTGTCCGGCTTACTGCTACAACATCGGTACTACGAGCATACCAAAAAAGTGTAGTACGGAACACCTACAGGAAGGCTGGCCCCAGTCTAGACTTGAATATTTCTTGAGAATGGGTGCGTTCTACACGAACTTCAGTATAATTAATTGCATAGTGCTCGTTTTCTTAGACTGCGCCTTCTTAATTGTAGAGCGTTGCAGGATCAGTACTACTACTTCCTGCTGTATGCGGAGTTGCAGCTGGCCGTGAGGCGCACATACAGCAACGCCGACTACTCTACGAGCGTATTTCCTGGTAGAATACAGCAGAACAGGACATATTTGTATTTTAAGAAAACGAGCAGTAGAAAGGCAGGCTGAGACATACAGAAAAATAAGAAATTCCGGAGGCTTTGTACTGAAGTGAACAAACAGCAGTAACGCCGACTACTCAACATATTTACAACTACAGTAGTATCTGGTTTAATACAGCAGTACATGACAGATATTTGTATTTTAAGAAAACGAGCAACAAGAAGGCAGGTTGAGACATACAGGAAAATAAGAAATTCAGGAGGCTGTGAGCAATACTGAAGTGAACAAACAGCATTAACGCCGACTACTCAACATATTATGTACAACTACTGCTGTAGTATCTGGTCTAATACAGCAGTAGAGGACAGATACTTGTATTTTAAGAAAACGAGCAATAAGAAGGCACAGGCTGAGGCTTACCGGGAAATAAGAAATTGAGGAGGCTGTATACTGAAGTTATGATATACCTGGTAGTCTAGGAAAAAATGCTGTTTCTTAATAACATGATACGGGCCGTGTCAGTCAGTCAGTCTTGCGATACGTACCTCGTACGCAGCGAGAGTCAGTCAGTCTTGCTGCGTGCCAGCTGCATATCGCAAGCACACACACGCCACACAGGCTACGAGTGAGGGCAGACCGAGTGTCATGAAGTGTGGCAGTTGAGGGCTATTTTGTTCGGTATTTGGTATCATACGTACATGTACGACGATAGGCCATCAGATATCTGCTGCTGTGATATAGGGATTTTGCAATTTTTCTAACTTTTAGCGATTACAAAAAACAATCGATACAGAAATTGTAAGTATCATATTAAACTCAAAAAGTAAAAAAAGGGCAAATGGGCACGTGCCCTTTTTGTGCCCATTTCCCTTTTTTTACTTGATAAACAGGATTTTTTTTTTTTTCAGTGACCAATTCACCCCCTGGGGATAGGATAGATCTTCCAGGGGTCGGGCTGGTTATTGGTTATTGCGATTCGGGGGCGCTCCGCTGCGCTAGGAACTAGGAAAGGCCCGGAACAGGCCAGAAATGGGCCGAAAACGCGGCTGCTTTGGTTTCTTTTTTGAAATATACCGAACTGTGGACCACAACAGTGAGTTAAAATTTCCCGGAAAATTATGAACTACTCGTACGACCGCTGGAAGATCTATCCTAAGTCGTTGTCAGGTTTACTGGTATACTGTTTGTCGAGCACGCAGGTTGGCTTCACAACAACAGTCAGCGATAGCACCGCGCTGCTGTGTTACGCTGTACATGGCTTCCCTCACGAGGCCATTGTTGGGTGGAGAAAATAGGGATGCCTCCACAACGTTACCAGCCCTGCAGAAGCTGCTCCAGCTCGTCTACTCCGAGGACACGGACGAGCAAATCGAGGTGAAAGCGAACGTGTCTGCGCGTTTTGAATTTTCAATCGCCATGCAAAATGCGTCTCCTTCAACAACTACAAGCAAACGCGGTACCCTGACCAGGCTATATAGGGTCTGCCGAGTTGTTGTCGAAGTAATGCACCTGGTTCTTGAACCTCTGCATGAAAAGGGTTGCTGGTTTGTCAACACTCGGAGATGCGTAGGGCAGCGGTACCTCGTCGATGACACACGAGCCCCCCACTGGCCCTGAGAGAGAGGGAGCCAGCATTGCGGATGGTTTCCCCTGCTGGCGTAAATTTAAGGGCCGTTTTGATGTTCGTTTTCATACCCAACATGTCCTTAAATTTCCGATCATATGCATGATAGTGGTATATCGTACGTACCTCTGGGACGTACGTACCTGGTATGTACCTGGCACCTGCTATATATACGTACAGCAGTAGAAAGACAAGAAAGAACGCACACCAGGTATGTGCGCACGAGCTGCCTCACCGATACCGAGCGCCACGTGTGTACAGCCTGGTACAGCAGTTAGTATTTAATAGTGCAAATGCTACCTACCTCGCCAGCTTGCTCGTGGTAACCCCCCCCCTTCCACAGCAGAGTATGCGAGGGTCCATGGTCTAAGGTCATACGACTACGGCCGTGCACGACATGAGTACACCCCCAGCAGAGTGCAGCACCCCCCCTTCTTCTGCCATGTTTGCGTGGCCTGTCTATACCTTCATGCTTCGCCTTGACCGCCAAATGTCGATGTTCCAATTGTCGCAATGCCCGCTCACCTCAAGGCTTGGCCTATACCCGGTACCTCTCAGCAAATCCCCCGCGGTCTGATTTCTGTACGCCTTTTCGTCTGCTCAGCAAGTTGCCCGCTTCTCACTCTGAATGCGTACGTAATGCTCCGCCCCGACATGGCTTCAGTTGCGCGCGCGTCTTGCATGGCCCGGGCCAAACCAACAACGGATTTTCATTTTGTCAACAACAACGACGACAGCAACAACACTGAAAATTGACAATACCGACTACGATGACGACGCTGAGAACAACAAGGACAGCATCAACACCCAAAAATAACAACCAAAACACCAACACCGCCTCCAAAACCAATACCGTCGACACCAATAGCAACCAAGCAACCTACGCAATTACTCCAGAACCAGAGCCCAAAACAAAACAAAATAAAACAAAACGCGACAAAACAAAACAAAACCAAAACTAAAACCAAAACCGAAAAACTAAAACCAAAACGATAACCGAAACAAAACCACCCAAACCACGACGACACCACCCACACCATTATTCAGGCGGTGATCGGCATCTCGAAGATGATCGAGCGCCGGCGCTTCGAGGCCTCCATGTTCGGCCCCCTCTGCCACACCCTGTCGCGCCTTGTCGCCAGCGATCAGCGCACCGTGGTCGCCTATGCGGCGCGCGGTATCAAGATGCTTATGCTGGACGATGCCTTGCGTCCGCAGGCCATCATCGCCGGCATCCCCAGCGTACTGGCAGTGGCCATGGGAGAGTGGGAGGGCGATGCGCCGTGTCTTCGGGAGATCTTGGGGTGAGGGAAAAGGGGAGTTGGAGGTTGGGTGGGAGAGGAGGATGGGGGGGGGAGGGGTGTACTTCATTTTCATGCATGGCCGTAGTCTTATGACAATAGACCCTCGCATCCCTACAATGCCGGGACGGAGCACGTTGGGTTTTCACCAACCAGGCAGACATTGCTTGCACCAAGCGCGAAGCGCCGTGAGGTATTGGGCGAGTCGCATGGAGGGTGAGCTGCATCCTGCTAAGAACCGCCTCTGAGGCGGACTTGCATATGGACGACAGCTTCAATGAGTTAATTTAATATCTGGTGTGGCCCTTCCTGAGACAGCAATAGGAGCACTATGTAACTGCCTCGCGGGTGCCTTACCATATACAGATAGCAAAGGTTCTCCACCCCGCACAAATGATCTAACAAGACCCCCAGCTTTGGTGACTGCCAAAAACAAAAACAAGAACAAAAACGGTACCCTGGTTGTCTAGCTCACGCAGTGAGAGGCGTGTTTTACAGCGTCTTTGCCAACCGACGCCAACCCAACCTATAAATATATAATAGGGGGAGGGGGGTATTTGGAAGGTTTCAATTGTAAAAGGTTGCTTGTGTGTGGTTTGCAGTAGTAGCGCTCAGAACTAAATAGTGGGCAATTATCACAGCAGCAATATAATGCTGTATAGCGCAGTTTCTCCGGGCGGTCTTGGGCCAAGAGATATAATTGGACGTTGAGAGGGGGGGGGGGGGGGGGGGGGGGGGGAAGGTGTAACGTTTCAATTGTGAGGTTGCTTGCATGCGGTTCTTAACACCAATGATACTATTGAGGATGATTACAGCACTCAGTGTGTGGGTCTAGGAGAAGGCCCAAGGCGTTGATCGCTTGGGCCTGAAGGTCTGCCAGGGTCTCTTGCCTGCGACCTGCGAGGGAGTAAAATGGTGTCCTTCATTCAAACGGAAGAGCGTTGACAGCTCCCGGTATGTTTTTCTTCGTTCAAGCTAGCCCCCTCTGATCGAAAATCGAATCCATTGTATTCGGCGCTCACAGCGCAGCGGCGCCGGCTCGTCCCCGGCGGGCCCACGGGGCTCCGAAGCACGGACGTCCCAAATATTTGGAAACCCCCTTTCTGGTTGGCGATGGCGATTTCTTACAACCGGCGTGATCGGCTATGATATGCGAAGCATTTTGGCCCCTTTTAATGGGTACCGGCCTCCGACCTCACCCCCCCCTTCCTGCCCCCCCCCCCCCGGTTATGCTGGCTTCCGCAGGGGTTTGCAGACTCTCTGCTGTGACAAGTCGACGGTGCTAGCTGTGGTGGACGCGGGGGCTTTAGGTGAGTGACGGCGCAGACGGTATTTGTCATGTGGGAGTCTGATGCTATTCGACAATTCTGTTTTATTTTATTTTTTGTGAGGGTGTCAAATCACATGAGAGTTCCACGTGTTTTCGAACCGCACCGCGTTTGCCCATGTGTGGCGTTTAGTTTGTCTACAGGCAGCAGTGCAGGTAAAAGGCTACATTTTAAGCAATGAACCTCAATTCAGCCACCAGTGTGTTGTCGACTCTATGTATCACACAGCTGAAGGTTGTTAAGCCTCGCGCTCGTTACAGGAAGCGAAAAACAGGCCTGTAAAGAGGGAACACACTAATTGTAGCTGTTAGCAGCGAACTCCCTAGGAAGTAGTCTAGGGTCCCCCCCCCCCCCTCCTCTCCCTTCCCGCATCGTGCTACGGCTCTAGTTCAGATAACGCAAGGGTCTCGTTTCGCCCGCAGAAATAAGTGACCATCAATAACCAAAAACTCGCTGGGTTTTGCATTTCGGAACCGGCGCGTCGATTCGTCGCTCCGTGTTAGAACTCACCTGAGCCAGCTGCGGTTCTAACTAAAAGTCCCATTCTGGGTGGTGGTATACTCTAGGCGCGGTTGAAGTACCGCCCAGAAGCGTGTACGAAGATGACTATTATGATGGCGCATGACCCCGCCACGACTCATTCACTCACCTTCGTATGAAGCTGTTCTCCCGTTTTTTTTTATTTTGTAACGCCGGCGGCGGTGGCTGCGATGGTGGTGGTGGTGCTGGTGCTGACAACGCTTATGCTGGTGCTGATGATGCTGGTACTACTGCTGGTGCTGGTGCTGCTGGTGCTACTGGTGCTGCTGGTGCTGCTGGTGTGGGTGCTGGTGCTGGTGCTGCTGGGGCTATTTTTGTATTACGTTTCTGCCGATCTCAAGGGCCGGTGCTGAAGTTGCTCGGCACGGGCAACCTGTTGTTCGGCATGAACAACGTCGAGATTCAAAGACTATCGACGGCAATTGCGGCGAACGTGCTTTCCTTCTCGAACAGCCTCCTGCTCACCAATGAGGAGGTCATAGACGCTTTTTCAGACTGCATGACCGCTTTGCTCGACGCGGTGAAGAGGTACGAGTATATGCAGTATATTGCGCCGCTGCCGCCGCGCTGTGTGGTCATTAGCGTTAGGGTGGCCGGCGTTGGATTGGAGTGGGCGTTGCCGTCTGGGATGCATGCTTGTTTTTTCCTCACACTACAGTAGTGGTGTAGTGGTGGTGGTAGTAGCAATAGTAGTACTCGTAGACGCGGTACATAGGAGTAAATAGTAGCAGTAGTACTGTAGTAGTAGTAGTAGTAGTAGTGTAGTGTAGTGTAGTGAAGTGTAGTGTAGTAGCAGTAGTAGTAGTAACAGTAGTCTTTGTGCTTACCGTAGCAGCAGTAGTAGTGTAGTAGCACAGCAGTAATAGCGGTAGCATCCCCCTTCCCCCCTCTCGAAACCCTCGCGTTTTCCTTACCGCCGCTCACGCACCACCACCACCACCACCACCACCACCTCTAACAACGTGGCCTCCAGATGTCACCATCACCCACACCCACACCCACACAACACCCACATCCACATAACACCCTCTTCACCACTGTTTACTGCTCGCCCTCCCGCCTGGCAGCGGCGAAGCGGAAATCCAACACAACGCGATATCGGCGCTCGCGAACGCCTGCGCGCACCCTGTTCTCGCCGGTCGCGCCAGGGAGCTCGGGGCTCTCGAGCTCTTGAGGACGATCGGGGTGGAGCTTGCAACGACGGCGCCTGTGTTTCGCGCCGGGGACAGTCAGATAATGTGTACTCGAAGCCAGCGGGCGGCGACCGCGGTGGCTCGCATGAACGGGTTCGGTCTCCGGGCGGGTGATATAGAGGAGAGTGGGGGGGGGGGGGGGTCCCGGGCAGCTGCAGTTTTACTCGTTCAAGTGGGGGGTGGACCCGTACGTGAGGGGTTCGTCGCGAGGTTGGCTGCCGTTTGTTGCGTCTGTGTTTTGGGTGTTCGTTGTCCTGCTAACGCTGTGGCCGATCTGGGGATTATGAAGTCGCCTGCTTGGGGCTCTGTAGTGCCCCAGCCGGCCCCTCTTAGGGGCTACCCGCTCACCCTACTGTTGTCGTCGCGGTGGTGGTGGTGGTGGGTTGAGGAAGGGAGGGCAGTGGTAGTGGTGTTGGTGGTGGTGGTTGTGTTGGTCTGCCTCGTGCTGACTGTCCGTGTTCATTTCTTGTGTCCTAACTGTGCTTGCCCCGCCAACCGATCAGTCTATGTTTTATTGTTTCTATCGAATTTTGTAGTGTTCGACGTAACCACGAGGGTTGGGCCAACCCTCTCCCCCCCCGCCATATTCCGCGAGCCCACCCCTGAACCCTCTCTGTGTGTTGATTTTTGCTTGAGATTTTGTCGGGGTTAACAGGAGTAGTAAATATACTGTTAATATTTACGGTATTTGTAGTTGTTGGGGATCGCACTTTGCTCTTTATATTTGGTGATGTAGAAAAATTGACACGCACGCACGCGCATGGGACACAGGCGAAGATGGTAGGGGGCCGTTGTTTGACCACTTGACTGACCCCCCCGTACACTAAAACTAGTATATTTAGACCAAAAGGGACCTACATGCGCCTGAAAAGGCCAGTCTCGTTTTTAGCGTGTTTGCACTGAGGGCCTTCGGGAGAATGAACCGGTCGATATTGCCCCGCGTTGAGGCACGGTTAGCCCGGCAGCAATGTTGGCGTTGATAATGCTAGTGCTACGATAACGCCAGTAGTAAGGAGGTGCTACAAGTAGTGTTGGCTGTGGTGCTAAGGAGGAGTAGCAAGGAACCAAAATCGAGTAGCAAGGAACCAAAATCCGTCTTGGACTTGGAGAAAACGTCAGGAAATTCGCACAGGACGTTCCCCAGCTGTTCGATGGCTGCCGGGGTCCAGTCTGGGCCGTGGAGATCAAACGCCACTGCGTCGCCTTGCCGTTCAGAGGTGTGGGAGTGGGTTTTGAGGAGCCGCATCTTCGACTCAATGTTTTAGTTCGTGGAATCGGGGTTTCCACAAATTTATCATATTTCTGCATATACGGCTCATCAGAGTGGGCTAGTGTTATGGTACTGCTGGTATGATGTGGAAACGTTTGGTAAATACGTAAATACCTGGTATCAGGTATTTGGATCGTATTGGTATTACTTGGAAGGCGTATCTCAGATGGGAACCAGGGCGGTTCCCAGATGCCCTTCCCCTTTTGTCTCAGTCGTTCGTCACGGAAAGGAATAAAGCTGCTCTTCTTCTATCTCTAAGCTAACAACACACGCGAGTACCAACGAGTACCCGTTCCATAGGCTGACCTGGCTAGGGATACCCTGTCCTCTTATACCTAGCCTCCTCACAATGGTGTACTGATACCAAGTACTATTCGTACGTACGTACATGACTAAGTACACCCGTACTTCAATAGCACTCCATGCTACTGACTTTGATAGATGCCTGGTAGGCTGGTACGTACACCTACTATTATACGTGCTTCTATGATACGACATTGTTCCCGATCAGCGACTTAGTAGGCTACTGGTTACTGCTTCTGTAGCGTAGTACCTACATCAACACCCAAAAACAGGGGACTAGGTCTTAAGGGGTTAAATCGCGATTTAGAAAAAAAAGCTACGCGTACGAGTAACATTTTTTTTCTCGCCAATTTTTTCCCTCGCCTACGGCGAAAAAATAAACACGCAACAATTTTTTCGCCTGCGGCGAAAAATGTTGCGCGCCCAAAATAGCGTGTGGCGCTGCGCGTAACCAGCCTCGCGGCGACTGTTGTTTGCGCAAAACGGGTATTTTGACCCAAATGTAAATGTTGCGCCCACGCAACAGCGCAACGCTTAATTAATGCCCGGGCCCAGAGCCCAAAATGCAAGGAGATCATGATATTATTCACAGATGTTATGGTACTACTGCTGGTACCCTTAACCTCACACCAAAAACCGACGGCCCAAGCATTCCCACCATACCATCACACCAATCGTCACCACCCCCTCCGCATTCACTGCGTATAGGCTCTGCAGCTCTGCAGCGAGCAGTGCAATCAACACTGACTGCCTGCCCGTTGCTTGGTGCCACATCAAGCCCAACCAGCGGAGATCCCAGGTTCTCCGGCCTACCGCAAAGCTTTACCACGCCCGCAGCAGTGAAGATAGCTGGCAATTCCTCCTTGCGCGGCACGGGGCTGCCCGGAAGCTGACGCCGCCGCCGCAAATTTGACTGTATTGATTGGCTCGGTTCTCGGTTCCCGTTGCAAGGAAACGGGAGCATTGACGATGCGGCGCAATTGACACTCTTGTGTTATAGAACGGCGTTGCTGCTACCACCGCTGCTGCTGCTGCTGCTGCTGCTGCTGCTGCTGCTGGAGCATTGACGATACGTATAGTTCTTCGACTCTGCGGCTACGTCTGGCAGCCAACGCCGACTGCAGTATTCTCCCCCCTCCGGTGTACAACATGGGTGGCCAAAGAGGATCAAGCCTGGGCACTGGGCACAACTGACCGACACTGCGACTGGCTTGACACTTGATGACATCTTCTTGCATGTTCGATTCTTGACTGGAGATTACGCCGCATCATCCCGGGGTCCTGAGACGATAAGTTCTTGTGGAACCCCTTGTTGACATTTGGAAATTTCTCGGAAGTTTCGTCGGGCCCTCGTGACAACGACTTAGGCTCGGCTTCGCAGTCAGCGATGCTCCGCGCTGCTGTTACGCTGTGCATGGATTCCCTCACGAGGCCATTGTTGGGCGGAGAAAATAGGGATGCCTCCGCAACGTTACCAGCCCTGCAGAAGCTCCTCCAGCTCGCATACTCCGAGGACACGGACGAGCAAATCGAGGTGAAAGCGAGCGTGTCTGCGCATTTTATATTTTCAATTGCAACGCAAAATGCGTCTCCTTCTGTTAGGACAGGGATATGTAAGATAACAACTACAGACGCGGAAGTGTGGAGGGCGTAACCTTTATTTTTACCCATCCGCCGGAGGATAAAAAAATAAAAAATAAAAACTACACGCAAACGCGGTACCCTGACCAGGCTATAGGGTCTGCCGAGTTGTTGTCGAAGTGATGCACCTGTTCCTGGATCTCTGCATGAAAAGGGTTGGTAGTATGCCAACGCCCGGAGATGCGCAGGGCAGCGTTACCTCATCGATGACACACGAGCCCCCCACTATTAATACGTAGCCCTGAGAGGAAGCCAACATTGCGGATGGTTTCCCCTTCTGGCGTAAATTTAAGGGCCGTTTTGATGCTCGTTTTCATACCCAAACCGTCCTTAAATTCCCGATCATAGCTTGATCATAGTGGTATATCGTACCTGTGGAACGTGCCTGGTACCTGCTTCGCATACCTACGGCAGTAGAAAGACATGTTGAGGAAGAACGCACACCAGGTATATATATACAAGAGCTCCGCTGCGCGGGCGGCTAACGCCGCCCGCTACGCTCGCGGAAGGAAGAATAGAACCAAATGTGAAAAGCGTAAAAGAGGAACATGTAATGTTTTTGCAACTGGCGACTTGATAATGCCAAGAGCCCCACATGTATGACGGCAAATACAGGACAGAAACAATACTGGTGATTTTTTTTATCTTCCAACACGAAAAAACATCGCGAAGAAAGCAAAGCTTCGCTCCGAGGGACAGCCGCCCGCTACGCTCGCGCAACTTAAGAAAAGGGGCAGAAGAGGTCCACGATGTGTAAAGACCAACTTGAAAAGGCCAAAGAGATTCATGGTGCGATGCAGCGAAATACTTACTGTTGTACGCAACTGAACGTACAGCAGTACCCGTCTACCGCTGTATTGTGATGCAGGAGTACTGGTATGTGGCATATATTCTGTGGCAAATCAAGTATCATACCTGTGTACGGCGACAGCAGTACGACACAAAAAAAAACACACACACAAAGAACCAACAAACGTACAGGCGACTTGCAAATGCATACAGCAGTACTCGTAGTAGATCAAGAGTAGATAGATAAATAGTTTTTCGACAAATAACGCACCGCTTGAACTTGGCTTGAATGTTCTTTTATTACAGACTAAAAAATCCTTATAATTTCGGACATACATACTGGATTCATTGCAGCAGCAGCAACAGTGAGGACCTTCATGTTTCCCTCGTGTTTCGGTGGACACGCCACGCCTAGCCACGAAAAAAACGACCGCGCTCCTTCTGACCCCCCCCTCTACTGGCCAGCGCCCTCCCATATACCCGCGGTGGTGCCGGGCTCGCACGCGCTGTCGTGCTCACTGGGTACACGCACGAACCCAAAACCGGAAATGTTTAAAAAAAATCAAGTACGTCGTATCAAAAAATGTTTTGTAAAAAGGTTGAAATTACAATTCTAGAAATAAAAACACAGAAACTCCAGAACCTCCGGAACGGACGGCAAGTAACTTGTGCTTCGGCAATTAGAGGCTGAGAGTGGCTGTGAGGTGCCAACATATGCCGAGGAGAGCTTCCGAAGCAAAGAAGTTCTATGTACTAATATAAGTCTATATGTACGAGCTGCCTCTCCGATACCGAGCACTACGTGTATACATCAGTTGGTATTTAATAATAGTGAAAACGCTACGTACGCCCGCCCCATGCAGCTTGCTCGTGATAAAAACACCCCCTACTCGTAGCCTATTAATAGCAGAGTGCAGCACCCCCCCTTCTTCTTCTGCCGTTTGCGTGGCCTGTCTATATGTACCTTCTTCATGCTTCGCCTTGACCGTCAAATGTCGATGTTCTAATGGTCACAATGCTCGCTCACCTCAAGGCTTGGCCTATACCCGGTACCTCTCAACAGCCCCCCCGCGGTCTGATTTCTGTCCGCCTGCTGTACCTCATTCGTCTGCTCAGCAAGTTGCCCGCTTCTCACTCTGAATGCTTACGTAATGCTCCGCCCCGACATGGCTTCAGTTGCGCGCGCGCCTTGCATGGCCCGGGCCAAACCCAACAATGAATTCGCATTTTGTTAACAACAACGACGGCAGCAACAACACTGAAAATTGGCAATACCGACTACGATGACGACGCTGGGAACGAGAAGGACAGCATCAACAACCAAAAATAACAACCAAAACGCCAACACCGCCTCCAAAACCAATACCGTCGACACCAATAGCAACCAAGCAACGTACCTAATTACTCCAGAACCAGAGCCAAGAATAAAACAAAACAAAACAAAACAAGACAAAACAAAACAAACAAACAAAAAAAACAAAAACAAAAACAAAACCGAAAAACTAAAACCGAAACCATAACCGAAACAAAACCACCCAAACCACGACGACGCACCCACACCATTATTCAGGCGTTGTTGGGCATCTCGAAGATGATCGAGCGCCGGCGCTTCGAGGCCTCCATGTTCGGCCCCCTCTGCCACACCCTGTCGCGCCTTGTCGCCAGCGAGCAGCGCACCGTGGTCGCCTATGCGGCGCGCGGTATCAAGATGCTTATGCTGGACGATGCCTTGCGTCCGCAGGCTACCGCCGCCGGCATCCCCAGCGTGCTGGCGGCGGCCATGGGAGATTGGGAGGGCGATGCGCCGTGTCTTCGGGAGATCTTGGGGTGAGGGAAAAGGGGAGTTGGAGGTTGGGTGGGAGAGGAGGATGGGGGGGGGAGGGGTGTACTTCATTTTCATGCATGGCCGTAGTCTTATGACAATAGACGGGGGTATTGATATTAATAGAGTACCTATCGGAATTTCAGGAGATGGGGAAAGGGGGGGGTATTATCAATAGTAGTATATTACCAGAACACGGAGTTCCAAGAGATGGGGAAGTGGGGGGCGGGGGAGTCATTGGAAGTGGTAAAACAGCGAGTATTTCAGAAGAGTGAAAGGAGTGCGTATCCCGTGTCTAGCAGCAGCTTGCAAAACAGGAACATACTAGGTACTTGTATTTACGGATACGTCGTACGGTAGTGGGGCCTATATAAGACGACATGAATAAGGCAACCACTCGAGATAAGGCGGTCAAAATCGGCTGGCACGGCTGTAACTTTGAATACAACTGACTATACGAATAAGGTGACCACTCGAGATAAGGCGGTCAAAATGTCTTGGCACGGGGTCGCCTTATATAGGCCCCACGACTGTACTATTAATAATCAGATGCTGCCGAGTTGTTGTTGTTGTTTTTTGTGTTGTTGTGTTCTTAGTGTTTTTGTTTTTGTGGGTGTGGTTGTCGTTACTGTTGTTCTTCCAGTGTTATTTCTGCTGCGACCAACTTTGCACGGAACGTTCGGTAAGCGACAAGCTCCTTCCCGACAGCGTGCAGCGTGCGTTACGAGCCGGCGGCGAGAACAAGCCCACCGCGAGCGTGCGAGCACTCTCCGTATAAAAAGTTGTAGATCTAACATGCGGTCCAAGGAGGCAAACGCTTAAAACCACCATGAAAGGCGGGTCACAGACAATCGACGTGTGTACCCAGTCAAGCTTGTTGGCGAAGGTGGAGGTCGACGAGTTATTGGCCCAACTCGCAGCGGACTGACGTACAATATTCGTAAAATATGATAAAACTTATACCTGGTAAATAGGAACGAGCATTGTACTCGGTTGGCCACAAGAAACAAAGAACGCGTATCACACGAAAAAGAGCTTCCAGGTCCTAAGCACAAGCAAACAAACAACACACCAACAAACCAACCGACACACCAAACGAACAAACAACCCAACAAACAATCGAACCAGCACACAAACAAACAAAACGAACAAAAACAAAACAAAACAAACAAAATAAAACAAAACAAATCAAA
>MEHQ01004335.1:73840-112570 GCA_008828725.1 Saccharina japonica
CCCCCCCCGCCATATTCCGCGAGTCCACCCCTAAACCCTCTCTGTGTGTTGATTTTTGCTTGAGATTTTGTCGGGGTTAACAGGAGTAGTTAGTATACTATTAACATTTACGGTATTTTTAGTTGTTGGGGATCGCACTTTGCTCTTTTTATTTGGTGATGTAGAAAAATTGACACGCACGCACGCGCATGGGACACAGGCGTATATGCTAGAAGGCCGTTGTTTGACCCCTTGACTGACCGCCCCATACACTAAAACTAGTATATTTAGACCAAAAGGGGCCTACATGCGCCTGAGAAGGCCAGTCTCGTATTTAGAGTGTTTGCACTGAGGGCCTTCGGGAGAATGAACCGGTCGATATTGCCCCGCGTTGAGGCACGGTTAGCCCGGCTGCAATGTTGGCGTTGATAGTGCTAGTACTACAGTAGTACAGCAGTATATAGCAGCGTTGACTGCTGTGGTGCTACAAGTAGCGTTGGCTGTGGTGCTAGTGCTGCCAGTAGTGCTGGTGTTGGCGGCCGTGCTATTTATAATTGTGTCGATAGTGGTGCATTAATAGTGTTGGCAGCCGTGCTAGCAGCGCTGGCAGTAGTGCTACCAGTGGTGTTGATTGACAGCAGCAGTGCTTCTGCTGTTGTAGTATTGGTGTTGACAGTAGTGCTTTCGATAGTGTTGACAGTAGCAGCAGTAGTGCTATCGATAGTGTTGGCAGTAGCAGTAGTGTGCTATCGATAGTGGTGGCATTACGGCTACTACTGTTGACGACAGTACTATATACTTACAACTGTAGTGTTGGCAGCAGTGCTACTTTCAATACTTGTGGTGGCAGCAGTGCTAGCAGCGCCAATCGAAATCAGTGCTACTAATACAGTTATAGCGCTGGCAGAAGCGGCCATCGAAATCGAAGCCCGATGCCGAGTTCAGGAGCAAACCGCGACGGACCGAGCTCCGACTTTTTAACGCGACAGAAAAAATTTGCGCGCTTCGCGCGCCTTATTTTTTTCAAGGCTTATCACGGTACTCGATAATCAAGACGGGACGGGACGGTACTGTTTTTACTTGTTTGGCGGGGAAAAAAATGAAGACGGGACGGTAAAATGACGACCAAAAAGGTTGTTGAGACGGGACGGGACGGTGGGTGTACAATTTCTCAACGGGACGGGACGGTAATTTCAACGGGGTAGATTTTCACGACGGGACGGGACGGTAAAATTCAACGTTTTTTTTTTTCCACGACGGGACGGGACGGTAAAAATATTTTTTCACGACGGGACGGGACGGTACATTTAATTTTTCACGACGGGACGGGACGGTACATATAATTTTTCACGATGGGACGAGACGGTAAATATAATTTTTCACGACGGGACGGGACGGTACATTTAATTTTTCACGACGGGACGGGACGGTAAATATAATTTTTCACGACGGGACGGGACGGTAAATATAATTTTTCACGACGGGACGGGACGGTACATTTAATTTTTCACGACGGGACGGGACGGTAAATATAATTTTTCGCGATGGGACGGGACGGTAAATATAATTTTTCACGACGGGACGGGACGGTAAACATTTTTCACGACGGGAAGGGACGGTAAAAACAATTTTTCACGACAGGACGGGAGGGACGCACCATGGGACCGATTTTTCCTGTCCTAAATGTGAGTTGTATGCTATATACCAATTAATTGCAATATACTAAACAACGTATAGAAGTAGTAGTGGTAATGCGGTAGTGGTATTAATAATGCGGCACTGGATCATTGGACCAAAACAGTTGTTGCTCCAGAGTCCAGAGGAACAAACGAAAATAAACACTCGTACGAATCGTACGTGAATAGAAATTCATCTTGAAATTCGTACCCCCAAAATAAGATTTGGCGGGAAATTCGTATCCCCATAATGAAAACATCATTCCATTCTTTCACATTTTGATATTTTGATGTTTCATATTTCGGAATTTTCGTATTTCGTAATTTCGTAAATTCGTAAATTCGTATAACTTTAATCTAATTTCAATGTACCAATGTGAAAAAACAATTTTTGTACATTCGTAGATTCTTGGTGGGAATGACGGGAAGAGACAACGGGCAGGGGTGGATCTTGGCGGGAGAGACAAGTTTTGTCGGCGGGACGGGACGGTAAAGACAACGGTGCAGTGACGGGACGGGATGGTAAATGACAGTATCTCGACGGGACGGGACGGTAATTTTCAACGGGAGCGATTTTCTTGACGGGACGGGAAGGTAAAGTTCAACGGGACAGATTTCGATGACGGGACGGGACGGTATGTGGCAACGGTTGGATAATTTGTCGGCGGGACGGGACGGGATTCGACGGGACGACGGGAACAGTTTAACGACGGTTTTACCGTCCCGTCCCGCCGTTACCGTCGTTACCGTCCCGTCAAAATACCGTGATAAGCCTTGATTTTTTTCTTATTTGGCTGCGCCAAGCGACGGTTGTAGATGGTGATCCATGTGCAATGATAATCACTCCCAAAACAAATAGGTCTATCATATCGGGTTTAACGAACGTGCTGAACCTTTTCCCATTAGTCTATCATATCGGGTTTTAACGAACTTGCTGAACCTTTTCCCATTGGTGAGGAACGCTGGCTTCACGAACTTTGGCCCACAAAGCCAATCAGCAATGAGCCAGTGGTATTTGGGTTTCCACACCGCGAAAGGCGGTAGCGACTCGGGGGATCGCAGTTAAAATCCTCTTGATGTCGGATTTGTAGATGTACGGACATATTCATGGTCCGGGGATGACACTTTACCCTCCCCGGGTGGAGCTGGCTCCACGAACCTCAGCCACCCAGTGATGGAGCCAGTGGGGTTGAGGTTTCTATACCGTGCGGGGCGGTATTGACCCTAGGGACCACATACTCCATACCCGATTTGTCGGAGTGGTAATGTATGGAAGGATTAATTATCTGGCGGTAGGACCTGATCCTCCCCGCGTGCGGCATACCCTCAAAGATACCCCAGCCAGTCAGTGAGAGCCAGTGGAGTTGGGGTTTCCCCACCGTGCGCGACGGTATCGACCCGGGGGACCTCGGTTTTCGTCCCTGAGTTGTTATATACTTGTAGACGTATAGAGGGATTCCCGATCCGAGGATGGGACCCTATCCCCTATCGTCCCGGGTGGCGCTGGCTTTACTTTCGAGCCCCAGCCAATCAGCGATCGGTCGGTGGGGTTGAGGTGTTCAAAGCGTGCGGAGCAGTGTCGACCTTGGGAAACTCGATTTTCCTCGCCGTGTTGGTGGAGTTATATATGTTCGGAGGGGTTTCCGATCCGGGGATGGGATATTATCGTCCCCGGGTGGTGCTGGCTTTAGTTCCTAGCCCCAGTCAATGAGCGATCAGCCAGCGGTGTTGGGGTTTCCACACCGTGCGAGGTGGTGTCGACCCGGGGAGGCACCATTTTCGTCCTCGCTGCGTTGGAGTTTTGAAGATATGGAAGTGTTCATGACGCGGGGATGGAAAATGATCCCCTCCCGGGGTGGCGCTGCAATCAGTGATAAAGCCAGTAGGGTTGGGGTTTCCACACCGTGCGGGGCGGTATCGATCAGGGGGAACTCGTTTTTCGTCCCCGGGTTGTTGGAGTTGTGAATGTATGGAGGATTTACCGATCCGGGGATGGGCCCCTATCATATTCCGGGTGGCAAGCTCCCCGCAGGGGCCCCCGGAGGACCCCCGGAGGACCGCCGGAGGCGAAAAAATTAAAAAATTGCGATCTACTGGTATGCGCGAATATACGCCTCAAAACTAAGTAAAAAGCCTTTAAATTTATTTTTGGCTACGGCGAATAGAAAAAGTGCTTCAAGAAGGATAAGAGCCTACTGTGGATATCAGGTCCCCTTCCCCTAGATAGTACCGCCTCATTACACACAAGTTCAAGGTCAACCAGAGGTTGCCCACTCCGTTCCGTGAAGACCTGAGACACCAACAACCCACCTCGGTGTGTCCTCCACACCACAACCACATAAGAGAGAACCTGCCAGGGGCTCCGCCCCACATTGGCGTCGTCGGCAGGTCGCCCCACACTACGGCGAATAGCAAAAGGTGCCTAATTTTTGTTTTCGACTATGGCTTATAGGACAAGGGGCCTAAAATATGTTCGATTACGGCTAATTATTACGAAAAAAAACTTTTCTTTATATCGCGATTTAGGGTCGTTCTTATCGAGCAACTTTTTTCCAAAATTTCCAATATTTTTTTCGCGCAATTTTTAGGACTTCCATATTTTCCAAAAATAATTTCCAAATTTTGGAATGCGAAGCCTTCCAAATATTTTGCCCTCTGTAAAAATTCCAAATTTCCAAATAAATCCTGTTTTTTCTCGATTTTCCTATTTTTTTTGGAATTTTTTTTTGGAAATTTTGGAAAAAGGTTGCTCGATAAGAACGACCCTTAGGCCGTTTCCTATGCGGTTCGATTTTTGAGCTTGAGATTATGGTCTGATCGATTTTTCAGCGACCTGGTTCGAAAATCGAAACAGTCTTCTTATGCGAGAAAACACGGATTTGTTGTATCATACGTGCAGATATTTGAGCAAACGGCAAGACCAACTGCTGTTGTTGTTGTGGTCTGGCGCCGCGAAGAGACGCGCCGAGTGCGCTGTACTGGGCATAGAACCCAAGCGTTCGAAGCCACGTTGGCTGCCTCTGGTCTGGCGGCGACGCGCCGAGTGCGCTCGAGTCGACCTGTCTTGATATTTTGTATTTTGACACAACGAAGCATCCGAGCGTTGACTGCGTACTACTGCTGTACTGCTGCTGCTGCTGCTGTAAACTCTACGAGTACGAGTACGGAGAGGCGCGCGCCGAGTGCGCTTCCCTTCGTCTCTAGGCCCGAGCCCGCGCCAGCCGACTGTAATTTGGCGACGGAGAGGCCCACCGATCGTCGGCTGCGCGTCGGGCGCGAAGCAACGTCGCTGTGTCACCATCCAACTCATCGATCGTGCTGCTGCTGCTGCTTGCTTGCTGCGTGGATAACAGCTTGAATTTAGAGACCATGCCATTTTTCGATTTGAAAATCTGATGACCCAAGTCGTCGGATTTTGGCCCAAAATCCGACGACTTGGGTCATCGGATTCTCAAATCGAAAAATTTCCGGTCAGATTTTGCATAATCGGACTGCATAGGACGGTGCTTTCGTTTTTGAGATCGAAAAATACAAATCCGAAGCTCAAAATCGAACCGCATAGGAAACAGCCTTAGAAAATAAAACTAACTAACATTTTTTTTTCTCGCCAAATTTTTCCCTCGCCTACGGCGAAAAAATAAACACGCAACATTATTTTTTCGCCTGCGGCGAAAAATGCTGCGCGCCCAAAATAGCGTGTGGCGCTGCGCGTAACCAGCCTCGCGGCGACTGTTGCGCAAAACGGGTATTTTTGACCCAAATGTTGCGCCCACGCATCAGCGCAACGCTTAATTAATGCCTGGGCCCAGAGCCCAAAATGCAAGGAGATCATGAGATTATTCGATTATTCACAGATGTTATGGTACTGCTGGTACACCAAAAAACAACGGTCCAAGCATTCCCACCACACCATCACACCAATCGTCACCACCCCCTCCGCATTCACTGCGTACAGGCTCTGCAGCGAGCAGTGCAATCAACACTGCCTGCCTGTTGCTTGGTGCCACATCAAGCCCAACCAGCGGAGATCCCAGATTCTCCGGCCTACCGCAAAGCTTTACCACGCCCGCAGCAGTGAAGATCGCTGGCAATTCCTCCTTGCGTGGCACGGGGCTGCCCGAAAGCTGACGCTGCCGCCGCAAAGCTGACTGTATTGGATCGGTTCTCGGTTCCCGTTGCAAGGAAACGGGAGCATTGACGATGCGGCGCAATTGACACTTGTGTTATAGAACGGCGTTGCTGCTACCTGCTACCGCTGCTGCTGCTGCTGCTGCTGCTGCTGCTAGCTGCTGCTGCTGGAGCATTGACGATACGTATCGTATAGTTCTTCGATTCTGCGGCTACGTCTGGCAGCCAACGCCGACTGCAGTATTCTCTTCCCCCTGGTGTACGACATGGGTGGCCAAAGAGGGTCAAGCCTGGGCACTGGGCACAACGGACCGGCACTGCGACTGGCTTGACACTTGAGGACATCTTCTTCCATGTCGATTCTTGACGGGAGATTACGCCGCATCATCCCGGGGTCCTGAGACGATAAGTTCTTGTAGAAACCCTTGTTGACATTTGGAAATTTCTCGGAAATTTCGTCGGGCCCTCGTGACAACGACTTAGGCCCGGCTTCGCAGTCAGCGGTAGCTCTGCGCTGCTGTTACGCTGTACATGGATTCCCTCACGAGGCCATTGTTGGGCGGAGAAAATAGGGATGTCTCAGCAACATTGCCAGCCCTGCAGAAGCTCCTCCAGCTCGCATACTCCGAGGACACGGACGAGCAAATCGAGGTGAAAGCAAGCGTGTCTGCGCGTTTTGAATTTTCAATTGCAACGAACGCAAAATGCGTCTCCTTCTGTTAGGACAGGGATAAGGCAACAAGCACACGCGGTACCCTGGCCAGGCTATATGGTCTGCCGAGTTGTTGTCGAAGTCATGCACCTGTTTCTGGATCTCTGCATGAAAAGGCTTGGTGGTATACCAACGCTCGGAGATGCGTAGGGCAGCGTTACCTCATCGATGACACACGAGCCCCCCACTTCGTATTAATACGTAGCCCTGAGAGGAAGCCAATATTGCGGATGGTTTCCCCTTCTGGCGTAAATTTAAAAGCCGTTTTGATGTTCGTTTTCATACCCAAACCGTCCTTAAATTCCCGATCATAGCTTGATCATTTGAGTGGTATATCGTACCTGTGGAACGTACCTGGTACCTGCTTCGTATACCTACGGCAGTAGAAAGACAGGTTGAGGAAGAACGCACACCAGGTATATATGTACGAGCTGCCTCTCCGATACCGAGCACTACGTGTGTACATCAGTTAGTATTTAATAGTGAAAATGCTACGTACGCCCGCCTCATGCAGCTTGCTCGTGATAAAAACACCCCCTTGTTGAAATAGCTGCTATGCGAAGGATAAAAATCGCTCCCAACAGCCACACTAGGCTGTGAGCAAGGCACTGCTGTAACACACATTGTGGAGAAGATATTTTAAGATGTCTTTATTGTGTTAGTATCGCAATCGAATGAGTAACATTCGCGTTGCTAGTCTCCGGTCTTCCCCTTAACTTAAAAAAAAGGTGTTGAGAAAGGGCCGCATTATTATCGACCAAGTAGTAAGTGTTGTCCAATGTGTTACCAGTAGTATCGCAATCGATTGAGTATCATCCGCGTTGCTTGTCTCCAGTCTCAATCTATCGTAAGAGAAGATTGTTGTTAATCAGAGTGTTGGAGGTGCTGATCGCGGTTCAAGCGGGAGCTGTATGATATGGAGGATGTCCCGTTTACTCTAAATGTGCGCATGCTAAAGGCCGCGAGGTGATGGAGACACTGCTGTACAGGTGTGTGACGTGGACCCTTGTCCAGGAGCACTTTGCTGAGCTCCGAACGGCACACCACAACTTCCTCATACGTACGGACCATTAGTTTCCATCGCCGACAACGCATCGACCATCTTATCATGTCGTCCGCCAAGGCTCTCAAGAAGGCACAATGCGTGAGCGTTGAGATGACCATCCGCAAACGACGCCTCCTCTTTGCGGTGTTCGTCAGCTCCAAGCAAGATAGTCAAAACACACCCAGAGACAAGCGATGGTTTGATGATTCAAGTCGTTTATTAGGGGTAGGAATAGCAGGAAGTGACAGTGTGCGTCGTCACATATATATGCACCCAGTCGTCAAGATCCACATAATCCTCAACACATAAAATCCTGAATCGTCATGTAACTGTTAAACTGAAGAGGCATCACGAACATGAGAAGGCCGTACAGCGCACGACCAATGAGCGGCTGGGGAGGGTGTGAAAATGATAGTTGGGAAATGAAATCACTTGCATTTTGGGTGGGCGGTCCGGACCGTATGATCCGAAAAAAATAATACGTGCAATCAAAGTGATCCGCACGCACAATGAACAAACATACGTACGCACCTGGAAAATCTGCCAAAAACGTAAAATAATCTCTCGGATACGCTGTACGCAGATACGGTACGCAGATAGATGCAGTGCGATAAAATACCAGGTGCGTATAAAGTAGCGGTGCCATCATCAGGCATGAGCTTTGCTCGTCAGATAGGCTCTCTCGGAGGGTGGATGTCACATGCACGCGGGAGGAGAGAACACTCAGCACAGCGACTGACTTCTTGACGTGGGTCAAGCTTTTGTGTTTTTATCGGGGGAGGTGTGGTTATTACCGCAGCCATTCCTACTACTATGCACGTTGTATTTGGAGGTGATGCGGTGTCTGATTCTTCCTTGTCTCTACGCTCTTCTTGGTACCACTCCGTCCCGAAATATAAGAAATGTATTGAAATTAATACGTAACTACATTAAAAAGTTCCTATATTACGGGACAGAGCTGTATGTGCAATGCAGCAGCTATGATACCGAGCGGTCTGGATACCTGCCCTCTACCTGCCTCTACTGCTCATTGTTGTTGGCATAAAATAAGCAGCGTTTGAACTGCCTCAGGTATTGGTATGCTCTGCCTGTGTCTGTGTGCTATACGCCAGCGCCAAACTACAGCCGGTATAACCCAAGCGTCGGAAGCCACGCTGGCTGCCTCTGGTCTGGCGGCGACGCGCCGAGTGCGCTCGAGTCGACCTGTCTTGGTATTATTTTGAAATTTGACACAACGAAGCATCCGAGCGTTGACGTACAGCAGTACAGGAGGACACCTAATAAGAAACAGGCTAATGAGGATTTAGAGGAAAATAAGAAATTCGGGAGTCGTTATCTTGAAATCAGTGTAGAAAGCACCCTCTCGCAAATACCAAATCGAGCCTGGACCATATTCCTTGTTTCTTATTAGGTGTCCTGTACTGTACTACTGCTGTTGTGCTGCTGCTGCTGTGATATGTACTCATACACGTGGCGAGGCGTTGCATGTACTCATACCCGCGCCAGCGCGACCTTCGCAGCTCCCAGATCATCACAACCCCCCTTCCCCCTGCGCAAACAATATTCATCACAGATGTGGAACTCCTCAAGGTCACTCAGTGCTCGGCGTGTTTGCGTGCTGATCTGCTCTGTTCGCGCTGTTGTCCTCGGCGTGTCGCGCACACCCCACCTCTGTTGCTGATACTCCGCCGAGGCCCATGGTGTGTGCTTGGCTGTCGAGGCGTGCAAAAACTGTCGCGACGCCGCTGCTGTAAGCCAAGAACGGGCTTTGAGGGTCGAGGGGACAAGGGGGTACCCGTGGTATGATGAGAGGGGGTCACTTTTCTGTCACGCTGATTGACTTGAAAACTGGGGCCACTTTTGTCACGCTGATTGACTTGAAAACTGGGGCCACTTTTGTCACGCCTATTATCTTGAAAATCGGGAACACTTTTGGAATTTTGCTTTCTGAGTCTCCGGTCCCAAGGACCGGAGAATTATGTCGTCCCGGAAAGATGCACGAGGCATAGGTAAGGTGGAAAGGTGGAGTGAGCATGAGGCTCAACGCTCCACAGCTCAGCGACAACTCGTCGTCGTCGTACCTCCTCGTAGTAGTGTCTACTCGTACGTATCAATCAGACTACTCGTATATGTAACTGTCAGACTACTCGCATGTACATCACACACACAGAAAATCGCTATATCCCCAACAGAAAATCCCGGTGTTTCTCAAAACTCTCTCTGCCAATAGCCTTCGTGAGGATGTCGGCATGCTGGTCCTCCGTCCGGAGGTACTTAACCGATAAGTCACCCGTCCCCACCAACTCGCGCAGAAAGTGGTACCTTACGTCAATGTGCTTACTGTTTGACGAGCTCGAGGGATTTTTGGCCAGGCCTATCGCCCCTTTGTTGTCTTCAAATACGCCAATACTCGGAGAACCCAGACTGGGCATCAGGAAAACCAATACTCCTCTCACGTAAAGGGCTTCCTTCACCCCGTCGGCCATTGCTACATACTCTGCCTCAGTGGTAGATAGGGTACCGCACTTTTGCGTCCTAGAGAACCAGGGCACAAGCGTACCCCCACAACAGATGGCTACACCTGAAACCGAACGCCTATTGCCGGCCTTGTGGGCATAGTCTGCGTCCACGTACGTCTCTATGTCGTACTCCAACTGCACATCCTCCAACTTACTTTCTTTCCTAAACGTTAGGCCCAAGTGGGCCGTAGCGTTCAAGTATTCTAAGACTTTCCTAGCCGCCTTCACGTGTATCTCCTTAGGGTCGTGCGAGAACCGCGCAATCGCTCGCACTGCGTTGGAGATGTCCGGCCTTGTCTGATTCGAAATCCACATTAGACTCCCCACCATTTCGCGAAAATTCGCGTCCACCACAGTTTCCTCGTCACTCACGTGCCTGGGGTCCAACGACAGTGAAGCAGGGATGGGGCTCGTTTTGGTGATACCGAAACGTTCGATGGCATTTTGGATAAACTGAGTCTGCACAATCTCCAGCGTGCCCTTCTCCCAATCCCTTTTGTACTCGCTACCCATGTACCACGTAACCTCACCGAGATGTTTTGTAGGGAATCTCTTATTTAGATCTGCCACTACCGAATCTGTGATCTCTTTGGTAGCCGCGATCTTGATGCCATCCACGTGAACTACCAACATCGCGAGAACCTTGTCATTCACCATCAGTCGAAACACGCACGGGTCTACCAAGCATTGCTCGAAACCACACTCTACCAAGGTTGACGACAGTAACTTATACCACGAGCGACCGCTTTGTTTCAGCCCATAAAGAGCCTTGTTGAGTCGGACTACCTTACCCGACAATCGCCCACAACCAGCGGGTAATCTTAGGAAAATCTCGGTATCCAATTTGGACTGTATGAAGGCCTGATCAACGTCCAAGTGCCTCAAATCCAAGTCGAGTTTGCATGCCATTGCTGCGACAAGTCTGTTTGACGTGGTTGATGCAGTTGGGGCAAACGTATCAAAGTAATCAACCCCCTCTTTCTGGCAATAGCCCTTAGCTACCAATCTTGCCTTAGCTCTCTCAATCATTCCGTGTTCGTCACCCTTCCACTTCAAGAGCCACTTAGAATCCACGACATATCTACCCTTGGGAACTTCAGATATTTCAGCAAACGTTCCGGCGGCCTCTAGTCCATCAAATTCCACTTCCATCGCCTCCGTCCAAACGTCCGAATGCCTTGACGAGCGTGCCGCAGAGTACGACGTCGGTTCCGGTTCCGCTTCTTTTACAAGGCAATCCGGCAACTTTGTCTTTTTACCCTCTGCGTCTTTTGCCGCCAGTAGCGCCTGGTATATACGGCCTCCTTCACAGGGCCCGACCGTACTGACCAGCCCCGCTGCCGCTTCCCGGTTTAGCGCCCTGGTCTGCGCTCTTGTACTTCCCTTCCGAATCTCTTCACTATCGCCCGGTCCGGACAGGTGCGCTCCTAGTTGGCGCGCAGCAGTCCGGGCCGCTGTCGGGGTCGGAGCTCCATCGTCAGAAGCTGGCGCGTCGCTCCCATCCCGAGATGAAGTGTCGCTGGCGGGTGATTCGCTGCTGTCCGTTGATGCGTCGTTCAGCTCCACACTTTCGGCTTGCAAATCATCGCCCGCTTGCGTCGTCGGAGACACCGCACGGAGTTGGTGGGGAATTCCCCTCCCTAATTCCGGCAGTGGAGTCGTCGGGGCGAGATCAACGTCATCCGCCCCTCCCGGCTCAGGCTCGTCTTCTTGGTCCTTCGTCCCTCCCTGCTCCAGTAGGTCTGGCAGCTGCGGTGACGGCGCTCTTACTTCAAGCGTCGCCTCCCACGTCACGTCCCTCGTCTCCACCACCTTGTTTGCCCGCGTGAGCATCCGCAAAGAGTCACTTGGGGGGTCGATTCCCGGTCCGAGGTAGAAACGGCTCTCGGCCCGGGGGTGCGACTTCGACGGGCGTTTCCAGCGACAGTACGCTGGGCGAAGGGATGGGTGCGGCGAAGCAGGTGCGGCAGTTCCAAACCACATCTCATGCGGCGACTTGTTGCCGGGGTTTGCAGTGGTCGCGGTGTGATTTAGGGCGTCGCAAGCACAGTGCACCGCTTCCGCCCACAGGGATTTGGTCGGCGGTAGTTGGACTCGAGGAAATATTATAGGCGCTTGGATGCATGCGGCAAGCCCTGCGTTCTGAATGATGCCAAGAGCTCTCTCGACAACACCGTTCTGCTTTGGACTGTCGGCGTTTGTGAACTCCTGCTTAATACAGAACTGTTTGCATACCTCTCCGAACTTCCCACCAAATTACTCCCCCCCGTTGTCAGACCTTACAATCTCAACCTTCGAGGGGACACCGTCGGCGCGCACATCAGCCAAAAACTTCCTAAACGCGTCTGCTGCATCCGATTTGTTCTTCAAAAAGTATACCCACGCGTGTCGGGAGAAGTCATCTTTCACTAGCATGACATACCTCTTACCCAATAGAGAAGGGGTTCGCTTTGGTCCACTCAAGTCAACAAAGAGTCATCCCAATTTCTTTGAAGCGCGCGTCTTTGTGCTGCTGGGTATGGGTTTGCGGTAACCTTTTGCCATTGAACAACCAGGTCTTAGTTTTCCCAACAGTTCCACATCGAGTGACTTTGCAGTCTCTCTCAGCAGTAATTCGTTCGAGTGACCATACATACAGTGGAAAACGTTGATGTCTACAGCTGTCTCAGCCTGGGCGTTGCTACCGGGGGCAAGCACGGGAAACGTCAGGGGGGGTTCGCAGGCAGATTCTACACAGTCTTCAGGGGGGTTGGGGGTCAAACGGGGGCACGGTACATAGCCGTCGTCTGGCTCTATCCTGCAAGCGAATCCAGAGTAACTAGATCCGTCACCTTCAAACCTCAACCTTCCTTCGAAAAGAGAAATACACAACCCTTCCTCTTCCGTCGTGAATCTTACTCCCCGCTTATGAGCAGCCATCAGCGAAAATAGGTCGAACGCGATTTCCGGCACGTATGCCACATTCAACAATTTGACATTCAGGTCTCCTGGGAATACAACAGTCAGTGTGCCATACCCCACAACATCGATCAGATGGTTGTCACCGATCCTGACCTTGTCGTCGCTCAATCGAATGTCGCTCAAAAGGTCAGCTGAGTGAGTCATATGAAAGGATGCACCACTATCCGCTATCCATTTATCACCCATGCCTTCACTAAGTTCCTCATCACACGAGTCACCATTCGTACTAAGCATGCCTTTCGCAAGACAATACACAGTCTCACCGCCGTTGTTCTGGCCCTGGGATCCTCCACCGGACGTCTGCTCTGAAGCCGGGGAGATGCGCGCCTTGCAATATTTCCAACTGTGCCCGGGCTCCAGGCAACGGATGCATTTTCCCTTAACTTTGACGTAAGCTGAGGGAGATGATGCTTGTTTGGGGGCGGGGGATCTGCTGCTACCTTCGGTTCTACTCTTGTTTGATTCATTCCCTCCACCTTTTCCACTCCTAAAACGTGATTTTCCATTACGATTATTGCTGTTTCCCTGTGTGCTCGACACAAGGGCCTGTCCCACGTTCTTCTTGGGTGCAGGGAGGTTCAGGTGTCGCTGCCGAATGATGCTTTCTATGTCTTTTCGCTCGACATCTTATCGGTACAAAATGGTCCGTTGTTCCATTTCATAGTCGCTAGTAAGTGTCCTTACTAGCTTTCTGTTCACATCCCCTACCGACTTTGTCACACCAAGGGAAGCAAGCACTCCAACGACCTTGTCGACACGGCTGAACAATTTCATTGGCTCTTCGCCCTTTTCCATCCTTATTGCGTCGAAGGCGTTCGACCACTTCACTTGGTCTGCCATAGTTTGAGGCATAAACCTTTATTTTAGCATTTTCCAACCGCCACTCGGTGATTGGGTAGCAAATACCCTGCCTGAGAGTTCGGGGTCAGTCATACTCTCAGTCAAACATGTCCACGCAATCCTAGCTCTTTTGATTTGTTCAGGGCTCAATCCCTGCTCCATAAAGTACATAGTTGTTTTGGTGGTGTCGCCAACCGCAAATTCTACGTCAGTCTCCAAAGAAGCCAAGCATCCACTCATCGACGCGAAACCTTCAAACCGTTTGCGCCATGCAGGGTAGTGCTCAGGTAATGCGCTGAACTTTGGTACCGCAGACTTTATGCTGCTGAATTCTCTGGGCCCAATATTGACATTCGAGGTACCTTCGTACTCCCTACAGTCAGCCTCTATTTCACCGAGGGGCGGCAAACTCCCACCGGTATTGGCTCCCTCTCTTTCCCGACCAGAGTTGGAGGCGGTCTCGTTCCTCGTACCACCTCTGGTGATCCTTTCCTCCAGCTCTCGAAATCTCTGGTCTTGCTGCGTCATCATCCTCTCCATCAGGTCCATTATCCTGCTGTCGTTCGGCGACGGGGCCTCTTCTCGGCCTCCACCGTCTACGCTTGCCATAGTCAGGCAGTTCGATCAAACTTAGTCGTTAACGTGTTGAAATAGCTCTGCTATGCGAAGGATAATACGCTCCCAACAGCCACACTAGGCTGTGAGCAAGGCACTGTTGTAACACACAGTGTGGAAAAGATAGCTTAAAATGTCTTTATTATGTCGTCCCGGAAAGATGCACGAGGCATAGGTAAGGTGGAAAGGTGGAGTGAGCATGAGGCTCAACGCTCCACAGCTCAGCGACAACTCGTCGTCGTCGTACCTCCTCGTAGTAGTGTCTACTCGTACGTATCCATCAGAATACTCGTATATGTAACTGTCAGACTACTCGCATGTAACGGTCACTTGTTGTTGGGCTGTTCGGTGAGACAAGCTATATCGAACACCCCTAGCCTAGCAGAGTGCAGCACCCCCCCTTCTTCTGCAGTTTGCGTGGCCTGTCTATACCTTCATGCTTCGCCTTGACCGCCCAATGGCGATATTCCAATGGTCACAATGCTCGCTCACCTCAAGGCTTGGCCTATACCCGGTACCTCTCGACAACCCCCCCCGGTCTGATTTGTGTACGCCTGCTGTACCTCCTTCGTTTGCTCAGCAAGTTGCCCGCTTCTCACTCTGAATGCTTACGTAATGCTCCGCCCCGACATGGCTTGAGTTGCGCGCGGGCCTTGCATGGCCCGGGCCAAACCCAACAATTAATTTTCATTTTGTCAACAACAACGACGACAGCAACAACAACACTGAAAATTGGCAATGACGACGCTGGGAACAAGAAGGACAGCAGCAACACCCAAAAAGAACAGCATAAACGCCAACACCGCCTCCAAAACCAATACTGTCGACACTAGCAACCAAACAACCTACATAATTACTCCAGAACCAGAGCCAAAAATAAAACAAGACAAAACCTTGACAAAACAAACAAAAACTAAACTAAACTAAACTAAAACCAAAAACTAAACCGAAAAACTAAAACCGAAACCATAACCGAAACCAAACCACCCAAACCACGACGACGCCACCCACACCATTTGTCAGGCGTTGTTGGGCATCTCGAAGATGATCGAGCGCCGGCGCTTCGAGGCCTCCCTGTTCGGCCCCCTCTGCCACACCCTGTCGCGCCTTGTCGCCAGCGACCAGCGCACCGTGGTCGCCTATGCGGCGCGCGGTATCAAGATGCTCATGCTGGACGATGCCTTGCGTCCGCAGGCTACCGCCGCCGGCATCCCCAGCGTGCTGGCGGCGGCCATGGGAGAGTGGGAGGACGATGCGCTGTGTCTTCGGGAGATCTTGGGGTGAGAGAAAAGGGGAGTTGGAGGTTGGGTGGGAGAGGAGGATGGGGGGGGGAGGGGTGTACTTCATTTTCATGCATGGCCGTAGTCTTATGACAATAGACCCAGAGGGGGAGGGAGGGGGGGGACGTACTCATTTGTTGCTTGCCTTAGTCATTTGACCATTGACCACGCATCCCTTTCGAGACGGAGCACCGTTCCTACTCCTAATAGAGACACCTCCAACACTTGGGCGCTCATTACGTTGTTTCCATATATTACAAATAAACTTTTTGCTATTAAATATCTTATCCCCTTCCTGTTTCGCCGCCTGTGGCCACCATCTATCTCCTAAGATAGCGATCGTTTTCTCGCTACTATTTTAGTGTACCAAACTTCTCCATGTCACATTCGTCTATTTATATCTTCTCCTCCTCTATCACATCTCTTTCCTCCTTGTACCTTTCGCATTCTCCCACTATGTGAATTCTACTCTCTATGGCTTTGCCACATGGGCACATCTGTGCGTCTACTTCCTTCTCCTCCCACCTACTGGTATACCTCCTTCTTCTTTCTGGCAGGTCCAGGTCCCCTACACGAAATCGCAATTTCAGCGTTTTCGCGAAGTCCATTGGGCCGTGCAGATACTTTTTCATTCCTATCCCTTTTCTCAACCCCCCGTATATCTCTAAGTGTTCTTCCCTTTCCACCTTCTTTCTTAGCGCTAGCCTTTCCCTTATGTCTATCCTTTTTTTCACTTCTGTCTTGGACCCCCTAAATTTATCTATGGCCAACATCTCTTTTTCTATATCCTTCCGTACTTTCTCGACTACGCTATCCCAGCTTTATCAGCTATGGCTGGCAATCTCTTATTTGGCATGTTCTTTACTGTATATTGCCATTTCAACTTACGCACGTCTCTATTTGTCTTAAGTGGGTACATTCCCAGTTCTGCTCTCAATACTGTATTACTCGTCGTACTTGAGCATCCTAGTACTTTTTTAGCTGCTGTCATCTGTACTGTTTCCAGCTGTTTTACGAGCTTCGCGTTCCCTTCCCATACTTCTCCTGCATATTCTAGCTTTGGGTAAATCACATTCCATCAGGTGTACATCTCCTAATCCTAGTGCCAAGGGTCGAGTCTGTTAGGAACTGCTTACATACTTGCCTACGTGTGCCAGAGGGGGAGGGGGGTAGAACTCATTTCGTGCACGGCCGTAGTCGTATGACCATAGACCCTCGCATCCCTACAATGCCGGGACGGAGCACGTTGGGTTTTCACCAACCAGGCAGACATTGCTTGCACCAAGCGCGAAGCGCCGTGAGGTATTGGGCGAGTCGCATGGAGGGTGAGCTGCGTCCTGCTAAGAACCGCCTCTGAGGCGGACTTGCATATGGATGACAGCTTCAATGAGTTAATTTAATATCTGGTGTGGCCACTTCCAGAGACAGCAATGGGTATCACGTATCTGCCTCGTGGATGCCTTACCATATACACGCTACGTGATACGATCATTCCCCTTGTGCGGAGATGAGGTTATCAACCCCGCACAAATGATCTAACAAGACCGCCAGTATGGGTGACCGCCAACAAAAAAACAAAAAAAAACGGTACCCTGGTTGTCGAGCTCACGCAGTGAGAGGCGTGTTTTACAGCGTCGTTGCCAACCGACGCCAACCCAACCTATAGATATATAATAGGGGGGGGGGGGTATTTGGAAGGTTTCAATTGTAAAAGGTTGCTTGTGTGTGGTTTGCAGTAGTAGTGCTAATAACTAAATGGTGGGAATGATCACAGCAGCAATATAATGCTGTGTAGCGCAGTTTCTCCGGGCGGTCTTGGGCCAAGAGATATAATTGGACGTTGAGAGGGGGGGGGGGGGGGGGGGGGGGGGGGGGGAAGGTGTAACGTTTCAATTGTGAGGTTGCTTGCATGCGGTTCGGAACACCAATGATACTATTGAGGATGATTACAGCACCCAGTGTGTGGGTCTAGGAGAAGGCCCAAGGCGTTGATCGCTTGGCCCTGAAGGTCTGCCAAGGTCTCGTGCCTGCGACCTGCGAGGGAGTAAACTGTTGTCCTTCATTTAAACGGACGAGCGTTGACAGCTCCCGGTATGTTTTTCTTCGTTCAAGCTAGCCCCCGCTCATCGAAAATTGAATCCATCATATGCGGCGCTCACAGCGCAGCGATGCCGGGTCGTCCCCGGTGGGCTCGCGGGGCTCCGAAACACGGACATCCCAAAATATTCGGAAACCCCCTTTCTGGCTGGCGATGGTGATTGCTTGCCACTGGCGTGATCGACTATGCGAGGCGTTTTGGCCCCCTTTAATGGGTACCGGCCTCCGACCTCACCCCCCCTCCTGCCCCCCCCCCCCCCCCCCCTTGCAGACTCTCTGCTGTGACAAGTCGACGGTGCTAGCTGTGGTGGACGCGGGGGCTTTAGGTGAGTGACGGCGCAGACGGTATTTGTTATGTGGGAGTCTGATGCTATTCGACAATTCTGTTTTATTTTATTTTTTGTGAGGGTGTCAAATCACATGAGAGTTCCACGTGTTTTCGAACCGCACCGCGTTTCCCCATGTGTGGCGTTTAGTTTGTCTACAGGCAGCAGTACAGGTAAAATGCTACATTTTAAGCAATGAACCTCACTTCAGCCACCAGTGTGCTGTCGACTCTATGTATCACACAGCTGAAGGTTATTAAGCCTCGCGCTCGTTGCAGGAAGCGAAAAACAGGCCTGCAAAGAGGGAACACACTAATTGTAGCTGTTACGAGTAGCAGCGAGCCCCCTAGGAAATCGTCTAGCCCCCCCCCCCCCTCCCCCTTCCCGCATCGTGCTACGGCTCTGCAGTAGTTCGGATAACGCACGGCTTTCGTTTCACCCGCAGAAATAAGCGACCATCCAAAGCCAAAACTCGCGGGGTTTTGCATTTTGGAACCAGCGCGCCGATTCGTCGCTCCGTGTTAGAACTGACCTGAGCCAGCTGCGGTTCTAACTAAAAGTCCCATTCTGGGTGGTGGTACACTCTAGGCGCGGTTGAAGTACCGCCCAGAAGCGTGCACGAAGATGACTATTATGATGGCGCATGACCCCGCCACGACTCATTCGCTCACCTTCTTATTAAGCCGTTTTTTGTTTTGTAATTCCGGCGGCGGTGGCTGCGATGGTGGTGCTGGTGCTGATGATGCTGGCGCTACTGGTGCTGCTGCTGCTGCTGTTGCTGCTGTTGTTGCTGGTGCTGCTGGTGCTGCTGCTGCTGCTACTGCTGCTGGTGTGGGTGCTGGTGCTGGTGCTGGTGCTATTTTTGTAAAACGTTTCTGCCGATCCCAAGGGCCGGTGCTGGAGTTGCTCGGCACGAGCAACCTGTTGTTCGGCATGAACAACCTGGAGATTCGAATGCTATCGACGGCGATTGCGGCGAACGTGCTTTCCTTCTCGGACAGCCTCCTGCTCACAAACGAGGAGGTCATAGACGCCTTTTCAGACCGCATGGCCGCTTTGCTCGACGCGGTGAAGAGGTACAAGTACATGCACTATATTGCGCCGCTGCCGCCGCGCTATGTGGTGGTTAGCGTTAGAGTGGTCGTTGGTGTTGGCGTTAGATTGGAGTGAGCGTTGGCGTCTGGGATATATGCTCGTTTTTTCCCCACACTAGTGGTGTAGTGGTGATGGTAGTAGCAATAGTAGCTATAGTAGTACTCGTAGACGCGGTACATAGTAGTAAATAGTAGCAGTAGTAGTAGTAGTAGTAGTAGTAGTGGGAGTAGTAGTAGTAGTAGTAGTAGTAGTAGCAGTAGCAGCAGTAGTAGTAGTAGTAGTAGTAGTAGTAGTCTTTGTACGTACCGTAGCAGCAGCAGCAGCAGCAGTGTAGTAGCACAGCAGTAATAGCGGTAGCATCCCCCTTCCCCCCTCTTGAAACCCGTCGCGTTTTCCTTACCGCCGCTCTCGCAACACCACCACCACCACCACCTCTAACAACGTGGCCTCCACATGTCACCATCACCCACACCCACACCCACACCCTCACAACACCCACACAACACCCTCTTCACCACTGTTTACTGCTCGCCCTCCCGCCTGGCAGAGGCGAAGCGGAAATCCAACACAACGCGATATCGGCACTCGCGAACGCCTGCGCGCACCCTGTTCTCGCCGGTCGCGCCAGGGAGCTCGGGGCTCTGGAACTCTTCAGGACCATCGAGGCGAAGCCTACAGCGACGGCGGCTGTGTTTCACGCCGTGGACATTACTCTAAGAGAGCGGGTGGCGACCGCGGTGGCTCGCATGGACGGGTTCGGTCTCCGGGCGGGTGATATAGAGGAGGGTGGGGGTGGAGGCAGGGGTGTGGTGGGGGGCGGGGAGACGGGGGGGAGTCCCGGGAAGCTGCAGTTTTACTCGCTTAAGTGGGGGGTGAACCCATTCGCAAGGGAACCTTTTGGGCTGCGAGGTTGGCTGTGGGTTGTTGTTGCGGCTGTGTGTTTGGCGCCCGATCTCCTGCGATGGCTGAGGCCGACTACTGTAGTCGCCTGCTGGAGGCTCTGTAGTTCCTCAGCCGGCCTCTCTTAGGGGCTACCCGCTCACCCTACTACTGTTGTCGCGGTGGTGGAGGTGGTGGGTTGAGGAAGGGAGGGCAGCGATAGTGGTGGTGGTGGTGGTGGTGCTTGTGTTGGTCTGCCTCGTGCTGCCTGGCCGTGTTCATTTATTGTCTCCTTACTTTGCTTGTCCCGCCAACCGATCAGCCCTAATGTATTGTTTTTTCTATCGAACTTTGCAGCGCTCGAGGGTTGAGCCAACCCTCCCCCCCCCGCCATATTCCGCGAGCCGACCCCTGAACCCTCTCTGTGCTATTTTTGCTTGCGATTTTGTTGGGGTTAACGCGGACCGTTAACATTTACGGTAGTTGTAGTTGTTGGGGATCGCACTTTGCTCTTTTTATTTGGTGATGTAGAAAAATTGACACGCACGCACGCGCATGGGACACAGGCGAAGATGCTAGGAGGCCGTTGTTTGACCCCTTGACTGACCGCCCCATACACTAAAACTAGTATATTTAGACCAAAAGGGGCCTACATGCGCCTGGGAAGGCCAGTCTGGTATTTAGCGTGTTTGCACTGAGGGCCTTCGGGAGAATGAACCGGTCGGTATTGCCCCGCGTTGAGGCACGGTTAGCCCGGCAGCAATGTTGGCGTTGATAGTGCTAGTGCTACAGTAGTACAGCAGTATGATAACAGCGTTGACTGAGGTGGTCCTACAAGTAGTGTTGGCTGTGGTAAGTAGTGTTGTGCTGGTGTTGGCGGCCTTGCTATTAATAGTTGTGTCGATAGTGGTGCATTAATAGTGTTGGCAGCCGTGCTAGCAGCGCTGGCAGTAGTGCTACCAGTGGTGTTGATTGGCAGCAGCAGTGCTTCCAGTAATGGTGTTGGCAGTAGTGCTATCGATAGTGTTGGCAGTAGCAGCAGTAGTGCTATCGATAGTGTTGGCAGTAGCAGTAGTGTGCTATCGATAGTGGTGGCATTAGGGCTACTACTGTTGACGGCAGTACTACTTTAGTGTTGGCAGCAGTGCTAGCAGCGCCAATCGAAATCAGTGCTGCTACAGTAGTAGTAGTGCTGGCAGCAGTGCTACTACAGTACACTGGCAGAAGCGGCCATCTAAATCGAAGCCCGATGCCGAGCTCAGGAGCAAACCGCGACGGAGCGAGCTCCGACTTTTTAACGCGACAGAAAAGGGGAGAACGCAAGGCGCCGCTGTTTGCCCTAATATATATACGAAGTACTACCAGTACCAGGTATCATATTGATCCTTTGGAGACCCATCCATGTATATTGATTATAAGTATGGAGACAAAAACAAACACGGGTGGATGCGGTGTTAGCAAGCGCCTAAGAAGAGCGTGTAGCAGTTCGAGTAGTATCACGTCACTCTTGTCATGCTGCGCGCGTGGCGCACAGCTACTTTTACATGCATGCGCAGTTCAGAGGACACACTCAGACTCAGCCCGCGTGGCTTCGTGGGACCCGATGAACTGCAATCATTTTTTTTTTTTCCGACACTTTTTTTAAAGGTTAAGGTACCATGTACCAAAAATGTATACCCGTACCTATCATATGTACGTGTCGGATTTTTGTGGCCGGGGTGCGCGGGGCGAATCTACCCCGCCTCCCTTCCCGAGGCGTTTTATTTTTTTACGGTTTCAAGCAGAAGGGGGGGGGGGATACATCGTTCTGGTACACGATATGCACCCTGGATCTATGTGGTGGTCGGATGGCTTACTATTAATATTTGCGAACTGTGCAGTCGGTCGCCCCGATGGTCTAGTGGTAACCTCGAACGCTTCTAAACGTTGATGTTTGGAGGTCGAATCTCACGTGGGTCGGACTTTTGAGTTTATTTGCAAAAATAAATTAAAAACGGAATCACCTGCTGAGAGCGCCTATTGAAGGTAGCGTGGGTAGGCTCAATTCGATGCGAGTCGACGAGGGAAGAAAAGGCTGAAGTCTTCTCGCGATAAAAAAGCAAGGGAAGAATCTTAGTGGGGGAGGAGGGAGAGGAACCTACTTTGTGACGCCGGATCCGAGTTACGACTAATAGGGAGGAGAGAAAGGAAGGGCGAAGATAATAAATGGGATGGGGAAAAAAAAAAAAATGTGCAGCAAGTAGGAAGAGGGTATCACAGGGACACATTTTCTCACTGCATCCGTGCGATTTCGGGGCAGACTAATTTTTTTTCTTCTCAAGTTGCGCTGATTTTGTTGTTCCCTAAACATGCTCAGGCGTTCATTTTTTTTAAAAACCCTATCTTCTGCCCTCTGCAAATACTTGGTGGCTACTGTTTTGTAAGGCGTTCGCGTCTTGAGGGGGGGGGGGACGGGGGCAGCCTTTTTGTCGATTATGAAAAAACGCCCGTGAAATGTTTTAACGTTGCTTTCGTTTCTTCGCGAAAAAAACATGCTTGTTGACCAGGCATTTTGGGACGGCAACACTACAGTAATAATACCAGGTACGTATGATTTGTATGCATATTTTTCCCCAATGCGCCTGGTATATATCGGTAAAACGAACATGTTTTTGCCTACAGGTTTAGCCGAATGCACCAGAAAATGTACGCCATAACAGCGGTCCTGGAAACCAAGATGTTCTACGTGCTCATATATACCAGGTAAGCCATAATAAAGGATGCTCAAATTATTCCTACATTTCTGGACAGAGTGGTACCAGGTCCTAACACACAGCAGCTCGTACAAGCCGCAAAACTTAGGGGGGGAAAAAGGTGCCATATTATGGGAAAACAGCATGTTTATTTCATTTCCTTTCGGAGTCCAGGGAAGCTATGTACGGGTATACATGAATAAACCTTAGGGTGGTACAAATGAACATCACACGAAGACCACTGGGGAGATAAGAAAACGTAGGCGCCGGCAGGTGGACACAGACCAGACCAGACCGCGAGACACAACTATCGACCATCGACTTCTGAAGGACACGAGCCGTGTGCATAGTCGATAGGCCTCACAGGTCTCAAGTCTCTGCACTGCCGAGGGCAAGGAGAGTATTAAAAAAAAACATCTATCTACGGGGCTACACAGCGGTGCGGCAAAAACAGCAGTGCCACTCCGGCAAGGAGCTACCTACTACTGTTGCACTACAGTGTGTAGTAGCTTATCGCCGGGCGTGTCCTTTCGTTCTGCCAGCTTTACTAAATAATGGGAGACTACAACCGCAACAAACTGTAATTGGAACAAACCACAACTCCAGAAGTCCCCCCGGAGGCGCTACAACCCCCCCCCCCCCCCCCCCCCCCCCCTCCTTGCCTTCCGTCTCGAAAAGGATGCGTGGTCAACGGTCAAATGACTAAGGCAGGCAACAAGTGAGTACGCCTTCCCCCCCCACCCCCACCTCCTCCTCGTGCTTGGCCTGTTTCGTGGCCACACACAACAAGCGCAAGCAAAAACCATACTCGGGAGATAACAACAACCGGCACGCGCCCACGCGCTTGCTTATGCGTGCACGCTCTTTGGGGCGCCAAGCCGGACCAGCTACTGTAGTCGATCGATCGAGTGCACTACTCGACCTCTAAAAGCAACCCTGTCTTTTCTGACTACCCTCCGCCTCTCGGGATTCGGAATCGTGGGCGAGTGATTAGTTTGTGGCCCGCGCTTCCCCCCCCCCCCCCCCTCCCGCCCCTCTTCCGCCCCGATGCGCGGCTATTAAAGTAATTTTGCGCGGCAGTCCATGTAGGGCTGACCGCGCGAGAAACACTTGGGGCGCAAAATGAAACCAAACACTCATACAGCAGACCCCCTCAATCACTCTCGTTCTCTCTTTCCCCTCTCGTCTCATCTCTTCCTCTTCCCCCCGTTGTGTCGCTTTTTCTCTTGTGTCCGAAGCGAAAACAACGAGCGTGCGCAATTATCCGAAGAGGCCCCTCCTTACAAGAGCGGCGGTCGCGCGGTCTCGTCGCCTGTTTCGATGGTGTTTCCCCCCCCCCTAAAAAAACGGCTGGCTCGCTTGACCAATCAAATCAGACAGCAGTCATGCTGCAAGAATGTTTTGTAAGGTGTCGTTGCGATTTACGGTAACAGCCGAACAAAAATCGTCACAGGTCGCGAGTTTCTCGACACAAAATACATCGGATGGAGAAAGAAAAAAAGTTGAAAAAAGAAAAAAGAAAGGAACAAAAAAAGAAAAATAAGAAAAGGCAAAGAAGGAGCGGACGCGTCCTTCACCAAATGAAAAAAAAACGAACGTACTACAAAAACAAAATAGCAAAACAAGACCACACCCAAAATGAAAAACAAACATATTTGCGCCTCGCAGGGCCGCCGTAAATAAAAAAGTTGCGCAACCGATCAGGGCTGCTCCTTTTTCCTCTCTTATCTCCCCTTCCTCCTCTCTCACACCCTTGAGTCCAAAAAATGAAAAAATGAAAACAATGGACAAATATACAGGCAGAAAGGCAGACAGACATAATACATACCTGGTATATGCATGCAAACATGCAAAGCACCAGGTATAAGGTGAACGGAAACACCTGTTTTATTCCCCGCAAGTCTATACAAAACCCAGCCCCCCTCACCGCCATCGACTAAAAAATATCCCCCTTCACAACCGCGGGGGGGGGGGGGGGGGGGGGGGGGGGGAGGGCGGCCACATTATCAAACAAAACCCCCTAAAAAGAACAGTACAAGAGAAATACAAAACGCACACCAATCCAACAGACCAAAGCACTGATGTTACCAAAATAGAAAAGGGCATTCCACCAGCTTTGGGGGGGGGGGGGGGGGGGGGGGGGGGGGGGGGGGTCTGAGCACCCTGGCGCAACACGCCTGTGTTCGGGCCACAAACAAGCGGCCAAAGCGCCAACCCTACGGTTCAACCTCCATTTTTCCCGTTGAATCACGCCTGGCTATCGATTGAAACCCTTCGGTTCCTGAATCGGAATCAACAAACATCAAGCCGATTTCCCCACTGCACCTCCCTCGACCTCCTCCCGCTTATAGCTTACGTGTGATTGCGAGTAGCCAGGCAAGTCCCCCCTCCCCCGTCCCCATCCCCGTCTCGCCCCCCTACCCCCCCCTCCCGTCTATCTCAGTTACTGTAGGTACCTAAAAGTACAGGCAGCAGTGGCGTGGCATGACTTTCATCCGGATGATACGGCGAATCCCTCGTTTTCTAGCGCAACTCCTGCGGAAACTAAAAAATACTACCGCATTGTATTCACCAATCCCCACTCGTACATACCTGGTATGCGATAAACGTATTTAGCACGCTAAAATTTCAATTCCTGGAACTAGCGTAGAGCCACTAATAGCAGTATTAATAGCTATATCCAGGGTCGCCTTCCTGGCCTGATCACCCACCAAACATCATATGGGAAGTGTTCGTATCTATGGAGGCGGGAGAGGGGGTGGGGTAAGGGAAGGGGGGGGTAGCAGGACACCTATTTTACCGTAATGTTCGTCTCAAAGTCCCCGAACCGTGATTACATGGTCGACCCTATACCCCCTCCACACCTATTAATACTATCAATACGTGTGCCTAGTAGAGATGCACGTGGTAGCGCATCAGCACAGCCGATTTTTCGTCCAAAAAAAAACACAAAAAACACAAAAAACACAAAAAATAACACGAAATCGTGTTATCAAAAAAACAAAATAGTGTTTTTTTTTCCCTCACCAACCCTCACTTCTACTCGTAGCTTATAGCACACGCCACCCCTCACCCCCGCCTCCCCCCTTCAGACCCCTACAAAACCAGGCAGCTGCCGGTTGAAAAAATCTTTCAAGCATAACGTCCCCAAAATAATCTGCCTGGTCGGTGAAAACCCGACATGCTCCGTCCCGGTATTGTAGGGATGCGAGGGTCTATGGTCATACGACTACGGACATGCACGATATGAGTACCCCCCCCTCCCTGCTCCGTCTCGAAAGGGATGCGTGGTCAACGGTCAAATGACTAAGGCAAGCAACAAGTGAGTACGCCTCCCCCCCTCCTCCACGTGCTTGACCTGTTTCGTGGCCACACGCAACAAGCGCAAGCAAAAATCATTATCGGGAGATAACAACACCCGGCACGCGCCCACGCGCTTGCTTATGCGCGCACGCTCTTCAGGACGCCAAGCCGGACCAGCTAGTCGATCGATCGAGTGCACTACTCGACCTCTAAAAGCAACCCGGCAGTTTCTGACTACCCGTCGCCTCTCGGGATTCGGGATCGTGGGCGAGTGATTCATTTGTGGCGACAACGCTTGCCCCTGATCCCCCCACCTCCCCTCTCCCGCCCCAATGCGCAGCTATTAAAGCAATTTACACGGCAGTCCATGTAGGGCCGACCGCGCGAGAAACACTCGGGGCGCAAAAACAAACTAAACACTCATACAGCGGACCCCCTCAATCACTCTCGTGCCCTCTCTTCTCCCTCTCATCTCATCTCTCCCTCTTCCCCCCTTCTGTCGCTTTCTCTCTTGTGCTAGAAGCGAAAACAACGAGCGTGCGCAGTTATGCGGAGAGCACCCTCCGTACAAGGGCGTTCGCGCGGCCCCGCCGCATGTTTCGATGGTGTTTCCCCCTAAAAAAAAAAACGGCCTGCTCGCTTGACCAATCAGACAGCAGTCATGCTGCACGGGTGTTTTGTAAGGTGTCGTTGCGATCTACGGCAACAGCCAAACAAAAATCGTCACAGGTCGCGAGTTTCTCGACACAGAATACACCAGATGGAGAAAGAAAAAAAGTTGGGGGAAAAAATAATGAAGAAATGAGCAAAAAAAGAAAAAAAAGAAAAGGCAAAAGGCAAAAGGCGAAGAAGGAGCGGACGCGTCCTTCACCAAATGAAAAAAAAAACGAACGTACTACAAAAATAAAATAGCAAAACAAGACTATACCCAAAAGCAAACAAATTTGCGCCTCGCAGGGCCGCCGTAAATAAAAAAGTTGCGTAACCGATCAGGGCTGCCCCTCCTCCTCTCTTATCTCCCCCCTTCTCCTCTCTCTCACACTCTTGAGTCCAAAAAATGAAAAGAAAAGAAAATGGAAACAATGGACAAATATACAGGCAGAAAGGCAGACAGACATAATACATACCTGGTATATACATGCAAACATGCAAAGCACCAGGTAAGGTGAAGGAAACACCCGTTGTATTCCCCGCCCGTCTATACAAAACCCAGCCCAGCCCCCCTCACCGCCATCGACTAAAAAATATCCCCCTTCGCTACCGCGGGGGNAAAGAAAAGAAAATGGAAACAATGGACAAATATACAGGCAGAAAGGCAGACAGACATAATACATACCTGGTATATACATGCAAACATGCAAAGCACCAGGTAAGGTGAAGGAAACACCCGTTGTATTCCCCGCCCGTCTATACAAAACCCAGCCCAGCCCCCCTCACCGCCATCGACTAAAAAATATCCCCCTTCGCTACCGCGGGGGGGGGGGGGGCGGGGCGGCAACATTATCAAACAAAACCCCCTAAAAAGAACAGTACAAGAGAAATACAAAACGCACACCAATCCAACAGACCAAAACACTGATATTACCAAAATAGAAAAGGGCACTCCACCAGCTTTTGCATATTTCGGAGGGGGGGGGGGGCAGGGGGTCTTAGTACCCTGGCGCAACACGCCTGTGTCCGGGCCACAAACAAGCGGCCAAAGCGCCGACCCTACGGTTCAACCTCCGTTTTTTCCGTTGAATCACGCGTCGCTATCGATTGAAGCCCTTCGGTTCCTGAATCGGAATTAACAAACATTAAGACGATTTCCCCACTGCACCTCCCTCGACCTCCTCCCGCTTATAGCTTACGTGTGACTGCGAGTAGCCAGGCAAGTCCCCCCTCCCCCGTCCCCATCCCCGTCCCGCCCCCCTACCCCCCCCTCCCGTCTATCTCAGTTACTGTAGGTACCTAAAAGTACAGGCAGCAGTGGCGTGGCATGACTTTCATCCGGATGATACGGCGAATCCCTCGTTTTCTAGCGCAACTCCTGCGGAAACTAAAAAATACTACCGCATTGTATTCACCAATCCCCACTCGTACATACCTGGTATGCGATAAACGTATTTAGCACGCTAAAATTTCAATTCCTGGAACTAGCGTAGAGCCACTAATAGCAGTATTAATAGCTATATCCAGGGTCGCCTTCCTGGCCTGATCACCCACCAAACATCATATGGGAAGTGTTCGTATCTATGGAGGCGGGAGAGGGGGTGGGGTAAGGGAAGGGGGGGGTAGCAGGACACCTATTTTACCGTAATGTTCGTCTCAAAGTCCCCGAACCGTGATTACATGGTCGACCCTATACCCCCTCCACACCTATTAATACTATCAATACGTGTGCCTAGTAGAGATGCACGTGGTAGCGCATCAGCACAGCCGATTTTTCGTCCAAAAAAAAACACAAAAAACACAAAAAACACAAAAAATAACACGAAATCGTGTTATCAAAAAAACAAAATAGTGTTTTTTTTTCCCTCACCAACCCTCACTTCTACTCGTAGCTTATAGCACACGCCACCCCTCACCCCCGCCTCCCCCCTTCAGACCCCTACAAAACCAGGCAGCTGCCGGTTGAAAAAATCTTTCAAGCATAACGTCCCCAAAATAATCTGCCTGGTCGGTGAAAACCCGACATGCTCCGTCCCGGTATTGTAGGGATGCGAGGGTCTATGGTCATACGACTACGGACATGCAGTAATATGGAAGTACACCCCCACCCCACCCCCCCTCTCCCCTCTACTAAAACGCCGCCAAGCGTCGAGGAAGAATTTTGACAGCCAGCAAAAAACAAAATCAAGTACAGCAACAGCAGCAGCATAAAGTAGCAGCAGCAGCAGCAGCAGCAGCATACAGCACAGCCGCACATCGGCATACAGCAGCAGTAGCAGTAGTATTGAGGGCATCGCAGAAACATCAATCTTGACACGCGTAGGCCGCGCGTGGAGTGAGGCTCACACCCGCCCACCATGACCCATAAAAAAAAAAAAAAAAACACTTCCAACTTCTTGAGGCATTATTTGGCGGGGGGAGGGGGGGGGGGTCCCCGGTAGGAAGCAGACAAGAAAATACTGGAAGCAGATATAAATAAATACGGAGGAGGGAGAGGGGGGGGGGGGGGGGGAATCATAACAAAGGTTGTCCAACAAATCTGAAGAAACACACATCACCGGTAACGAACAAATAAATACAGGAAAATGACAGAAAAAGTGGAGAAAAAGGGAAGAATAAAAAAGAGGGAAAACGCGCTCGACAAAAATAAAAATAAACAGCACGAAAAAAAACAAAAAGGACAAAAGACATACAAGAAAGAGCAAACCGAAAAATAAACACGAAAACAAAAAAAAAAGGCAAAAGAAGAAGAAAAAAAAGACAAAACGGAACGGAGGAAAAAAAATGATGAAAACGGAAAAATATGAAAAAGATGAAACAACGAAAAACAAACAAGACGAAAAAAATAAGAACAGACTAAAATCAGCAAGGAAAAAACAGCCGCCACAAAAGTCGGCGAGCTGATCAAATCAGCCCAACCTCCCCCCCCCCTCCACCCAAACCGCCCTGAACTCTGAACCAACCAAACTCCTAAGAATAAAAACGCCACCTTCACCGCGAACTCCACAACAAACTCCTCCAAAACAAAAACGAAGCGAAAAACTATTTTTACAGCGTCCTCCTTTTTCTCTTCTCACGACCTGCGTAACCGTGGCAAAATCTCCTGCTCGAAATAAGCCACCAGCTGTTTCTGCTCCGGACTGATGCTCCGCGGGCCCTTCCCCTGCGTGATCATCTGGCGGGCGTCGCTCTCGAAAGCCCCCGTGCTCCGATACCTGCCGGACTCGACCTTGGCCGCTATGAGCTCGACGCTGCAGGCTGCCGAAAGGCGGGATCGCTTGCCCAGCCCCGCACCGGACGACGCCATCTCGTCTCTACCAACATCGAGGGCAGGGTCGAGCAGGGGGGGAGCGGTGAGGTTGTGTGATGTTTTGACGTGCGGGCAGTGGGGTGGGGGAGGGGGGAGGGGGCCGGGTGTTCCGTGAGGGGTGGGGTGAGGGTGGCGGGGCCTTGACGGGTGTGGAGGTGGGGTGGGGCGTGGGGCGGGGCGAGGGTAGGGGGGTTGACTTGAGTGCATGCTCCCTTTGCGCGACGTACCAGTCGCCAAGATCGCTTGCAGCAGGACAAGGAGACTAATTGAACACTGCTTGTTACAAACCAACACAATCTAAACGCCCGTGGCTTCTCACGGTACCAATCATGAAGACATCGTGCACAACCCCTGTTAGCTATACTCGTGTGCAGCAGCATTGGATATGTTGTGCAGCAGTATTGCTTTATGCAAGGATGTAGGGAGTTCCACATATTGGTTCGTAGGCATTTATTTGCCAATCGGCGAGACATACAGCAGTATCGAGAAGCGTATTATTTCATGTCGTCGTGTCGCACACAGACGCACTCCTCGACCTGCTTGATCTCGTCCTACTATACAAGTATATCGACAAGGAGTCCCCTCCAGCACCGACGTGCCTTCCATCTATCCATACCGTGGACTAAGGGACAATCCCTGGCCCCAACCGAGACGAACAACATGAACAAGAACAACAACACGCGTAGCCGTTTCCTCTGTTTCTACCGCGGCCATATATTGTCAGTTTTCGCACCTGGGTCGCAAGAAAGAATCGTGCGCGGCGGGGTGGTCCTGGAGCAAAGTCAGCGCCACAGCGAACGACACCGGCTCTTCCGATTCTGATTCCGATTCCGATTCCGATTCAGACTCCGATCCAGACTCCGATTCTGACTCAGATTCCGGTTTCGGTTTTGGTCCGGTCTTTTTCGGTTTCGGTCCGGCCTGTTTCGGCTTTCGTGCAGGTTTCGCGTCAACCTCCTCCTCCTCCTCCGACTCCTGCCATTCGTCTTCCTCCTGCCCCCTCCGCTGCGCCCCTTCCACCTTTCCCCCCTCCTCCTCCTCCTCCTCTTCCCCCTCCTGCACCTTCTCTTCCTCCTCCTCCTCCTCCTCCTCCTCCTCGCCATCTCGACGCCCTTCCGGGTCTGTCTCCACGTCCGAGTGATCGGTTTGCGAGTGGCGACCTCCCTCCACACACTCGACACATCGAATCCAGTAGGCTTGCTTCCCGTAGTAGCCCAGCGCCTCCATTGACTCATTGCGCCCCAGCGATTCCACCTGGATGCGAAACAATGGGTTATGTAACAAAAAAAAACACACACACACGCACGCAAGGAAGTTTATCACGAAACGATTGTTGACACAGATCAATACATACAAACACTCATTCGAGCAGGCCCTTTGCATTGCTTTTAGATTAAAAGCAGCACGAATAACTGTCGGTTACCAAGACTGGCGGGCTTTTGTTAGATAATTTGTGCGCGGGGTTGAGAACCTCAACTCCGCACGAGGGGAATGGTCGTATCACTTAGTGTGTATATGGTAAGGCACCCACGAGACAGATACATAGTAATACCCATTGCTATCTCTGGAAGCGGCCACACCAGAAATTGAATCAATTCATTGGAGGCTGTCACCCATATGCGAGTCCGCCTCACAGGCGGTTCTCAGCAGGATGCAGCTCGCCCTCCATGCGACTCGCCCAATACCTCACGGCGCTTCGCGCTTGGTGCAAGCAACGTCTGCCTGGTGGGTGAAAATCCAACGTGCTCCGTCCAGCCATGTAGGGATGCGAGGGCCCATGGTCATACGACTACGGCCATGCAGGGATGCGAGGGTCTATGGTCATACGACTACGGTCAGGCATGAAAATGAAGTACACCACCCCCCTCACAGCTTTCCTCACCTCGTCCTCTGGTAGACAGTCCTCGCAGAAGGCGTTGACACAGGTCTGGCACCGGAATAGCAGCCCTCCCGCGGCTGCCGTTGTTTTGCTGCAACCGACGCACCGGTGCTGCGGGCACGCGAAGGTCGTGGTGTTGGAGTACTTCACGCCCGCCTTTTTCAAGCAGTCCGCGTCAAAGCTACGGGGGCAGAACCTGCGCAACGGTAAAACAGGGGAAAAATATAAGGACGAGGGTAAGTATAAAGGTAAGGGTAAGTATAAGGATGAGGATAAGTATAAGGACGAGGATAAGTATAATGACGAGGGTAAGTATAAGGACGAGCATAAGAATAAAGGTGAGGGTAAGTATAAGGACGAGGATAAGTATCAGGACGAGGTTAAGTATAAGGGTGAGGGTAAGGGTAAGAACGAGGGTAAGTATAAGGACAAGGGTGAGTATCAGGACGAGGATAAGTATAAGGACGAGGCTAAGTATAAAGGTGAGGGTAAGTATAAGGGTGGGGGCAAGTATAAGGACGAGGGAAAGTATAAGGATGAGGTTAAGTGTAAGAACGAGGTTAAGTATAAGGGTGAGGGTAAGGGTAAGAACGAGGATAAGTATAAGGACAAGGGTGAGTATCAGGACGAGGATGAGTATAAGGACGAGGCTAAGTATAAAGGTGAGGGTAAGTATAAAGGTGGGGGCAAGTATAAGGACGAGGGAAAGTATAAGGATGAGGGTAAGTAAAACGATAATAACATGGATAGGGAGACCTACAAGGGTAGCTAAAATAATAGCAGGCAAGGACAAGGGAAGAGTTGAGGACAAGGATGAGGGAGAGCGTAAGGAAAACGTGAGGATACGCGTGATAATAATTTAGAGGATAAGTTTGAAGATAAGGGGTAAGGACAAAGGTTAAGCACAAGGACAAGCAACCAAGCGCGGAGAAGCACCGAAAAAACAAAAAACGGACCCAAGGGGTTTCCCAGGCAATGCAAGGGACGACTCGACGCAACTCCTGTGCTAGTGGTGGCCAGAAGGGGGGGGGGGGCGTACTGATTTGTTGCTTGCCTTTGACCATTGACCACGCATCCCTTTAGAGACGGAGCAGGGAGGGGGGAGAGGGTAACCGGTACCCAGTGCTTTTACTGCACCCACGTGACAGGGACAAACGACACAAACTACACTACCTGGAAAGAGAGTTGGACATGTTTTTCCACCTAATTAAAACCTCGTAGGCAAGAGGGGTGATTTAGGCGGTACACCAGGAAGACAACACTTTCATACTTTGCAGGGGAAGGGAACAACGAAAAAACACCAAAAAGAGAGGGGGGGGGGGTGTACTCATGTTGTGCACGGCCGTAGTCATATGACCATAGACCCTCGCATCCCTACAATGCCGGGACGGAGCGCGTTGGGTTTTCACCAACCAGGCAGACATTGCTTGCACCAAGCGCGAAACGCCGTGAGGTATTGGGCGAGTCGCATGGAGGGTGAGCTGCATCCTGCTAAGAACCGCCTCTGAGGCGGACTTGCATATGGACGACAGCTTCAATGAGTTAATTTAATTTCTGGTGTGGCCACTTCCGGAGACAGCAATGGGTTTTACTATGTAACTGCCTCGCGGACGCCTTACCATATTAACACTACGTGAAACGACCATTCCCCTTGTGCGGAACAAAGGTTCTCCACCCCGCACAAATGATCTACTCGACCGCCAGCTTTGGTGACCGCCAAAAAAAAAAAAAAAAAAAAAAAACGGCACCCTGGTTGTCTAGCTCACGCAGCGAGTGGCGTGTTTTACAGCGTCGTTGCCAACCGACGCCAACCCAACCTATAAATATAATATATTTATAGTGGGAGTACCGGCGGGAGGGGGGGGGGTGTACTCATGTTGTGCACGGCCGTAGTCATATGACCATAGACCCTCGCATCCCTACAATGCCGGGACGGAGCGCGTTGGGTTTTCACCGACCAGGCAGAGGGGAGAAAAAATAAAATGAGAATGGACAACAACAAAAAACGAATTGAAAAGGGCGCCTCACCCGCAAGAAATCAGAGGCCTCGATCCCTTGGCCCCCTTACAGCAAAGCATGCACGTTCGCATGCTCACCCACTTCCGCTGGCGCTGTTTGGGCACGGCATCCGCACTCGCCTGGCATAGCGAAATGACAGAATGGCAAGTAAGTGCAAGCACACATCAAACGACAAGGGACGGGCAGGAGAGGCTTTTTTATCGCATGTCATGATGTGCACGATGTTGACACTTTTTCACGCCAGATGATGCTCATGCTCTACATCATCCAGATCCTAACCTTTTGCTGTGAGGTGCTGTGCAGGACCTGTCTATTAATAGTACAGATCCAACACAAGAAAAATGTGCAAGCTCATGCAGATGATGCAGCTCCCACCCGGCAACTGAGCTAGATCTTACAGATCATACAGATCATACAGATCATACAGATCAGGAATATAGTTCTGCCCCACAAGGTTTAGATCATTAAGCGGGATCGATGATCTATCCCATCTGTGCAAAGTCGATATAAACATAAACCGTTTTCGATAATACACGGGGAGGCGCCGGGGTACCACCAGCCCCAGTGTTCTCCGTCTCGAACGGGATGCGTGGTCAATGGTCAAATTACCTAAGGCAAGCAGCAAATGAGTACGCCCCTCCTCCTCCCAAGCACACAAACAGCATGTACCTTCTTCGAGCGCTTCCCCATTGCGACCCCCTCGAGCTCCTCCAGCATGCTGCCGAGCAACGTTCCGTGAGCTTTTCCCGTGGCCGACTTTGCGCAAGCCACTCCGTCCAGCCGTCTCAGGTCCACCTCCTGCAAACCCCGGGGAGAGACGCTTCCGTTCTCCCCCCTCCGAACGCCCCCTCCTCCTCCTCCTCCTCCTCCCCCTCCGCCGCCGCCACCGCGTCCAGGGGACAGTGCTCGTCTGGTTGCTGCCGTCGCTGCTGCTGTCGCGGCTGCTGCCGCTGCCGCTGCTGACGACGATGAAGTACCGTTATTGCTACGGCTACCGGTATCGTTACCCATAGGGCCTCGGCTGCTGCTGCTGCCGCCCCCGTTGCAACCTCCCGATCCCCCCGAGTATATGATGCTAGGAGCGTTCACGGCCGGGGTAGAAATGAGCGTGTCCAGCTCCCGCTCCGTCAGATCGCCCCCCTCCTGGATACAGAGGCGTTATCATGGAGGAGGCGTGCCGAAGGGGGGGGGGGGGTATTCAGGAGCTGTTAATACATTTCGGAGGTAACATTTAGAGCTATATACAGAGAGTAGTGCGTCACGCTTTTTTGTTCGACGCCTTCGGTAAATAACGGGCCTGAGCACCGTGCATGACAACGACCCCGACCCGACCCAACCCAACATGACTCGAGCTAGAACTCCAACAAACTTCAGGCCAGGCCAGGGCCTGCCAGACATGGCCAGATCAGGTCCCACAAAAAAACACGCGACGAATGTACGCAAAGCATGATACAAGACGCACCTGATGAACCACTAACCTATCCTGTCTTGAAAAACACGCGCACCATTAAACCGCCACACGACACCACTCGTATACCAACCTGTGTTTGCACAACATCATATACTACGATACACCAGCAGACCATGGGCTAGACCACCCAACCCAATCCAATCCATCTTAACAGAGGCAGCATGTTGTCGTGTCGCCAGTGGACCCACCCCACCCCACCCCACCCCGTCCCGTCCCGCCCAAGACCTGACCCAACCCAACCCAACCCAACCCAACCCCGCCCAACCCAACCCAAACCGATCCAACTCAACACTAGACTATGGCCGTGAGCCAAAGTGAGATGAATCACAAACGAGCGTCTGCAAGACACGCCAAAAGCAAGCATCGCAAGCATCGCAATCATCGCAAGCATCGCAACACCTGTGTCTGCAGGATGGCGCGAGCCCCCTGATGGATCAACGAAGCAAGCTCTCCTTTCCCCATCGACAACCCCAGCCCCCCCACGGATAACGCCTGCTGCCACTCCTCCTCGCCGCTGTCCTCGCGCCCAATGTCTCTCTCAGAGTCCTCCGAACCGCTCACGGATTCCTGGTTGGACATTGAATATTGTAAATAGGATTACAAACGAATTCGGTACAAAGAAGGAGCAATACGGAACACGGGCGCAAGCTAAGAAATCATGGAGTTGAGCACCACCCACCGCTATCCTGGGAGATAGATGATGGCCACAGAGGGCGAAACAGGAAGGGGATAAACTTATCAAAACAAATCTGTGTGATATATGGAAACAACGTAATGAGCGCCGAACTGTTGGAGGTGTCTTTATTATTAATAGGAGTTGGAACGGTGCTCCGTCTCGAAAGGGATGCCTGGTCAATGGTCAAATGACGAAGTAAAAGCGACAAACGAGTACCCCCCCCCTCCCCACCCCCGTTCGGGATAAAGCTCACGACGGACCTTCTTGGCTTTCCGGTTCCCCCGCTCCGCCGCCACTTTACGGTTCAGGAGAGCGTTCTTCTCCGCTCGGCTCACCTGGAGAAACAAAAAACAAAAAAACAACGAAGAAAAAGCAACAATCAGAACAACGTCCCGCAAACCAAGGTTCGTCCATCAAACGCAACGCTATACACGTAGGCACACAGGCAATACGAACCCTCTTCAAGACAAGGTAAAAGCCAGGGCTGAGGACCTACCACTATCACCATGTCACCCGGGGTGATATTATATCACACCCCCCTTCCGACGAATGTGCTATTGTTTAAGCTGATTTTCTTCTCAAAAAGGGGAAAAGAACGTTCACACCGAGGGATGCGTCCGTGGAAACATCTCGACGACATGTTTCCAAAGCCACCATTTACGGTTGTTGTGTGTGCCCCTCTAAGCCATGGCCCTTCTAAGGCATGGCCCCTCTAAGGCATGGCCCCTCTAAGGCATATTTTGGACAAAATCGGCTCCGAAAATTCGTTCCAGGGTGTGTCTGTTATCTTGGCATCTTGAGATTACAGCATACAAGGGGGGTGTGTTATTTTTATCACACGGGGTGATACGGCCAATCATCTTTTGATATTGACTATACTAGCGACACGTTTCGCAGCGAAGAGACAAGGGTTCACAGATCGGACAGATCATACAGATCATCCACCCTTCGCCCCTTCCTCTCCCCCCGACAAAAAAAACGCCTTCGTACCCTGCGCAACAAACCTGCAAAAAAAAAAAACGCGGCTATATATATATACGTAGATCGATCGATCGCTCGGCGGAGGGTTAAGAAAAGGGTGGGATTTTGTCATCGTGTCATCGGTGCTCACCATTCTCTCCTCCACCGAGCCGCGGCAAACGAGCCTGTAGACCTTGACCGGCTTGGTCTGTCCGACATGGTGGGCCCTCTCCGTCGCTCGGAGGTCAACCTTCAAGGGCGTGGTCGTCCGTATCAATAATTGCATCGTGAGGGGGCGGAGGTGAATGATGAAAATCAAAGAACTAAACACACAGCGGCAAAAGCAGATCCTCAACAACAGCAGCAACAAAACACCGACGGCAGCATTAGCACCCTAATAAACACAGCCACAGCAGCAGCAGCAGTAGCAGCAGTAGCAGCAGTAGCAGCAGCAGTAGCAGCAGCAGTAGCAGCAGCAGTAGCAGCAGCAGTAGCAGCAGTAGCAGCAGTAGCAGCAGCAGCAGCAGTAGCAGCAGTAGCAGCAGCAGTAGCAGCAGCAGCAGCAGCAGCAGCAGCAGCAGCAGCAGTAGCAGCAGTAGCAGCAGTAGCAGCAGCAGCAGCAGCAGTCGCAGCAGCACAAAATCCAAACGGCAACACCCCGAATCCAAAACCGAACCCAAAACCGAATAAGAAATCCGAATCCGAACCTGCGGGTTCCAGTCGCTGTCGTAGAGAATAACAGTGTCCGCCGACGCAAGGTTGATGCCAAGCCCTCCGGCCCTCGTCGAGATGAGCAACACGAAAAGTTCGGAGCCGGGGGTGTTGAACCGTCGGATGTCGAGACGCCTTTGCACGCGATTGGTGTCTCCGTCTAGTCGCGCGTGGAGGTACCCTCGAGCGGAGCAGTACTCCTCCAGGATGTCGAGCATGGAGGTGAACTGGGAGAAGATTAGGCATCGGTTTCCTCGCGCCTAGGGAGGGGGCGTGGGAGAGGATGCAACGCAAGAATGGGTCGAGGGGCCTTTAACCCTTTTCGAACTGCAGTCCCGTTTTGGGGACACATTACTTAGAATTAGAGTGGTTTGTCCCCATAACGGGACTGCAGTTCTAAAAGTCATTCAGAAAAAACGTTCCAGCCAAAAAACGGTAAAGTTAGTGCCTCTGTCGTAGTTATGTTGTATACAAGTTAGTAGGTGGCCCTTATTGAGGGACCACGTGATAAGGGAAAACAGAAAACGGTATATTTGGGACCTCAGGTTTATGCGCGTCCGTTTTAGCCCACTACTATTGATTGGAAGGGGCCGGTACCAACTCTGATGTATAAGGGACGTCGGTATATGAGGGACCTCCAACCCTCGAGAGGGGCTACCTACTGTACTGCTGTAATGTATATAATGCCGTATGTATATGTCATGTTTTGTTTTGGTGTTTGTGGTGGTGTTGGTAGTGGTGTTGGTGTTGTTGGTAGTGTTGTTGGTGGTGGTGTTGGTGGTGTTGGTGTTTGGTGGTGTCGGCGTTGATGTCAGTGTTGGTGTTGGTGTCGGCGTTGTAAGTCGTTGTTGGTGTCAGTGTTGGTG
>MEHQ01004335.1:127887-279967 GCA_008828725.1 Saccharina japonica
GAGGTGTTTTTTTTTCCAGTCGTGGTGTGAATGAACGTCAAGGTGAATCAAAAAGAGGTGTCCCCCAGAACAGCGTCGCCTTGTACGTGCTAATATATAGGAGCTCCACCTCGTCGTATGTATAATTATGCATAATTTATCTTTTTTTTCGCATAAAATGCCCAGAAGCAAACGCCTCAGCTGACGGCAGATGGTACCGTATTATACCGGTAGTGTCCAGGGCTGTTCACGGGTCGGGTCAACACCTCACGGGCCAGGTCGGGCCGGGTCGAGTAAGGGTGGCCCTTTGGCCCGATCCGTGCGAGTCTGAAAATCTCCCGACCTAACCCGACTCGACCCGACCCGATCCGAACCGACCCGACCCGACCCGCTACATATCTCCCCACTCTTCTCCACTCCCCCCCCCCTAGCAATGTCTGCCTGATGGTGAAAACCCGACATGCTCCGTCTCGGCATTGCATATATAGGGATGCGAGGGTCTATGGTCATACGACTACCGCCATGAATGAAAATGAAGTACACCCCCTCCCCCCCCCGACCTCCACAAGTGACTGACCTCTTTCAAGTCGTCCATCGGAAGGCGGTTACCAGGCCAGGTGATGAAATAGTTGTAAAACGCCCCCTGCTGCTCTATCCGCGCTCCCAGGGTCCCCCTGTCCTCCATGGTTGGCACGCCCGAGACAGGGTCCACCTGCAGGGGCGGCCACTCCGTGCACCGCTGGCCGGTGAGGGCCACCTTCGCCGCCCCGGGGGCTATGTCCTCCCGCTTTAGCACTCCCATCTGTGCGGGAAGGGGGTACTCATTTGTTGTTTGCCTTAGCCATTTGACCATTGGCCATGCATCCCTTTCGAGACGGTACTTGTGTCGTGCACGGCCGTAGTCGTATGATCATAGACCCTAGCATCACTACAATGCGGGGGGGGGACGGGTACTTACGTCATGCTTGGCCGTACACGTAGTCGTATGGGGGGGGCGTATTCATTTGTTGCTTGCCTTAAGCCATTTGGCCATTGACCACGCATCCCTTTCGAGACGGAGCACCAATCCTACGACATATAACAGAGAGACCTCCAACATTTGGGCGCTCAGTAACTTTTTTTTTATATACCAGGTGCTGCAAAAAAACTATTTTTGCTTGTCTTATCTATCTATACCAGGTGTATGACAGGATAGCGATCGTTTTCTCGCCATCGTCTATTAATAGTATAATGTAATAGTGCACTAAAATTCTCCATTTGCACATTCGTCACATTTGTCAATTTTTATCTCACCTCGTCCAGCCTCGTCCAACAAATCCCGTTCCTCCTATTAATAGTACATTTCACATTCCCCCCGCTATTTTGTGAGTTCTACTCTCTTTTGCGTTTAATCCCTTAAAAACTGGTCCAACATATTTGGGGACAAACTACTTGAAACTAGTGTGGGATATTTTTTTCAGTTCTGAATGGGCTATAACCCCAAAGAAACATCTGCGCAACTTCTTCCTCCCAGGGGGGGGGGCTGATCCCTTCACCATGTCTGCACCCAACAGTCGGGACACACACTATTAATGGATACTAGGGTATAATACAGTAGTTGGAAATAGAGCAGGGCAACTTCTGCAGCAGTGAAACGTGAAAAGGGCTTGAAACAGGGGTTGTTTGCTGTTTTCACCATGTGGCCACGACGTACGTACGTACGTGCGTACTGCTGTGATTTTGCTGTGTACGAATACTACGCTACTCTTTTGACGGAAATATAAGGGACGTTGGGGTACAACTATCAATACATTATGGTCCTTATATTTTCGTCCAGAGTGGGACAACATTATGGTACAGTATTTCTGCATACCTGGTATATATACCGAGTACACACCAGTACGATATAACATGCACAATAAACAGCAGTATGATCTGGTATATATACATACAACATCGCACCGCACCGCAACCGTAATTCCCGACAAAATGATGCCATATACATATGTCAGGTACAGCAGGACAGTATATTGGTACATCTAAATCTGTAATACAGAGCTCATTTTCACTCTCCCCGCCCGCCGTCCCAGCATTGCAGCCTCCCCTCCCCGCCGTCCCAGCATTGCAGGGATGCGAGGGTCTACGGCCATGACGACATGATCACACCCCTCCTCCCTCTCCAAACACAGAGAGACCTCCTGAGAGCATCGAACTCAACACTCATGGGCAGCACGGTACCCCAGCCCCACCCCCCCTCCGGCCAAGCGTAGCCTAGTCTCCTTCCACACAGGTGCCCCTCACGGTGACGACCAAGCTGGAGGACCAACTTCCGACAAAAACCACCCCTATTCCTAACCCCCACCACCCCAACCCCAAACATTCCACCTGAACCTCGAAAACCCAACCCTAACCCAACCCCAAAAAAACGTCTAAAACCCAACGCCAACGCTAACCCCGAAAACCCAACCCCAAAACCAGCCCCAACCCCTTCCCCCTTACCTTCACCAAGGTCTCCGCAACCGTCATCGGGTCGGCGGGAATCGCTTTAAACTCGATGTCCCCGGCCGGGTTAGCCTCACGCAACCGCGCCGCCGCCGCCGCAGCCTCCGCCGCCACCTCGGCCGCCTCAGCCGCCAACGCCATCTCCCTCTCGTATAACTCCCGCTCGCCCCTCTCCTGCTCCCCCTCCTCGTCCTCCCCCTCCTCCTCCCGAGACAAAGGGCCTGCGTCCGCGCTCGGCAAGGCCCCCCCCCCCCCCCCCGCTACCGCCGCTACAGCCGTCGTCATCCCTCTGCTCCATCGCCTGAAGCCTAGCTTCTGCTTCTCGCTTGGTTTCGAGGTTGTTGGCGAGGTTGTTGGCGCCCGTGTCGGCCTCCTGGAGGTTTTGGTCCTTGTGGCCCTTTTGGTCGTTACTTTGGTCGTTACGTTGGTCGTTATTTTGGTCCTTCTTTTGTGGTTGGTTGAGGAGGAGGAGGGACCGGTCCATGCGGGTGAAGAAGTTGTCTCCTTCTGGCAGGAACGGGAGCACAACAGCTCGCCTACATTTTTGTTTGTAGAGTGTGTGTGTGTTTTTTGTGTTTTTACGTTGTTTTATTTTAAGCGTTTTATTTTTAGTGTTATGTTTTTTAGTTTTTTTTTTTCAAGTGCGTGTTTTTAGTGTTTTTAAGAGTGTTTTTGTTTGTTTTTGTTCGGGTTGTTTATGGTGTTGTGTTCGGTGTGTTCGTTCGCGCCGGTATCCGATCCCGCACACGGAGGGGGGGCAGGAGGGAGGGAGCACGGGAGACGAAAACGAGAGAAAGAGATGAAAAAAATGGGGCAAGAATGACAGAGGGCGGGGAGGGGGGGAAAGGGGGTGGAGTCAGGGAAGACGTCGCCATAAACAGCTACAAGAATGACCAACAGTGAGCGCGGGGGAAGAATCAAGCATCAACATGTATTGCCACAAAAGCAATCCGCAAGGGAGGGGAGGGAAGGGCGAGAGGTAATTACCAATTCCCAATCCCTAAATAGCACCAGACCAATGGCCAGGAGTGTGGATGAGGGGTCCCTCGCCGCCCCCCCCCCCAACGCCCGCCTACCACCCCGCCACTACTCCCCTCGCCGCCCCCCTAACAATTGGAGTGAGTCTCCTCCCCCTGAGCCGACCAAAAACAAGCCTCGATATCCCCCCTCCCCCCCCTCCCGCTTTACCGTGCGCGCATACACGCACCTCTCGGACAAGAACTCGTTTCGTTTTCGCAAACGCTCTTCAAACTCCGCCCGCATCTTCTTGCTGGCCTCCCAAGTCTCCTCCCCCTTCTTCTCAGGCTTCGGCACTGCGGCTGTCGTTGTGCGCCCCGGGCTGGTGGCCTTCTTCCGTTCAGCTTTAGACTCCTTGACCTGACGGTAACGAAACAGGAACAGGTAAAGAGGCGTTAAGAGAGGGGGGGGGCTCTTACAGCAGTACGTATGACTATTTGTGTAGAGCTACAGTATATGTATATGATAGGAGTCCGTATCTCTTAAGAAAAAGGGACAGCAGACAGGTTTCCATCATTTCTCGCCGAAACGGGAAGGCGGCTACAGAGTAGAAAGTACAGCGCGTGGGCTAGTTAAGCTAGCACATTGCACCGCCGGTACGTAGAACCGACCGATTCTAGCTGCCTATTTATCTAGACTAGCTACGTGATGGGGGGGGGGGGGGGGGGGGGGGGGGGGCTACGCCCAAGCACAAAAAAAGAGCAACGGAAACATCGAGAAGAGCAACAAACCAAACATCAAGGAGAGCAACGAACCAACCTTGCCCTTCAACCAAGAAATCAAAGACACAGGAGACGGGGCCATGTAAATCCATCTGAGGCACGGGTATCTACATGTACAATCTTGAAATACGTCGTATACAAAGTTGCGGCATACAATACGTGAGAGCTCCAGACTATATATACGAGAACCATACTCTCTCTTTAGGATGGAGAATCAGGACGGGCAATGGGTGTGCTCATGTACTGATGTGGTTGTTTAGGAAAATCAGAACTCAAAAAATTATCCCACACTAATTCCAAGTAATTTGTCCCCCAAAACGGGGGACCAGTTCTTAAGGGGTTAAAGCCCTGCAATACGTATTCTATGTATGATATGTATGATACAACGTAACTAATGCCGAAATAATCTAAACAGCGAAATAAAACAGCGAAATAAACGCTGGCTCTTCCCCGCTCCGCGATCGAGGTCAACCGCAGAGTATGCCACAGCAGCTCAACAACGACAAGCAAACCCAATATCAGCACTAAACATTGTTCTATTGTTTTTCCTTGGGGATTCTCCCACTCCAGGGTTATTGGAGCCTATCCTGTGACAGGGACTAGACTCTTCGCTATGGGTTAATGTGACAACAACAACATTGCATTGTAACATGGGCTCGATGATGCTATTGCTCAGGCATGACCAACGTATATATGGGGCGTGTATCGTCATTCTTGTAGGGTCAGCTTTGCGACTTGGTCATGCAGCAAAACAAAAAGGGATAAAGGACCCCCCCCCCCCCCCTAAAAAAAAAAACGGAAAAAAGCCCCCCCCCCCCCCCCCCCTCTTGACATCAACGGTCAGCCAAAACACCACCATTGTGTCGAAAACCACGCCCGATAAGAGGAGAGAACCCCCCCCCGACCTCCGATATCAACGGTCGGCCAAACCGCCATCCTTCTATCGAAACCCACGCCGGCTATCTTAGCTCTATATCTACGCAACGCATAACTTCATTAATCAAAACTGCACAGCGGCAGCAGTAGCGCACAGCACAACAATGTGTCCGGGAGTATATGGGTCATCTTACCGTACACTATGATCAAGATAACACATACCCTCGGACCAATGGCACATGCCAAGGCAGAAAGAGGTGGACCCATTATTGTCACTTGATTATAATATAGGAACCCTCTACCCCGCCCCAAAAAAACGATTTCCAGGAAAAACGAAAAGAGCAACCTGACGAGCAATCAGTCCCATTTTGCCTAGGTATACAAATAATCATACTGCCGAAAAAAAAATGACATCACGACGATTTTAGGTTAAACCCTTTTACTACTCCAGTGCACATAATCATATATTTGACTCTAATTCCAAGTGTTTTGTCCCCATAACGGGACGGCAGTCCTAAAAGGGTCAAGGAGCCTTTAATAGGTCATTCAGAAACAAACTAAACCCAGAAAGTGCTACACTCCTATGGTAGGACGGGTCGAATGTTCGGAACGACCGAGCTCCTTAACCCATTCAGAACTGAAAAAAAATACACCACACTAATTCCAAGTAGTTTGTCCCCAAATTCGTGGGACCAGTTCTTAAGGGGTCTAAAACCCGAAATCGTCGAATTTTTCTATTTTTCAGCTAATTTTTTTCCTTCTCTTTCTTGCATTGGGTAAAGGTGCAAACACCGAGCGATGCGTCTACTATATGGAAAGCCAACAATTTCACTGTGTGAGCCCCCTCTGCCCTTGCTCGGGAGAAACTCGACTATTGAGACGTACGAAATTAGCCCAAGGGGGTGTGTTGTCTCATTACCCGGGTGTTGTAATCTCATCACCCGGGTGGTAATAGTATCACCCGGGTGATAATTATGTGGTATTTTAAAAATTCTGGGTCTCCAGAGGTGCCGCATAAGTTCCATCTGCGGAGGCGTTATTACCAGCTCTGAATACACGCCATACAACAATCCCTACGTACTGCTGCGGTGCAGTATACCTGGTACAGAATACCCCCTATACTGCGGTGCAGTATACCTGGTACAGAATACACCCCTACACTGAAAAAGGTCCATGTCGAAAAGAAATTGTTGGTACGAAATGACGGTCACATCAATTGGTTACACGAAGCATAAGGAGGCATGCTGTTGGGGTAGGGGGTACGGTGTGTGTCCGAACTAAAACGTAAGGAGGCGTGTGACACGCACGCAACATGCGGACAATAATATCGTACACCACTCTGGCCGGTTATATAAGCCCCGTTTAACATCCATATCAGACACAAAAGGGTATGATATTGTCGGACATACGTAGTGTTTGACGTTACAACAGTAACCGCTTTGGGACCTGATTAACTTGAGTACAGCACAGAGGGGGGAAAAAACACTAAAGGACGGCCGCAGCATCTGTCACACGAAGCAGCATCTGTCACACGAATCAATGTGTCCCGACATACGAAGCATATACGTACAAAAGGATCGTTTTTATGTTCATGTTTCACACAAAACGGTCCTTGTATTTCGTGGCAGATCATTTGGAGGGATTGTTGCACACGCCGGACAGATAGGTCATCTACAGATAGATCATCATCTAGATCATCTAGATCCTAACCTGCCGATATTATGTTGTGCAGGAGGTGTACACACAGTATTAATAGTACATATCCAACTCGGGCAACATGAGCTAAATTATGCAGGTTTTACGGCTCCCACCCGGCAACAAACATGAGCTAGATCATACGAATCATGCATTTCATGAGTATATTTGCCCCGAAAGACCTAGGTCATGATCTATCTGTAGATGACCTGTCTCGGTAAAGATGTAATCATGTAAAGCTCTGTCTGAAAAAATAAGGGCAGTTTCGTTAGTCACGCCCGAGGCAGCAACAGCTTGTTCGGCTATTGCAACCAGAGCGACAAATGATACTTCTAAGCGTGGTTAGCTTAAGCCGTTTAGTACTGCAATGCATAAAAACCCAAGTCTGACACTAATTTCAATTGTTTTGTCCCCACAACGGGATTGCAGTCCTAATAAGCCGCATGCCTTAACGGGCTAAGTTTTATCTTTGCCAATCCGCACGCAGGAGGGTTAAAAAAAAAAAAAAAAAACGTGGTCAATGGCCAAACGGCACATACATTTCCGGACAGCGTAGTAGCTGTATACGAAGTAGTATATAATACGATTTCCAACAGAGTCGGAGAACGGGGACTACCGGTACATACCAGATATTTTGTCTACAGACACCTCTAAAGAAAATGGTTGAAAAAGTCCACCAATTTGCGGGCTTCGCGAGCATTATCCATACGGAATCCTTCCTACCACGAATTCGCCTCCACATCTTTGCAACTCCCGGCCCCGAACGAGAAGAAAACAAAAGACCGTGCAACTGGTGCACACCAAACGCATCACCAAAAAGTATAATAGGCATCGAAATCCCCGATTCCATCGCCCAAACCTCTCGAGAAAGTCGACATAGCAGGTATGTATGCCGCTATACAACCTCCAGCAAACTACCACCGGCTTCATGTAGATACATTATATCGCATTACATAGCTATCATAGATAGGGGTGGGTACTGCTGGTAGCTCTATATAGCCAGGAGAAGAACTCCTGGCCGCGTCAGCAGCCAGGAACCTGGATCCGACCAGGATCATGGTCACGACGAAGCCGCGATCGTCGCGGGGGCCAGCAGAGGCGCCCTGCCGGAGGCACGTTTGTACGTACGTACGTGATTTGGCTTCGCTAGAGCTTGTAAAAATACGTTGATCTTGGGCCATCTTAACCCATTCAGGTTTGAAAAAAAGCCCCACACTAATTCCAAGTAGTTTGTCCCCAAATTCGTGGGAGCAGTTCTTAACCCTTTTAGGACTGCAGTCCCATTTTGGGGACAAACCACTCAAATTCTAAGTAATTTGTCCCCAAAACGGGACTCCAGTCCTATAAGGGTTAAGGGGTAAAACATTATCGGTAAAAGGCAATGTTTGGGTCAGGGTCGGTAGATTGGCTCAGGAAAAAAGTCGAAAATGGGGACAAAATGCGCACGTATGATATGGTGGTAGAAGCGTGTACGGAATTCTGTAGACGCACTAATAATAGTAGTAGCAGTCTTTGTCCTTGCGGCCTACATTAGAAGTAGTAGTAGTAGTAGTAGTAGTAGTAGTAGTAGTAGTAGTAGTAGTAGTAGTAGTAGTAGTAGTAGTAGTAGTAGTAGTAGTAGTGGTAGATTGTGCAAGTATCCAGAAGAAACAATAAACCTCTGAAAAGAAAAAAAATGTTCGCTCGTTGGCAAGAAAGGATGCTTTCCCCGCAGAATTAAAGTGCGTGATGACGAATCGCTCCGAAAGACGGTTTCGCGTGCAACTATTATATATGTATGTATAAATAATACCAAGATTGTTGTTATGAGTACATATTTTGTACTAGGTATTCGTTGTTTTCAGCAAAAATCTTCCCCTGAAAATAACAATGAGCGTCCTAGACTATGTTGGCATTTGCTACCCGGGGACAAAAAAGGGCACCCCCCTGACCCAAAACCCCAAAACTGACGGGCGAGGCGACCACCAACGAACTAAACATCAGCAACATTAAAATAAAACATTACCCGAAAGACCCCGAGAAATAGCCCAGAACGTTTGACTGACTATAGGCAAGCAATTCCAGTACGTATGAAGGAATGCTACAAAGTGCAGAATCAAAAAAATAAAATAAAAAATGGATAATATGTAACGCAAATGCACGAGCAAAAAATGCCGAACAAACGATGCCAAACAAAAAATAAAGGGACCACTCACTTCCGGGTGGGGGGGGGGGGTACTCATTTGTTGCTTGCCTTAGACATTTGACCATTGACCACGCATCCCTTTCGAGACGCAAGCACCGTTCCTACTCCTGTTAGAGACACCTCCAACAGTTGGAAGCTCATTACGTTGTTTCTGCATACTACATGGAAACTTTTTGCTGATCTTAACCCCCTCCTGTTTCGCCGCCTGTGGCCACCATCTATCTCCTAGGATAGCGATCGTTTTCTCGCTACTATCTCGTAGTGTACCAAACTTCTCCATGTCACATTGGTCTACTTTCCTCATCTCCTCCTTTAACACATCCCGTTCCTCCTTGTACATCTCACATTCTGTTCTACTCTCTGTTACTTTGTCACAAGGGCACATCTGTGCATCTACTTCGTCCTGCTCCCGGCTATTGGTATACCTCCTCTTTCTTTCTGGCAGGTCCAGGCCCCCTATCCGAAATCGCAGTTTCAGCGTTTTCGCGAAGTCCACTGGGCCGTGCAAATACGTTTTCATTCCTACCTCTTCTCTGGAACCCCTGTATATCTCTTGAGTCTCCCTCCCCTTCCACCCTATTTCTTAGCGCTAGTCGTAGCCTTTCCCCTCTTTCTATCACGTATTTATTTTACTTCTGCCTTGTACCTTCCACTCTTATCTATGGCCAATATATGTTCTTGGTTTCCTCCTATACCCTTCCATACTTTCTCGACTACGCTATCCCACCTTATTCCAACTCGCCCTTTCGTTGCTTTCTCCCATGTGGCTCTATCAGCTATTAATAGTAAGGCTGGCAACCTCTTTGGTATGTTCTTAGCTTTCTATTGTCATTCAAATTTCTCACGTCTCTACGTCGTACTTGTCTCAAGCGGGTGCATTCCCAGTTCTGCTCTTACTGCTGTATTACTCGTCGTGCTTGAGCATCCCACAATAGTACTTTTTCAGCTGCTGTCGTCTGTACGGTTTCCAGCGGATTTACGAACTTCGCGTTTCCTTCCCACACTTATCTTGCACATTCTAGCTTTGGTACAATCACATTCATTAAAAGGCATCTCTTTATTCTAGTGTCAAGGTGCGAGTCTGTTAGGATCGCTTCCATCTTGTCCGCTTCTACTTTACCCTTTCCTACTACTTTTGCTATGTGTGCATCCCAAGAGCATTCTCTTGAGATCTCTATGCGAAGGTATGCACGTACACTGGTCTACGATCGGTAATTCATCGTTTCCCCACTTTCACTTGAAAGTTACCGGGCTCACTTTATCTTCGTCACCGTATATACATACAACTACTGCGCACTTTTTCACGTTCGGAGGGGGTACTCGATATTCATGCAAGGCCGTAGTCGTATGACCATAGACCCTCGCATCCCTGCAATGCCGGGACGGAGCATGTCGGGTTTTCACCGACCAGGCAGACATTGCTAGCACCAAGCGCGAAGCGTCGTGAGGTGTTGGGCGAGTCGCATGTCGTTCGCGGGGGGGGGGGGGGGGCTCTCTGCTGTTATCTCTTTATATTGTATACGTCCCTTCTCCGTGTAGCGCACATTTCGATGGGTTTCCAAAGTATTATGAGGCGTTACTTAAAAACGAAACGAAAGAAACAAGACAAGCATAGCCAGACAAGGCAATGCAAGGCAAGGCAATGCAAGGCAATGCAAGGCAATGCAAGGCAAGGCGAGGTCAGACAAGCCACGCCACGCCAAGCCAAGCCAGGTCAAACCTGGTTTTGCTGTTTTGTTGACGATACCTCACCTTGATGGTGAAGCTGTTGAAGCTGGCTTTCTGCTTATCCTTCGTCTCGGGGTATTTGGCCAATATCCACTTGCGGATGGACGACAGAGATACCCCGTCCTTTTCGTTGAGGAAGCTGACCGCCTGCGAGTACATACCACAGGTTTAACATGCAAGAGTTCGTACATCGAGAAGAAGGGTGAAGAGTTTTGTGTCATGTCATGTCATGTCACAGGTCACAGGTCACAAGGTTGTGGTGGCTCGCTCTGGCGAGAAGGCAGTTTACGGGAGTGGTGTGTTGGTAAGAGCCAGGTCACATTGTTTGGCAGCTGGATTGGGCGAAAAGGCAGTTTACGACTCCTGTGTAAAAATAGAACCAACAGCTCTGAAATATATGTATATAGCGCAGGCATCACACGCAGCTTGCAAAGATGAGTTTCGACGACATCCTCGATCTCAAGGCTGTCGTTTTTACGTTTATATACGTATAGTGCAGGACAATCCAGTGAAAAATCTTACAAATAGATAATACCGGGACGCGTGTGGTATACCAGGTATATATAATCACAGGTACCAGGTATATCTTAGCAATTACGATAGGCAAGTCACAAAACATAAAATAGATTGAACACGGATACCGGAGATGTCTACAGTACCTCTACTCGTATACTTGGTGCAGCGTTTAGACTATAATAGCAATAGGATGTATCACACTTACAGGCACAAGAGTCTGCAGCGAAAACACAAAATACCCAATGGCGTTCATGTGTGAATATTGGCATTTCAAGTTCGTGATGTTGACATACGAAGTACCAGGTATACGAAGCATACGAAGTAACCCCTGTTTGAGCACCTTACTTACAGCAGTAGTATTAATAGTAGATTCGTACCTACGGTAGTAAGTAAGTCGCCGTCGGTGGCAATAGCAGCAGCAGCAGTTGCGAAAAAGAGGATCATAAATTGTGTCGACATCATGCACAGCAGTGTCGTACGGTATTTCAGCACGGTAAATAAAGGTAGGAGAGGCTGTATACACAACAACCCGTAGCACGCTCGATCGAAGCAATATACGCAGCTTGCCAAGATGAGTTCCACGAATTTTTCCACTCGATTTCATACTCGTATTAATAGCTGAGGTGCCCCTTTCAATGTATTAAAAGCATAAAACACGCACGAAAATACAAAACCATATCGTACAACTTCTGTATTTTTCAAGAAAAGGCACAGGTTTGATGGTTAAATTCATGCGCGAAAAAAAGAACAACAAGACAAAAAAAAAGCGAGAAGAGAGAGAGACATTGGGGCAATCACGATCAACTGCAAGAGCCGCACGCCTGCCTGGAAAGCGGAAACCCACCGTGATCCTGAAAACCGTTCAAATAACTTTCCAAGTCTACCGCACTTTTTGAAGTTCCTGCCATTGTCGTCACCAATATTTGAAAAAAGTTGAAAAAAAACACCGTCAGCTGTGAGATTCAACCTCATCTTTGCAAGCTGCCTGTGAAACTTCAATCGCGCGTGTCACTGGGGTGTATGGCTTCGTGAAGGACGTATCATACATATAATACAGGTGTGAACCAGTTTATGGTGTATACCTGGTATGTCATTTCGTCGTAAATTAAGAAGAGCAGCAGCTCTCATGAGGGTGCATGTACGAACTGCACCCACCGCATGTGCATCAAGTGAGCCGCACGAACCCGAGCATCAGGCCTGGGCTGGATCTCTACTGATCTACTGCAACACATTCAGGGAGTACACCGTATATATGTGACCTTCCTTGAGTTCCACAGCTGTCATATGTTGTTTCCCCCACTGCCCAAAACCCGTAGTTCGCGCGATGGAAGTATCCCACGCAGCTTGCAAAGATGAGTTGCGATAAAATCCTCGACCTCACAGCCGTGTTTTTTTTTTGTTTTCAATAGAACATGTACCTGCTACAGCAGTAGTAGGTCGGTTACCCCCCTGGGGGATAAGATAGTGCGAGGGTCAACAGGACGATTGTACAAAAACGTTCAAGCCTATATATAATAATTCTGCGCCCGAAGTCAGGTTTTACAGAGGATTCTCGGTTTAAGGGTCAAGTTCCGGGGCAGAGCACGGGTTCTCCTTCAAAAATGCATGTCAAAAATGCGCTCAAGCAGATTCCCGTACTCGTACGTAGACCCGGACGGCCCAGCAGCTTTCGGATAGCCCTGCTTGAGGGGTACGACATCTGACTGCTGTGGGGCTCAGGTTGAACGTGGCGTTTTTACGTCGGTTTTCGTTGCCGTGTAACACTTAAGAAGACACACCCTGCCCGTCGGACGAATTTGGTATTTTTCAGCTGGTTTTCTCGACAATGGTGGGGGTGTAAACGCTAGTAATGATAATGCTGTAATGCAAATAAAGCCGAAGGACGCGTCTGTCCATGGAAAYATCTCGACGAGATATTTCCAGAAGCACCATTTTGGTTGTGCGTGCCCCTCTAAGCCATGGCCCTTCTAAGGCATATTTTGGAGAACGTCGGCTCCGAAAGTCGTCCCAGGGCCCAGGGGGTGTGTTATCTTATCACACGTGTGATAAGGTATCCTATAATATTGATGTTGATAGTGTTTATTTACAATACGAGGCGGTGTACGAAATCTGACACGTTTTGCACATAACGAACTCGCTGCACCAGACCTTCCTACTCGTGTTTCACACCACCAGTACCAGGTAACTAAGGGCTACGCTGCAGACCTATACGAGATACTGGTACTCCCTGAATGGGTTGCGGGACAGCAGATAATCCAGCACGGGCCTTGATGAAGCTCGGGACAGTGATACCATATGACGTGCCAAAGCATAGCCTCGCTCTACCTGCAGCGACAACAGCCGTCGACAATGGCTAATGGNATAGTGCATGGTAATCCGGGTACCCGGGTACCCGGGTACCCGGGTACCCGGGCTGAAAGAAGGCCGGGTACCCGGTTCCGGTTCCGTCTGAATCCCCCACAATCCGGTCCGGTTACCGGTTCCAAATTTTGAGGCCGGGGTGCAACCCTACCGTGTAGCGCACATTTCGATGGGTTTCCAAAGTATTATGAGGCGTTACTTAAAAACGAAACGAAAGAAACAAGACAAGCATAGCCAGACAAGGCAATGCAAGGCAAGGCAATGCAAGGCAATGCAAGGCAATGCAAGGCAAGGCGAGGTCAGACAAGCCACGCCACGCCAAGCCAAGCCAGGTCAAACCTGGTTTTGCTGTTTTGTTGACGATACCTCACCTTGATGGTGAAGCTGTTGAAGCTGGCTTTCTGCTTATCCTTCGTCTCGGGGTATTTGGCCAATATCCACTTGCGGATGGACGACAGAGATACCCCGTCCTTTTCGTTGAGGAAGCTGACCGCCTGCGAGTACATACCACAGGTTTAACATGCAAGAGTTCGTACATCGAGAAGAAGGGTGAAGAGTTTTGTGTCATGTCATGTCATGTCACAGGTCACAGGTCACAAGGTTGTGGTGGCTCGCTCTGGCGAGAAGGCAGTTTACGGGAGTGGTGTGTTGGTAAGAGCCAGGTCACATTGTTTGGCAGCTGGATTGGGCGAAAAGGCAGTTTACGACTCCTGTGTAAAAATAGAACCAACAGCTCTGAAATATATGTATATAGCGCAGGCATCACACGCAGCTTGCAAAGATGAGTTTCGACGACATCCTCGATCTCAAGGCTGTCGTTTTTACGTTTATATACGTATAGTGCAGGACAATCCAGTGAAAAATCTTACAAATAGATAATACCGGGACGCGTGTGGTATACCAGGTATATATACATCACAGGTACCAGGTATATCTTAGCAATTACGATAGGCAAGTCACAAAACATAAAATAGATTGAACACGGATACCGGAGATGTCTACAGTACCTCTACTCGTATACTTGGTGCAGCGTTTAGACTATAATAGCAATAGGATGTATCACACTTACAGGCACAAGAGTCTGCAGCGAAAACACAACAATACCCAATGGCGTTCATGTGTGAATATTGGCATTTCAAGTTCGTGATGTTGACATACGAAGTACCAGGTATACGAAGCATACGAAGTAACCCCTGTTTGAGCACCTTACTTACAGCAGTAGTATTAATAGTAGATTCGTACCTACGGTAGTAAGTAAGTCGCCGTCGGTGGCAATAGCAGCAGCAGCAGTTGCGAAAAAGAGGATCATAAATTGTGTCGACATCATGCACAGCAGTGTCGTACGGTATTTCAGCACGGTAAATAAAGGTAGGAGAGGCTGTATACACAACAACCCGTAGCACGCTCGATCGAAGCAATATACGCAGCTTGCCAAGATGAGTTCCACGAATTTTTCCACTCGATTTCATACTCGTATTAATAGCTGAGGTGCCCCTTTCAATGTATTAAAAGCATAAAACACGCACGAAAATACAAAACCATATCGTACAACTTCTGTATTTTTCAAGAAAAGGCACAGGTTTGATGGTTAAATTCATGCGCGAAAAAAAGAACAACAAGACAAAAAAAAAGCGAGAAGAGAGAGAGACATTGGGGCAATCACGATCAACTGCAAGAGCCGCACGCCTGCCTGGAAAGCGGAAACCCACCGTGATCCTGAAAACCGTTCAAATAACTTTCCAAGTCTACCGCACTTTTTGAAGTTCCTGCCATTGTCGTCACCAATATTTGAAAAAAGTTGAAAAAAAACACCGTCAGCTGTGAGATTCAACCTCATCTTTGCAAGCTGCCTGTGAAACTTCAATCGCGCGTGTCACTGGGGTGTATGGCTTCGTGAAGGACGTATCATACATATAATACAGGTGTGAACCAGTTTATGGTGTATACCTGGTATGTCATTTCGTCGTAAATTAAGAAGAGCAGCAGCTCTCATGAGGGTGCATGTACGAACTGCACCCACCGCATGTGCATCAAGTGAGCCGCACGAACCCGAGCATCAGGCCTGGGCTGGATCTCTACTGATCTACTGCAACACATTCAGGGAGTACACCGTATATATGTGACCTTCCTTGAGTTCCACAGCTGTCATATGTTGTTTCCCCCACTGCCCAAAACCCGTAGTTCGCGCGATGGAAGTATCCCACGCAGCTTGCAAAGATGAGTTGCGATAAAATCCTCGACCTCACAGCCGTGTTTTTTTTTTGTTTTCAATAGAACATGTACCTGCTACAGCAGTAGTAGGTCGGTTACCCCCCTGGGGGATAAGATAGTGCGAGGGTCAACAGGACGATTGTACAAAAACGTTCAAGCCTATATATAATAATTCTGCGCCCGAAGTCAGGTTTTACAGAGGATTCTCGGTTTAAGGGTCAAGTTCCGGGGCAGAGCACGGGTTCTCCTTCAAAAATGCATGTCAAAAATGCGCTCAAGCAGATTCCCGTACTCGTACGTAGACCCGGACGGCCCAGCAGCTTTCGGATAGCCCTGCTTGAGGGGTACGACATCTGACTGCTGTGGGGCTCAGGTTGAACGTGGCGTTTTTACGTCGGTTTTCGTTGCCGTGTAACACTTAAGAAGACACACCCTGCCCGTCGGACGAATTTGGTATTTTTCAGCTGGTTTTCTCGACAATGGTGGGGGTGTAAACGCTAGTAATGATAATGCTGTAATGCAAATAAAGCCGAAGGACGCGTCTGTCCATGGAAAGATCTCGACGAGATATTTCCAGAAGCACCATTTTGGTTGTGCGTGCCCCTCTAAGCCATGGCCCTTCTAAGGCATATTTTGGAGAACGTCGGCTCCGAAAGTCGTCCCAGGGCCCAGGGGGTGTGTTATCTTATCACACGTGTGATAAGGTATCCTATAATATTGATGTTGATAGTGTTTATTTACAATACGAGGCGGTGTACGAAATCTGACACGTTTTGCACATAACGAACTCGCTGCACCAGACCTTCCTACTCGTGTTTCACACCACCAGTACCAGGTAACTAAGGGCTACGCTGCAGACCTATACGAGATACTGGTACTCCCTGAATGGGTTGCGGGACAGCAGATAATCCAGCACGGGCCTTGATGAAGCTCGGGACAGTGATACCATATGACGTGCCAAAGCATAGCCTCGCTCTACCTGCAGCGACAACAGCCGTCGACAATGGCTAATGGGCAACCTCTAGCCCTAACCCTGGCGCATCATTTGTTCGAAGGTCGATGGGCGACACTATTAACATTATAATATTAATAGTACTCTGAAAAAAAAAAAAAAAATCATATGATACAAATATGACACGTATCAACAACATTAACTGGTTCATATAAATATGATACGTATGATATGATATCAACAAATTTAACTGAGAAGACTTGAAAATACTGGGCTACCCTTGGGCTACCTGGTAATAAGAACGGCACCCACGTTTCGGGTACAAATTAATACTTGAAAACAGAGTGGAGTGATTCCTGCAGCAGTGGAACACAAGGGTGACCGTATTAATACTGTATAATATAGACCAAGATAATAAGATAACACCCCCTAAGGACGAATTTCCTTTCCGAGCCGATTTTGGCCTCCACAAGGGGGGCACACGCAACCAGAATGCTGGCTTTGGAAAGAGGTCCTCGAGACGTTTCCATACGAGGAGGCGCATGCATCGCTCGGTGTTTGCACTCTCGGCCTCGTCGAGCAAATCGGATCGGAAATTCGTCCTAAAATACTATTAATAATGCTGTAGGGTGTGTGTTATCTCAAGTGTTACCAGGTACCAGGCACCTGGTATACGACGGTAACCTCTCTCGGGTACACCATGTACGAGTTTATCATACCAGGTACCTGGTGAAAGATGTATCGTCAATATACCTGGTACGAGTAGAAAATACCAGGTACCTGGTATCAATGTAACAGCCGCGGGTATGGTATAGACATAATATAGGTATGGACGGTAACCTCTAAACATAAATCATACCAGGTATTATAGTATTATACTCACACCCGCTCAGAATACGCTCAACGTTTTCTCGCTGGAAACGAAGCGGCAAGGAAATCAACGCCCCACGGGGAACGGCGGTCACATCTCGGTCACGCCGAACTAAAGCCCTGGCACTGCTGCTGCTGCTGCAGCAGTAGCCTCGTGTATGCGACGTTCGCTTCTCGTACACAGGAAACTGATAATAATCACGACTACATACTATGATATGTAGGCGATATTAAAATCACGAGTACGGGGACATGTAGGAGCCATCCCCGGATATCAAGCCTGGCGTTTCGGGTAGGGGTTAGGGGTATGATAGCGTTGGGATTGTTGGCCTTAGGGTTGGGGTTTTAGTTCCCCCGGTCCTACGCAAGGGTTGTGAGTGACTGGAATAAACGCGATATATACCAGGGTTGGGGTTTATTCGACACGGGAGACGCTGCTGCAGGGCGTCGATATCGTTGTAGGTTGGCCAATAAGATTGTGGGAGTCGGCTGGTGTGCTGGAGAGGACGGACACAGCGGGAAAGTGCGGAACGCAAGGCCTACATTCAGGGATGGCTCGAAGATCTTCGACGAGACGACTTGAAAGGCCTTGCAAGGGCACTATGTTACGCTTACGTTTGAGAAACATCATCAGTGATTTCGTAATTTTCTCCGACGAACTCGAGCACTCCCAGGAATGCCTGTCTGTACGTAGTGCGGCAATATGCACGAAGGAATGTGTGAGCGATGTCCGAGGCCGCCCACAAAGAAAGCCGAGAAGGCGGTAATAAAAATCTGTCCATCATATAAATACGTACACCAAATAAAGCAATGGAACAAGGTGCGTGCACGGAAGGGCGGATGGACGAACGGGTGCACCAACGGCGGTGGAACCCGAAACGTCCAACAAACACACGCAACACGTCGTATACTTCGTATGTATGATGATACCTGGTACAGCGTTGCAGCACCCATTGAGGCAGCAGCACAAGTGACAACGAGCAACTGACAATAAGAAGTGTTTTTAGTCTCTTTCGCCGTCTCTTATCGATCTCTCCGGAACCCAGAACTCTATTAACTATTAATAGAGACTGAAACGTTTGTTTTTCTTCCATTTCTGGAGGTCGAAAGTGTAAAGTCTAAAAAAGTACGTGACACACACGCGTCCAACGAGCGCGTCGAATGGGGGGGGGGGGGGGGNNNGGGGGGGGGGGGGGGGGGGGGGGGGGGGGGGGGGGGCAGAGGAAAGTCCAGCCAATCCCGCCGGTTAGCTTATCCGAAAAATAGTTGCATTTTTACTCGTCGCTCGTTGCACGTTTTACGCGCCACGCGTAAAACAACGTTTCGGATTCACTATTCCGATTTTGCGTATCATACATACGACGATCAAATGAAACGCAGAACGCAGGGCAGCAGCACACGTGCGTACAGCGTACGTCGTACAATCAATGTGACGTTCCCCCGGCACTCCTGAATCCTCCAACCCTAACATTCCATATTTTTCATTCCATAGCCGTAGCGCCAACCGCCAACCGCACCAACCTCCGGGCCGGTGCCGCTTCCCCCCCCCCCCCCTCGAAAAAACGCCACTACTGCTGTAGCACCTCCATGGCCAACGACCTCGTGTTGGTGGTTCATACATACACCAAGCAAACTCGACCTTACTGCTATTAATAACAATAGTTGTCGTTACTCGTTACCCAAGGAGGGCAAAAAAAAGCGCAAAAACGACTGCGTTGCTAATCACGTACCAGGTATGAATACTCGTATCAATCAATAAATGGGAGACAAATGTCATATTATACGTATGGGTGGAGGATGGACAGGAAACAACAAAAGACGAGGAGAGGATCGCAAAAAAAAAAAATGACTGCCGGTGCAGACAACGGCCCTTCTTTCGAATTTCATCTGCCATCACGTAAAAAAAAGCCGTCCCACGTGCCGGGGTACGTGCTGCAGCTGCTGTGGACAGCAGTACGCAGTACAAGGAGTGTGGTAGCAGCAGTACGCAGCAGGCACAGAACAGAACCGTTGCAATACCTTACGTACGAGCACAGCAGCAGTATAACGACAACGACATCGATTCATACCACCACTCCTCGATATACTGATCGTACCAGACAGCCCCCCCCCCCAACCCCCCGCCTCTCCTGGTCGATTGCTCCTTAGACCTTAGACCTTGTTCGGGCGGGGCGTTTCGCTGCTTGCTGCATTCCGTGCCTGGTGGTACTTTTGTGGATACTGCATGCATTGCTGTGAGGGTGAGCGGCTGAGAAAACCTCAATGATACCCGTATCATCATACGTTTAGCTTGACTTTACGTTTGTGGATGTTGCCATGCTGTACTGCCATACCTGGTAACGCTTAAAGTTGATAACATCAACAACAATAGCAGCGACCCAGCGATGGATATTTTACCAGTGTACACAGCAGTTTTCACTTACTATTAATATGACTCCGCACGTGTTGTCACCACTGACTATTAATAGATAATGGCGATCGAAAAGCAGCAGCAGCAGCAGTAATTTACCTGGTATATACCTGGTATCATACGTACCGTGTACGTAGTACGTAGTAGGGTACAAGTAAATACGAGGGACAGGGATGTTCTACAAATAGACTGCTGCACGCGCATGGCATTATCAACGTTAAAATTTCGTACCAACAACTATCCCGAATAACCTGGTATTTGATGCCTGTATCCTTTCGAATTTCGATGTTTTTAGTATTTGCTCTGGAGGCGGGCTAAAATCATCAAGTAGGCACCACGGCGCCACGCACGCGCGCGCGGCGCTAGAACTTCCTCAAGAAAAAAAGAGGAGGTACTCGAGGCACAAGTCCTCGTACATAAATAAAATGTATAAAAAAGGGAAAACGAAACGAAAACGAACGCGGAGAAAAAAACCAAACAAAAAAAACGCACCTTGTATTAGCGCCTCACCGGTACCTGTGCACCGGTCGGTACGAATAGTACCCGGTGCAAATGCATATATCGCGCGCATTTGCCGCAAAACTACCAAAGCCAACCGCCAAAAGCCAAAACCATTACTCGGTTACAGGTGCAACCAAGGTAGGAAGGGCGCCAAGAGGCACGGAACAGCAGCACCAGCACCGGCAGCAGCAGCAGCAGCAAAAGGGGAGGGCATGGGGGACCATTGCTCGGAGCTCTTGTTGTACGACGGCATCTTAAAAGGCCACAGCACCAGCAGGAGCTTCAGCTGGGCAGTCTTAAGTCTTCCAACTTCCGCCTCCATGGATTCCTTGCTCTGATGCACCGACAACTGGCAGGCCCATTTGTGCTACATGCCCTGCACACCTGCAAACTGCAAGCAAAAACGACCCCCCCCCGCCCCCCTCCCCGCGACTACCCAAACGGACGAACGCTTGCTTTTTAGGGAGGGGGGGGGCGGTAATTGCGACGCTCCCGCCCCTAATAGTCACCCTCCTCCCCCGCTATAACGAGCACCGCACCGTCTCCACTCCTATCTCCACCACACTGCACCAGCCCACCACAACACAAACCATCACTCTTTGAGCAATCGCTGCTGTTGCTGTTGCTGCCGCTGACTCTGGCGCTGCTGCTGCTGCTGTCGCTGCTGATGATGATGATGATTGATCTGCTGCTGCTGTGCTTGTGCTGTTTTTTTACGACCTTTTGTACATCAAACACGGCGTATGCGCGTATAGTTGTTCTAAATTCCGCACTCGGGAGTTAACATCTGTCAACCATGGGAACAATTTCTGAGCCCACGGAAAGAGTTTCCTCCATTTTTCACGGAGTTATTTGTTGACTTTTTCAGCAGCAGCAGCAGCAGCAGCGGCGGCAGCAGCGGCAGCGGCGGTACGAGTAGCAGCACCACCACCACCACCACCACCATCAACAACCAGCAGTAAACTGCTCAAAACCCAACTCTACTCCTCCATCTCATCCTTTTCCTGCCATCCTCGAGGACACACGAGTCCTCCTGCAAGCTCGTCCATGCCCCGTCCCCAACCCTTTTCGCACCGCACCGACATTGTTGTGGTACTTGCTGACTCTCACCTCCAAAACCATGTCCAGATAGCTCGACTTTTTCCCGGCCGCTGCATCTGCTTCTGCTTCTGCCTCCGCTGCTGCAGCTGCTGCTGCTGCTGCTGCTGCCTCTGCTGCTGCAGCTGCTTCGGCTTTGGCTGCCGCTGCTGCCGCTGCCGCCACCGCTGCCTCCGCTGCTGCTGCCGCTGCCGCTGCTTTCGCTTTAGCTCCAGACTTCGGCGTTTTGGTTGTTGTTTTCGACTTCTTTTTAGCTCCTCCTGGTGGGCGGGATGGAAGGTTTTGTGGTTCTGCCTTCTCGCCAACAGGCCTCGCCACCTCCCACCGCTGAGCACCGGACTCGAGGTCCTCCACGTAGACATCCGTGTCCTCGCCGTCATATATCATCTTGTGCATGGCAGCCTTCGGGTCATAGCTGACCGGAGGTAGGCAGGCAATAAGGGAGGGAGGAACGGGCTGGTTGTCACGTGCTAGGAGCAGCGAGCGCGGAGTCTTTGGGAGTTGGGTCCTGGTGATGCTCTGGCTATTTTTGATTGTTTGCATTTTTCGAGTCTATGATACCTATATGATACAGAGGCCCCGCGACCCACGACGCATTTCGGGTGCGAGGGCATTAGGGCATCGCGGAGGAGATACAACCGCACGAGTAAGATAACGCAGAGTCGTGGAGGCTATAGGCGGTGCGGTAGGCGAGGCAATGGGCCTTGCCTAAGCGAGGGAGGGAGGTGGGAGGCCGCGGAAAATTTACGAACTTTTATGGCGAGTCAATCGTCATCGGAGACCCTCCGGCCCTCCGGTGGTCGCATCGGAGATGGGCGTGCTCAAAACCATCTTTTTTGGTCTTGTTTCATTCCGTCGCAGTTTGCACGTGCACGGGGTGCCGGGCCGGGCGATTTGCCCTTGGCCTTCGCCTCTAGAGAGCTATCAATGGAGAAAAGAGGGGGCTGGGTAGGCGGCAGTATGCGTTGCGACGATCGCGCGGAGTCAAGGGAAGCCACGCGCACTCAGTTATCGACGCAAAACTCACCCAACCACATTTCCCTCGTAGAAAGTTCTGTCCCCATCCCACCAGATCCTAATGCGGCTTCCAACCAGAGCTGACCCACTTCCCCGCTGATTCGATTCCCACGACACCTTCGCCATCCGCGTCTGCTTCTGCCCGCCACCGCCGTCGAGGTGCTCCGACCAGCCTCCGCCAACGAGCTTGGCCACTCCTCCGAGTTCGGCGCGTACTCCCTCCAAAATTTCGCCCTACGCAAGTCAGAGTTGCGTCTCTTTGACTCTTTTTTTTGCGTACTCCTCCTGTCTTTTCTGTGACGCAAAGCTTGAAAGCTTCGGTAATCCCAACAGTCCGCCGACCACCACCACCACCGCACGCCCGTGGGGCGTTGCTAAGTGCAGAGCAGGCGAGAGCTGGGCCGTGTGGGCGCAACCGGCGTGGTCTGCTTGAGCGAAAGCTTCCCGGACGACACTCTGCGGCCTTGGCTTGCTTGCTTGCGTGTTGCTTGTTGTGTGTTATGATTCGCGACCCCTTGGCAGATGAGAGAGTTGGCCTCTTTTTTCCTTTTTTTCACTTTTTAATTTTTGTCGCACAACCCCCAGCAACCTAAAGAGTTTTTTTAGAAAAACATGCTACTCTCAGTACTTTGTTCGACATACTGGAACCATACCCCAAATCTTCATGCATATTCGTTCATCGGAGAAGTAACATAGGAGACACGAGACCCAGCAGCTCCAGCACCAGCTACGTAGTCGTTTCACACGCGGTGGGAATCGACGATCGAGGAGAGCAGCGCATGGGCCGAGGAGCATAATTTCCTTGAGACAGGATGGGCACGGCTCATTCCTCCGGTGGGCTAACCTGCTTGGAGAATCCTCCCAAAAAGTGAGAGACGACCTGCGAATAACATGCCGTTTTTTGTGCGCAAAATGTCGGAAATCGAAAGTGAAACTCGTAGATACCATAGCAGCATGATCGTAAATATAAAGGGCATTTATCTTTCTACAAAGAATACATAATATAAAAATGCGCCTAATATTTACGATCAGACTTATAGTACTGGGCGGTGTATTGCAGCAGTAGTTTCTTTCTCATGTTTCCCACGTCTGTCTGTGATGCACTCGATGCACCCTTACGATCGTTGAGCACCGCATCTGATGCTCCGGGGGAGTGCTTGCCACACCCCTTGCATTTGGTTCAGAATGATGCACCACTTCTGCTGCTACTTCTGGCCCGTCGTGCAAATGACCACATTATGCGACCAAACCAAAATGCAGCCGAGGAAGGGTACGGGAAACGAGCAAACACCGAATTACTGCTGCTGTCTGCTGTCTGTCATCTACAAGTACTGGTACCGTCATCGCGTACACCAGGTACACAAGTAGAAACCTCTTGTGTTTATTAGGAGTACCTGTGGTACCCATGGACCGTCGTGTGTGTGGTGTGTGCTCTTCACATGGATCCACAGGTCTATACTCCCCGTGTGCACCTCTGAGTCTCGTCCCCGGTTGCGTACCCAGTGCCAGTATAACCCAGGGTTTTGAGTTTTGATGTTGTGCGCATATCATGCTGGTAGTACCGGTGTATCACACGAGCACGTACGAGTACCCCTCTCGAGTCTCGAATGATTCAGAGGGAAAAACTGTCGGAAATTTGCACGACCAGGTATAACGTTTGCAGGTCGGCCACAAAAGCAAGGTAGGGAGTAGGGAGTAGGGATGGATGTGCCCGAAGTGCAACGCAAGGAGATGTACTATGGCACGCAGTGATGATACTTTGCACTGCTGCACGCTCGTCCTGATTAGGTGTACGAATGAGACCTTGGAGTGGTATTTTATGTAGGTACGAGTAGTCACGTAAGTGCCGTCGACGCCAATGTGGGGCGGAGCCCCTGGCAGGTTCTCTCTTGTGTGGGTTTGGAGTGGAGGACACACCGAGGTGGGTCGGTGCTTCGGGTCTTCACGGAACGGAGTGACATATATTAATAGTACATAATATATTATACCTTGGTTGGGTGATGTTGAACTTGTGTGTAATGAGGCGGTATTATCTAAGGGAAGGGGATGTGGTATCCACATACATGAACGATTCATTGTGTCACGACTACGGGGGCATTTAGGAGCTATCCCCGGGTTTCAGGCCTTGCGTGTCGCATATTCCCGCCGCATCCGTCCTCTCCAGCACACGAACCAGCTCTCACAGTCCAGCGTGCAACCACAGCGACGCCTCTCGGGGTGTATAAACCCTAACCCTAGGTGTAAATACCTGCCCTGGAAAATATCACGCCATAGACCCATCAAATCCCGTTTCGTTGCCCTCGAGACCGAGTTTTTCCGTCAAGGCTGTCTATCAAGGCGTTTGCCTTAACGCCGTCTGTCAAGGGGAAAACACATCGTCTCAAAGCGCATATTTGCACCTAACCGTAACCTAAACCCCAACAACCCCATCCCGAAACGCAAGGCCTGAAACCCGGGGATAGGTCCTAAATATCACCGTGGTCGGGATTTAAATTCCTCATATGTACGTATTTTATTTGATACGTCTACGTATATGCTACCCGTGACCCGTGACTACCATTTTCCGTTTAGACCACCCTTCTGTTTTTTTTGTGGGTCGCTCTGTACATATCCCTAGTAGGTACGACGTATCATAGGGTGTATCTGTCTGACGTTGCTCGCCTGTCCCGGGAACCAATATTTTTTTCAAGGGGGTAGAGCCCGTTCTCGTGGTGCGCGCGCTTCTTTGATGGAAAGGCCAGTCCGCGTTATTCGTCACAACGCCTTAGGCCTTACTGCTTGTAGGATAGATCTTCCAGGGGTCGGGTTGTTCACTGTTTCGCGGGTTTCCTAGTGGATGAAGGCAGGGGCGTAGACCCAACCCCTATTAACTAATAACATAACCCTGACCCCAAGCCCCAGCCCGGAGTGGACGAAGGCGCGCGGACGGCACACAACACACAACGCGCATACAGACATGAGACATCCATACGATACAGACAGCGCTTTTATGAGTCATAGACTTTGATATTCAGACGGATAGACAAACAAACAAGACAACAGACGGGACAAATCAGACACGTTCGTGCAGAGAGAGAAATACAGAAATGCACCCATTTAAATTGAGACGTCATGGTATCCCCGCTGTGGTATCTTAGGACATCAGACAGACAGACAGACAGCAATGATTCGCCGATTCGCCGCCGAGATGATGATACTACTCGTAGACTACTTAAGGCAGGCAAGCGGCCTTACATCAGAACACCGGATACGAAAAGATGCGTACTGGCACATATTATTATTTAATACATATATACGTATTTTGTGCAACATAGAACGTGCTCTAGGCTCTGGGGGTTCAAAAAAACTTGTGCTCGAAACTTAAAATATGTCCGAATCATATCGAAACGTCCCGGCAATATAACGTTATTCCCGGTTTATACATACCAGGGTTATAAATCGGCGGGAAAATGTTGCGCTGGCGCTCATACTTCGGCAGCCAGGTGCGGCTACGTATATCGCCGCACACCCGTTTCTGGTTGTGCGCTTCTACACTCTGCACCTGTTTTTGGTCGCAAGCGAAAACGAATGTGCGAGGTTATTCGCCGTGGGAAAAAATTGGGTCTGTTTCGCGGCGAGCGAAAAAAAAATGGTGTCTTTTTCGGGGCCTACTCGTAGAGGATAAAAGGGGCCGACATGATGCGCGCTTTGAGTGTATTTACGCACATATATAATGAAATGCCTCCGGCGGGCCCTACCAGGGCAGCGACCTCCGGCGGTCCTCCAGAGACCCTCCGGGAGCCCTCCGGCGGGCTTCCGGGGCTCGCTGGCGTGGGGGCCTACCTCGCCCCCGGCTTGAGATGCGTGCGTGGCCGAACATCTATTTATATCCCTGCTCAGTACGGTTCATGCTAGGCCACGAAACGTCGCACATTAGCACATTCTGTGTAAGATAGACCTACTCGCACGCTCTAAAAGCAGCAGCAGCAGCGGCTGTTTGCATGACAGGAATTTCGGCCGAACCTAGCCCCGTGGACATGAAACCGCACAAAGAGTCTACAGGTACATAGGTATTACACGTAGGGAAACAAAACCCAACCAAACTCAGTCGGGGTACCAGGATGACAGCCAGTTCCACGACTTGAATGTACAAACAGTAAAAACGAGATACTCGTCACGTGCGACGAAACATTTTTTTTCATGACATGTCCTTCTACAAGGAGCGCGTGCTATAGCTACACAGGCTTACAGCCGAAAACAAGCCTTGCATCTGCACTGCTGCTGCTGCTGCATGCTGCTTGCTGGCTACAGCAGCGTTGCGTTCTGGAGTGTTGTCAAAATCGAACGCCACCTTTGCCGAAAATAACGTACTCGAACAGCTCCATTGCTGTCTACAAGCGAGAAAAAACAATCGGCGTCTGAAGGACTGCCCGAATGGCTTCTGGCACACGCTGCGAAAAAATGGCTAAAACGAAAACCACAAGGAGCAAACGCTGACACATTTTCTAAGTCCCCCCTCCCCCCCCGTTGACCTCCTAAGTAAAGCACACCTACCTTTATCAAAACCGGTACCAATCGATCCTGTCGTTCCCTCTCGTCGAAAAGGCGATCACAGCAGTATCCCATCATCGCCCGACCATTCGCATGCAGAGACTGCCGCAAATATCAACCAGCCAAATTAACATGGCCAAGGTCAGCAATAGCTGCCTATAAACAGTCGCTGCGGGAGAGTGTGAAACGCTCCCGCTCCCGTGCGCTACGTAGAGCGACCTCATATTCGCTCTGATGCTGGTCCGGGCGTCTCCCGGACTCCAGCCCCACTCGATTCGCCCCGCGCCTCGCATGCTATGTCGCCGCCCCTTCCCAGTGGTTTCCCCTCCTGGTGGCATGCACAGAAAAGGTAGGCTCCATCAAAGTGCCCGCACCGTTCTGGTTACGAACCAAATTTCTCGCGCCGGAAGGGTTCAACTAAGCCTATCCTTGCTCTTCGATGGTCGATCTCCACTCCTCCCTCGCTGCGGAATCCAACTTACTCCCTGTTTGAGCGTCGCCCCGTGTCCAGGCGGCACCTGCCAGCTTCCCGCGATGATGGTGTCGACCGCCTCCGCACGCACCACACACGAGACAAGGCCGCAGGTACTCCGTGTGTGCGAGGTTCCGCGAATCGGGAATGAGTGCGTTGTGTCTGACGCGCCGCCATTGGCCTAACTCTTCCTACCAAAGATCCCCCAGTCAATACTCGATAGATTTCCAGGGTTAGCGACAAGAAGGTATCGCTCCTTGAGGGTAACTACTGTAGTCCAGCCTTCCACCTTACACCGCTGGAAATGCCCCCTCCGAACGCTCGCCGAGGGCAAGCGCCCGCCACAGAGACACAGTAGTATTCCCAGCCAGTCTGCTTGTACTTAATTTCAGAGCTCTTCACGCGTAGGGTCACTTGCCACTGATCAGGTCCCGGACCGAGTCGGGATCCGGCCAGGACCCTTGAGACTCCGAAAAGCTCTCGACCCGACACGACCCGACCCGACTTGACCCCGTGAGATTACGAACACCTCTCGAGGCGACCCGACATGACCCGTGAAGTTTTGAACACCTCGAGACCCGATCCGACTCGACTCTTCAGATTCCACACGACCCGTGAGATACGGGTTTCTCGCGGGTCGGGCCGACTGGACCCGCGAAGGGTCGACGCTTGAAAATGTTTTTGTTGTGATTTGTGTGCCCTTCAGTGATGTGACCTGGCCGTACGTACGTAGCGAGTATGGATGGAGGTGGACATGGGTAAATGGATTTTGAGGGGTTTTCAATTGTTTGCGTAGCATGATACCAGAGCATTAACACGGACCATTATGGTCGAATTGGACCGTTGCTGCTCGTCCAACCCGGAGCATGCGAAATATTTACGAGATGTGATTGTTCTACGCGCCTTGCGAGAGTGGCCTTTCGGCAGAAACCGGTAAGTTTGTTTCAACTGTCGGACCCGCGGGCCGGATCCGCGGGTCGAACCCGCGGGTCGTCATAAGCAAACTCGCAAGTCAATGTGATCCAACCCGCGAGAAACCCGTATCTCACCAGTCATGACCCGACTCAACCCGTGAGTTTTTCATGTAGGTTTCCGAAGCTGACCCGATCAGATCCGTTGGATATTCGACCCGACCCGACCCGACCCGACCCACCGCGCCAGGTTTTGAACACCTCCTGGCCGTGAAAATCCCTTCTTAATCACAGTACGTAGTTACAGCAGCAGTACCTGATACCTGGTATTAATATTCTAAAGTTGGAGTCGGATGTGGCGGGGAATTGCTGCACAAAAACCCCAAGCACGACGTATCACATATCTACGACTACACAGCAAGGGGAGGGTTACGTACCTTATTATGGATTTTATTTTGTTTATTAGCCGCCGTGTGCATATAGATTGCCCGATGTCTTGCGTGCTTGTGCACAGAAAAAATGCGCCAGGTACACGTTTAACTGTTTGTTCTGTTACTTTGTTTTTCTCCAACTGCAGTCCCGATTTTGTCTCCGAAAGGTGTCTGCAGTTGGAAAAAGGCGTACATACTAGTATGTGTGGTAGCGACTTACCAGTAAATGTCGCGAGGAAGGTTTACACACGTCGGACATATCATCTACAGATAGATCATCTATAGACTCGTAGTCTATAGATACCAAACTGCCGTTCTGAAGTGCTGTGCAGGATCTGTGCAGCAGGGCGTGAAATAGGTAGTGAAATGTTGCGCTGCCGCACCTTTTTCTCGCCAATCTCGCATTTTTCACCACGCCGCGAAGGCATGGTGCGGCTTGCCGCACCACGCTTTTCTTGTGCCGCACCTTTTTTCGCCGTAGGCGAAATAAATTGTGCGGGTCCTTTTTCGCCGTAGGCGAAAAAAACAATTGGGTCTGTTTCGCCGCAGGTGAATTTGTTTTTGGACCTATTGCGCCGCAGGCGAAAAAGTTTTTGGCGTGTTTTTCGCCGCAGGCGGAACATTTTTCGGTATTTTTTTGGTCTTGATTTAGTCTCAGATGCTATGTTCAGGTCTTGTTTCCTCTTTCGGCATACGAGTAGAGTACTTTACTTCCTTTGATAATTCGCCTGAAACTGTTGCCGTTTTCCTATGCCTGAGAACGTTCCAGGCCTCAAACAGCTCGAAAACGCACATTTTGAGTATATTGACGCATACATGTTGAAAAAAAGCGGCCTCCGGCGGCCCTCCGGCGGCCCTCCCGGGGCCCTCCGGGGGCCCCTGCGGGGAGCCGCACATCGCCTTCGGCGATGTGGTGCGGGCCCGCACATCACCTTCGGCGACGTGGTGCGGTGATTTCACCACGAGCCGGACGCCTATTTTACGCCCTGCTGTGCAGTACAGATCCAACCCATAAAACATGCGCTACTGTAGATCATGCAGACTATACGGCTCCCACCCGGCAACATGAGCTAGACCATACAGATCATACAGATCATACAGACCATACAGATCAGGAATATTTCTGCCCTGAAGGATCTAAATGGTGTACGTAATAGGAATGATCTATATCATCTGTCCGAGGTGTCGAAGGTTACGAATATGGTTTTAGGTTTACCTTGTGGCTTGTGTTACCGACCCTCCCTGTCGTCTCTCGTCTCTCGTCTCTCGTCTCTCGTCTCTCGTCTCTCGTCTCTCGTCTCTCGTGTCGTTGGGCAACAATCCGAACGAAAAGCAGTCACAGCCTCAGCCGCCGTCCCCGCTTTTAACTGAATGGAGAAGACTGAGACCACTTGAACTACTGCTACAACGCTTTCACCTACTCCCAGTGCTCCTACTGTTTCTACTGGTGTACCTCTACGTACTACCACTACTACTACTACTACCACTACTACTACTACTACTACTACTACTACTACTACGACTACCACTACTACAATCACTACCGCTTGTACAATGATACTTCGAGTATGTGAATACTACTGCTGCTACAGTCAGTACCACCACTACTGCTACCTGCTACTACTACGGCAATACTATCATACTACTGCTGTTGCTGCTACAACTACTATTCCTTTTACTACTGCTGTGGGCACTACCATACCATTACTATTGATATCGCTACTTTTAACCAGGCTATCAAATCAAGCTGCTCATGGGCGCTTGGCCAAGCGGCTTACTTATGTATGAATAGCAGTGTAGTGTATGCTGCAGCTTGTATACCGGTCGCCCTCATGACAAACGATTCACATCCAACATGCAAACCGCAATCGTCCTTCGTGTTTTTTTTAACGGGCAGTGTACTCTGTCCACCAGCATAAGCTCATACGAAGTACAAGGACTATTTACTACACGTATCATACTTTTGTTTACGTTTTATTGTTTGCCTATACCGCCGTGCATTCTATATGCATGGTGCCGAAGTGACGTACCGGTGTACTTTTTCATTTTATGTTATTGTATTTGTATCCTTCGGCTCACCACAAGGAAAGCAAGTTCACCGCATTTCCACATATTATCGTACCGGTATAGTATACAGCAGTACGTGCTGCGTGTCAATTTATCCCGTCGCCCCTGTTGCATTGCAACAGCAGAGCAAGCGGTGTACCGGTGTACCGGTCGTGAGACGCCTATAGTATGATATGATGTGATATGATATGATATGACATATGACATGGCATGATATGATATGATATGATATTATATGATGTGATATGATATGATATGTTATGACATGATATTATGTGATGTTATCTTGTATGATATTATATGATATGATGTGATATTATATCATATGGTATGATATGATATGACATGATATGGCATGGCATGCCAAGATGTGGTATGATATGATATGATATTATATTATATTATATGATATGAAATGCCATGACATGATATGATATGATACAACATGATAGGACATGATGACACGATATGATATAATTGGACGAACGTACAGGAGCGCGAAAAGAAGATTAGATTCGTTGACAGCCATTATGTACAAGTACCGAGTTATGATGCCGATACGAAGTGGACAACTTCTCGCTCAAAAAGAAGCGCACAGCGTCGCGACATTAAGAATTCCAGGCTGTTTTTTTGTTTTGTTTAAGAATTTACTGCTATTAATAAGCATTTGTGCTCAGCGAGGAAGACCACTCTACATCCTACCAGGTAGTAAGTCAACGTTGACGTCACAATAAGCCGCGAGCCTTAGCCTACATAAAACATTATCAACTGCTGCCGCGCACGTGCCGTAAACGAATATATATATTTATACACGGTTCTCCTTCGGGATTGTGGTTGACTTATAATCCCGAGGGGTGTCGCAAGGCAAATTTTTAACGTCACGGGACAGCTCGCGGGGACTTTAATTACGCGGGCGAAGCCCGCGCAATACTCATAAAACTCCTGTTCTGGCAGGTTCTGGAGACAGCTATTTTATGAGAATCCTCGGTAGACATCGATCGACAAACCCAACGACCCCGTCATGAGCTCTGAACGGATCACGCTTGTTAATGGCTCCGACCCACCCTAGTGTTACAGTGCTCATGCCTTGATCGGTGATACGTGGCGCGGGCCGGTCAGGCATCTGGTAAAAAAAAATTCGACCGCTGGTGTGTAGAAAACAGACGACACCAAATCTTGACATCTCGCTGATCTCAAGAAATACACCGTTTTTCATGTTTGACATCGATCGACAAATCCAGCGACTGCGTCATGAAATCTGAGCGAATCGCACTGGTTAGAGGCTCCGACCCACCCTAGTGTTACAGTGCTCCCCTCTCGGTGGGTGGTATGTGGCGGGCGCCGGCCAGGCGTCTGATAAAAATGTATTTGCCAGCCAATGTGTTGGAAACAGACGAAAAACCTCTCGATTCGTCTCCGATGGCCAAAAACAGCACTTTTTGAAGGTTTAGACGAAGATCACATGACGTGGCAGGCAACCTCTCTCCTCCTAGACTACGGATCGCAATGATACCTTCGAGATCGTTATGTATACTCACTGGCCTTGCCCGGTACGAAGTGGGTTAATCGTGGGTTGAGTATTTGTCGAGATCGAAGGTCAATCGTCGCATGGCTGTCGCGTGAGTGATGCGGTGTTTTCGTGCTGTGGGCTTGTTGGTGTGCGGCGTGATTTCGCCATCTGGCTGGCGTGGCTCCCGTTAATACAGCGATTTGATTGGTAGATAGCTGCCGTGGCTCCCGTTAATAAAGCGATTTGATTGGTAGATGGCTGGCGTTTTCTGTCCCGTGTAGTTATAGACTTGCCATGGCGGGCAAATTTTTAACGTCACGGGACAGCTCGCGGGGACTTTAATTACGCGGGCGAAGCCCGCGCAATACTCATGAAACTCCTGTTCTGGCAGGTTCTGGAGACAGCTTTTTTATGAGAATCCTCGGTAGACATCGATCGACAAACCCAACGACCCCGTCATGAGCTCTGAACGGATCACGCTGGTTAATGGCTCCGACCCACCCTAGTGTTACAGTGCTCATGCCTTGATCGGTGATACGTGGCGCGGGCCGGTCAGGCATCTGGTAAAAAAACATTCGACCGCTGGTGTGTAGAAAACAGACGACACCAAATCTTGACATCTCGCTGATCGCAAGAAATACACCGTTTTTCATGTTTGACATCGATCGACAAATCCAGCGACTGCGTCATGAAATCTGAACGAATCGCACTGGTTAGAGGCTCCGACCCACCCTAGTGTTACAGTGCTCCCCTCTCGGTGGATGGTATGTGGCGGGCGCCGGCCAGGCGTCTGATAAAAATGTATTTGCCAGCCAATGTGTTGGAAACAGACGAAAAACCTCTCGATTCGTCTCCGATGGCTAAAAACAGCACTTTTTGAAGGTTTAGACGAAGATCACATGACGTGGCAGGCAACCTCTCTCCTCCTAGACTACGGATCGCAATGATACCTTCGAGTTCGTTATCTATACTCACTGGCATTGCCCGGTACGAAGTGGGTTAATCGTGGGTTGAGTATTTGTCGAGATCGAAGGTCAATCGTCGCATGGCTGTCGCGTGAGTGATGCGGTCTTTTCGTGCTGTGGGCTTGTTGGTGTGCGGCGTGATTTCGCCATCTGGCTGGCGTGGCTCCCGTTAATACAGCGATTTGATTGGTAGATAGCTGCCGTGGCTCCCGTTAATAAAGCGATCTGATTGGTAGATGGCTGGCGTTTTCTGTCCCGTGTAGTTATAGACTTGCCGTGTCGCAAGCTGAAAAGGGAGTTCTAACACAACAGTAGGCGTTTGTTCCTCGCACCAGCTGCTACTCGGTACGTATGATAGCCAACGGGCAAGAACGAAGAACGTGAAAAAAAGCTATTAACCCCTTAAGAACTGGTTCCACGAATTTGGGGACAACCAGCTTGGAATTTGTGGGGGACATGTTTGTCAGTTCTGAATGGGTTGAAAGCGAAAGACGGGCAAGTAACCGGGCAAGTGACACCGACCAGCCCAAACCAGTTTATAGTTATTACTTTATAGTTACTGTAGTTTTATTACACAACATAGGATTCATATTCCTACGCACGTTGTTGCGGCTGCCCCTCCGACCCGCGAGTTCTAGTGTTCGAGCATATTGAGGGTGCATGTACTAACTGCACCCACCGCATGTGCATCAAGTGAGCCACACGAACCCCGAGCATCAGACCTGGGCTGGATCTCTGCTGATCTACTGCAACACATTCAGGGAGTACACCGTATATATATATATATGGGACCTCCCTTGAGTTCCACGGCTGTCAGATTTTGTTCCCCTCAAACCCCATACGTATTTGGCGCGATGGAAGTATCCCACGCAGCTTGCAAAAATGAGTTTCGACGAAATCCTCGATCTCACAGCTGTCGTTTTTTTTTTTTTTTTTTTCTCTCTATATTCAGTAGTACGAGAGTACGAGATAGTGGTCGCTGTAGAGGAGTAGTGGTCTCTCTATAGTGCCGGTTGCCCTCTACAGCGTCCGCGGAATCGCTTGGCACTGATGGGATTCACCCGGTGTGGTAGTGTGCGAAATAGTGCCGGTTGTCGCTTTAGTGCCGGTATTGTCGGCTGACGCATACCGGCACTGTCGTACAGAGAGACCACTACTACTGCTGTATACTGTACGTACAACATAGCTAACTGGTATGTACCAACGTAACAAAGCAACACACGTATAATATGTGCGAGAGCAAAAAAGATGCTCGTATTATACTTGTCCTGCTGCCGCTGAGCAGGCAGACGTTTTATCGTTTTGTCATATTAATGTGAGCATTTTTCTTCTACGGAATGGGTCGTTTACAGATTTCACACGCCGGCGCAACTATTACTAGTGCGTACTGACTGGTACACTGAAAGAGCAGTAGTAGTGGAACCAGCACTTCCTGCTTGTTCGCACAGGAGCATGTGCGGCTTTTGCTCTAACACTGCTGCTACTACTGTTGCTCTGCTGCTGGGATGACACGTGTACGTACGCGATCGAAGTATCACACCAAGCTCGAGCCAAGCTTGCTAATATGTATATACTTCGAACTACCTGGTATTGTTGTTGTTGTTGTCTTCACATTAAACTCGTTTCAGTTGCTAATCCCTATAGTCTGGTCTAGCAAGATCACGGCCCGTGGTCACAAAAGTGCTAGAGCCATCAGAGAATCCTAAAGAACACGCACACTTAGGAGGGAAAGGATACACAAGTCCGAAGAGGTACACCTAAAATCCCTACAGCATGTTATGCGTGTCCAAAACTGAACTACACGCCCGCAATCTCCATTCGACTACAGCAGCATCGCCCCCCCCCCCTCCTCCCACTCTTTACCAATGAATTTGCCGACTACAGCGTAACTACTGTCTGAAGTGCTGTCTGTACAAAAACACACGGTAGGCGTGGGAACAAGATGGAGCACGCAGCTGCTGTCTGAAGTGCTGCCAGAATGACAGTCCGCGGGCACACAGTGAAAAAGAACAGCCAACCAAAGCCATCACGTCAATTGACAATTACCCGAATCTATCCTGAACGTCTGTGTTAGGCACAGCATTATAAACATCGACACTGATTAGGAATCGTTCCACATTGAAGGGGTCTTCCACGATCAGGCACACAGTTAAGGCACCCGGGGTATCCGCGCCATCTCTGCCGCGTCTCTCTACAAAACCAGTGACGTCATCCACACAGACCCAACAACAAAATTCAGGGGGAAAAAACGAAATATTTGTCAGCAAAAAAAAATAATGTTCGTCCGTACGCCACGGGTCGATGTCGTCCGTGCTCCGGCGCGCTGCTGTGCTGCTGCTCCGGCGCGCTGCTGTGCTGCTTGCTGCTCCGGCGTGCCGCTCCGGTGCCGCTCTGGCCAGTCCTAGCACGACCACACTCGACCCGCTCCGTCCGTACACGCTCTCGTTGCTGTCCTTCCCAGTCGGTTCCTCGCTTTCTCCCTCTTTGCACTCAGGGTGCTTGGTCTGGAAAAGAAAAATTCTCGCGCTGAAGGGGTCAACCGGCCCAGTCTTCAGCTCGTCGCCACACGCTCCCTCCTCCTTTGATGGCGAAGCCAGGTTACTGAGACAGCACAGCTCCCTGTAGCTAACACACCTAGGGCCGTGTACGTACTGTCCGTCCACCTTTCTGATGGCGTCTGTCTCCGCGCACAAAAGTGAGATGGACATTGCTGTCTACACCGACGGCCAAAAAGGCCCGTGCATCTGAACTTTTGCGCCTGACGCACCAGTGCCGACCCAACTCCACCGCTGCGCACGCTTCGCGGCGGGCGCGCAGCAGCAAGAAGGTATCGGTATATATCAGGTATTTATTTTCAGGATTTTTTCGATCGCTTCGTTTACAGTTTTTTTTTTGTTGTTGAATTTTCAAATGTATGTTACCTTCTTACGTATGAACCGGTTTGCTCATACCTGGTATATTTGACACACATATTTAACCCTCTTAGTAAGAGTTGGGAGGGAAAAACATTTTCGACAAAATGTGACGATTTCAGCAGTAGGAACGGCCACTGCGTGATTGGGGGACGATACATACAATGGCTGGAATCGCACGGCACGAGCGCAACATGCGATCCTTCCTGCCTGCACTGCTATTGTAGGCGCTCCCGCTGCTCGTAGCCCGTTGATAACACCAAAGGTTACTATTATTTTAGTGGGTATACTATCATCTTTACTACAATCAAGTCTGGAAGGGGTTTATACCTGGTACCATGATATTGCTTACTGGCTATAGTGTCATTCATGCTGTTGTAACAGGCTCTCCTCGGGGACTTTACGTACGGCATCCAGTCGCAGTGCAAGTAGCATCAACCACACAGAACACAATCAGGGTCGGTTTGTTACTACAGTACCGGTACTATGATACTGCCACCCTTGCTGCAGCCGCAACTGCTGTACTGCTGCTGTACTGCTGCTATTCATTTGCCAGGTGTGTATTGTAATAGTACGTCGCCTTCTGTGTTCCCTCTTCGGTTGGACGTTGATCATGAATGACACCATTGCGGTAACAGTGTTGCACACGTCGCACAGGTGTATCATCTACAGTTGGATCATCTACAGATAAATCATCTACAGGTGGATCATCTACAGGTAGACCCTCTATAGATAGATCGTGTACAGATATATCGTCTAGATCCTGGCATGTCGGTATGATATAATATGTTGTTCAGGATCTGTCGTATAGTACATGCAGATTCTACGGCTTCCACCCGGCAACATGACCTAGATCCTACAGATCATACAGATCATACAGATCATACAGATCAGGATTATATCTGCCCGGAAATATCTAGATAATGGAGTGGGAATGATCTGTCTAATTTATCTGCAGATCACATGTCCGAGGTATGCATTGCTGTGACCTTGCACTTGTAGCTGCCATGTTGATGTATGGGGTGCATGTTTTTATTCGTACGTGTGTTTGTTTTTCGTGCACGCTGACTGCTTATTTTTAGCAAACACAGCATATATATAGAGCGCTGCTTCTGCCGCTGCCCTTTGTAACGAGAGGGTACATATTATAACTGGTAGCACATACAGTAGGTGTATACCATGGACAAGTCACAGCAGATGTACGAGTACGTACTCGTATCACAGATAGTACGTCATGTTCGTGCTTTCGTTGAAACCTCAACGTCCCAAAATTCCTAAACTCAAAAAATTCCAAATTCTATAATTCCCACACAAACAAACCGCCCCTGCGTGGTAAGATGGTCAAGACTTAATCGTTTACAAGGAAACAAGGAGGGGGTATCCCTAATCCCTAGTCTCATTTTTTTTTTTCGTGTAGGATTTAATTGTTGTGTTCCATCCGCTCCAGAATAGACCCGAGGATTTCCAATATTCTTCGTAGCCTGGCCTGCTGGCCTTTGAGTTTCGGTTTGGACGCATGGTATGTACGATAGAGGTAGGTGCACCATGTTATTTCTGCCTTCTGAAGGTGGTGGCTTGAGGAGCTCCTTACCTCGCCGAAAAACAGTGTCTGGAGGAAAATAAAAGTGCTACGACTCGATGAAGAATAAGAGTCCCATACAACCTATTGTAAGTATAGTATGAAAAACAGAGTCTGGAGGAAAATAAAAGTGCTACGACTCGATGAAGAATAAGAGTCCCATACAACTTAAGTATAGTATGAAAAATGATAGTCCTACGATTTTGGGTTAACCCTTATAGGACTGGAGTCCCGTTTTGGCGACAAATTACTTGGAATTTGAGTGGATTGTCCCCCAAACGGGACTGCAGTCCTACAAGGGTTAAGAACTGGTCCCGCGTATTTGGGGACAGACTACTTGGAAACAATGTGGGATATTTTTTTTCAGTTCTGAATGGGTTAACCCTTTTAGGACTGCAGTCTCATTTTGGGAACAAACCCCTCTAATTCTGAGTAATTTGTCCCCAAAACGGGACTCCAGTCCTATGAGGGTTAAGGAGCCCGATCGTAGAGAAACTATTTTAGCCAAAAAAAGGTACAATACCTCTATCGTAGCTCGCGTGTTTGAAACTTGTAACGCGTAACCCCAAGAGGCCGCCGACTTGTATCGTGGGGGTTTCCACCTCCTGCCCGCGGCGTTTTTCCGCCCGTTTCTCGAGGGTTGAGAAGGCACCAACCAAGCCACAGCATGTTGTCACTCGTGTGTGTCTTTTGTGCGGTCAAGTACCTGAACCGAACGTATTGTAGAACCTGTATAAACTATTACGAGGGACCATCGTAGTAAATAGGACCAGACACTGTATGTAAAAATAGGGAAATATCAAATATCTAGAATGTTGTATCTATCGTGGGTCCTATGGTACATAGGACCAGATATTGTTTGTAAAAATAGGGAAATATCTAGAATTTTGTATCTATCGTAGGTCCTATTTACTATGGTCCCCCGTAATATGTACATACTCAATACCAGGTACACAAATTCGGCCCGCCGAAAAGAAACAGCAGTGAAATCTTGCGATTGAAGTATCGCAGGCGGCTTGGCATATGTGAGTTTCGACGAAATCTTCTTTGATCTCACAGCTGAGTTGTTTTTCATATGATAGCGTAATAGCATGATAGCACCCTGGGATCGAGATGGTGAGATGTTTGTGTATGTGTTCACTTTCATGAGTTTTTTTTGGTTGTTGTTCCATATTGTCGTGTGTGACGCGCACCCTCTCGGTCACCACTCTGTGCCCATTATCAGATCCTTTTGGGACAGAATAAAGGCGAACAGGGACGAAAAAAATGGCGATGACGCGCATCTATTCCACATCTCGGACAGATCGTGATCTGTCTATGTACAGATATATGATCTAGTTCCTCACCTGCCGTTGTTTGAGAGGTTGTGCAGGATCTGCAAAAGTACAGATCTAACCCAGGAAACGTGTTGCTGCTGTTGTCTATACTCCCTGTCCCAGTACAGTGTCGTATCTCTACTGCTGCTGCGTCATGGTTGTGTGACCACAGAGCTTGTACTCTCGGTAGGATGTAGGATGAGGAGTCGGCACGGACACTGAGGGCGCTGGATGTCGACGGGTATATAGGAACAACGGTTTGATGTGAAGAACGAGTATGAAGAACACACACGCGCATCCTGTACAGCAGCGTATTTTTTAGTGCGAGAACACTCATGCAGCAGTACTTTCTGTGTGTTGTTGAGGTTTAGGTCGTTAGACTACCGAGTACTGCTGTAAGTACATACCCTTGTACCAGGTACGCATGACATTTATAATAGTTTTTTGCCATCCCGCCAACGACGACATCAACCTGGCGCATCGCTAGCATGGAATCATCCTTGCCTATGGGGATGAAGATACTTATTTTTGTATATTCATACCACAGATCATTGCATACCCCGGTGCATACGGACATGCAAACAGCAAGGCAGGGCCAGCAGGGCAAGGCCCAGCGAATTCTATGAACAATACCGTATAACACGGATGATGAAACACACCCCCCTCTAAAAGCACACCCGGGGGTATATTTTTTGGGGTTTTTTTTTCGTACCGTCCATTTGTCACTTTTGTCACCGGGGGTACGTTGAATAACACACCCCCCTTCGGACTTACGCGTGAAAACATGTCAAACCCCAAAGTATCAAACCCGGTGGACACGGTTCACCCATATCACGCACGCACCGGTATGGATACCGGTACGAGCATGGAGGCAACTGCTGCGGCCCATCACAGCAGTGGGCCGATCGAGCCTGCGGCCCGGACCCCACCGGTACCTGCTGCTGCCGCGCCTCGAGCAAGGATCACGTCGTTAATTCCCTGGGTCCTCCCCGACGACGGGTACCGGTACTGGTACTGCCACACCTGCCGTGGCTCAAACCCCGATGACGGGTACCAGTACCGGTGAAGCGCAAAAAGCTCTGGCAGAAGCGCCCAACACTTGAGCCACAGGGCCTGAGACCCCGGCAGAAGCGCTCCCTAATCGCCAGCCACTACGACTCCCACAAGCGGCGAGGCGATGCTGCCCGGTGAGAGGCACGAGTGGCATGGACGACGACGGGGAAGGCCTATCTCTTCACGGAGCCCCCGGAGAAGAAGCCCTGTAACACCCCCCCTTATTATCACCCCCCCTTATTATCACGCACCCTTATTATCACCCCCCCTTATTATCACCCCCCCTTATTATCACGCACCCTTATTATCACACCCCCTGCAATCTGGCCGGGATCTGGTCACATTCCTTGGTGATCAAATGTACCGCTATGTACCACACCTCCTCGTTATCACACCCCCCTGTCATCTGGCCGAGTCTGCTCGCACTTGATAGCAACGGACGTCCCGTTATCACACCCCCTCAATATCACACTCCCTCGTTATCACACCCCCCAGCTGCGGGGCTCCTGTGCATGGTGCTTATCACCGGGGGTACGCTAAATACCACACCCTCCCGTATAAAAGTACCCCCGGTGGTGATATTTTCCAAGTTCAAAAAGTGAAAGTTATCACCGGGGTGTGATGTCATCCGTGCTATCGTATACGATAGTACGTCGTGCTGCTGCTGCTGTATTTGGCGTCTTACTAATAAATGTACGAAGAACTTTTCTAATAGTTGGGGGGCACTTTCAACCATCGTCGGTGTGCTGCCCCTCATCAACTCGTCAATAGCGGTTAGTATCAACCAGTGGACTACTCCTACTCTTATGTACGAGTTACAGGTACTACGGTACTGCTGCTGTAAGCGATTGTTGTTGTCGCCATGTTCCCTGGTTCCCCGTTGCTGCTACCGTGAAACCCCACCAGCTCGCCGTCCTGAGGGTTTCACTTATTTGCGTGAGATCGCGCCCTTACGCCCACCCATGCAGTCGGACAACTTTGAAACCGCTTTTCCTCAACACCAAACAACTTGGAGGGTTTTAACATGTATTCAGTTAATTTCCATCCCCCATTGCTTGTATTTGCACTACGTGTATACGTTCTTCAGCTCCTTCCATTTCGTAACTCATCTTGTCAGGGTCACATAGCAGACAGTTTCCCCCCCTCCCTGCTTCCTCACAATATGTGACAGTATTAAATAGTATGGGACTCGGGGGATGTCGTGTGCCTCGAGTGTGGTTCCAGTCAATTTTGGCACCTAATTCATCAGGCCATGATACGGCGGTTGATTTGAGTATATAGCCTTGTTTGAAGATATTGTTCTACGTACGTTTTCTTGGTGCAAGTACTGCAGCTCCTGGTATTGATAGTATTGATAGTCGGCGGTTAAGTAAATGCGGTTCATGAAGAAGAATGGGTACGAATCCTGGCGGTTGCTGGGTGTCGATGGTTGAAGTGACTGTTTCTCTCGGGAAAAGGTAGGACAGCCATAACAACCACAACAACGAATGACACAGCAGCACAACACCAACACCAACATGATCAACAGCAACATTAACAACACCCCCTCCCCTCCCATACCCCCCCTCCAAAAAAAACGATCGCTATCTTAGGAGATAGATGGCGGCCAAAGGAGGCGAAACAGGAAGGGGGTAGGATTAGCAAAAGTTTATTTGTAATATATGGAAACAACGTAATGAGCGCCGAAATGTTGGAGGTGTCTCTATTAGGAGTAGGAACGGTGCTCCGTCTCGAAAGGGATGCGTGGTCAATGGTCAAATGACTAAGGCAAGCAACAAATGAGTACGCCCCCCCCCCCCCCTCCCCTCTGTACGCAGAAACAACACAGGCATCCCTTACTCAGTGGTGGTCCCTAACACGGAAACATCGGACAGGGGTTCCATCCACAGATGCGGCCTGCCCCAATGCCAACAGGGGCCCCAGCTGGCCCTACAGGGCGCCCACACGGCCTACGAGAGCTTCAGGCACGGCGTGAGCGTTAACCCGGACGGCCCGTGCTTGGGGAGGCGGGAGGTGGACTCGGAGGGCAATGCCACGCCCTACATCTTCGAGACGTACCGGTAAGGGGGAGGAGAGAGAAGTTTTTGGGAGGGGCGGGGGGGGCGGGGGAGCGTACCTCATTTGTTGCTTGCCTTAGACATTTGACCATTGACCACCCACCCGGTTCGAGACGGAGCACGGGGGGGGGGGTACTCAATGTCATGCATGGGCGTAGTCGTATGACCGTAGACCCTCGCATCCCTGCGATGCCGGGACGGAGCACGTCGGGTTTTCACTGACCAGGTAGGCATTGCTTGCCCCAACGGGGGGGGAAAGAGAGGAGTGGAGGGTTGGTTGTTTTCAGTGAATAATCCCTGATGCGGAAGGAACTATGAATAGCTCTCTTTGGCGTTGACAGCATGGCACGAGGTTTTTTTCTTCTCGTTGTTATGATGTCTTCTCTCGTTCACAAAACGTCAGTTTTCCTTCGTTTTATTTATATTTTTTGTCTGATTGTTTCCTTTGTGTTTGCTTTCTCGACGCACAGGGAAATCGCAGAACGAGTCGACCATTTCGCCTCCGGGCTTGAGGAGGAGGGGATGATACCCCCCAACCCAGACGGCATGAAGCTGCTCGGACTTTTTTCCAAGAATCGGCCGGAATGGGTCATCGCGGAACAGGTCAGGCTACGCAGGCTGAGTTAGGTTTGGTTTGGTTACAGGTTGAGTCAGGTTAGTTGCCATGGCAGGTTATCACTTTTCTTGTTTATGATTTGTCTGACAAAAGTGCCGGAACCAAACCTCTCCTCTCTCCTCTCTTTCCCGTATTCCTAATCCTGGGTCCTTGCCAACCTTCCAACAACATACACATGGAGAGTATCACACACTGCTTTTCAAAGATGAGTTTCGACGAAGCCTCGAAATCTAGGATGAAGAAGCCGCACGGACACTGGGTGTGCTGGATGTCGACGGGCTTATAGAACGAACGATTAAATGTGAAGAACACACACACACATCTCACAGCTATGATGAATTCTTTTTTGTGAAATGCAGTCTATAGAGAGGGGGTATGTTGATGTGCCCGTTCGCCGTGGGCTGGTGAGAGGCTGGTGGGTGCCAATTTATATTTTTTCGGGTGGTATTAACCTCAATGGAACCCACGCATGCATCGCGACCACGAAAATGAAAAGTGCGACCTTGGCAAACCATCTGTAAATATTGTTTGCGAGCATCCAGCAGTGACTACGGGTACTTTGTACGTACGATACAGCAGTAGTCATGCTCCGCCCGCGTCGTGTTATACGACTCCTTACGGTACAACCGGTGTAATTCGGACACAAAAAAATCATACCATGCATTTTACGTGAGCACATATATATATCTGGTATTGGAAAAAAAAAAAAAAAAACGACAGCTGTGAGATCGAGGATTTCGTCGAAAGTTATCTTTAACAGCTGCGTGGGATACTTCGATCGCGCGAACTGTGCCTGGTATTATTTATCACCCTTCGATGCTGAACGTACAGTAGTCGTCATGTTTTCCGTCGACACGGCAATGAAGTCCCAAAGTATAGGGTAGGTTATTGGTCAAGCCAATTGAAGCAGGTTAGGTTATACAGCAGTCTCGCCGTCACATGTATAACCTACCCCTTCCCCGAGAACAGTGCCATGATTTTCAAGCAAGCTTGGTTAGGTTAGGTCAGGTCAAGCGAGGGCGGGCGGACTAAGTCGAACCCACCCAAACTCGCTGATTGGTACTACGGACGAGATATATTACATATTTCCGTCATACACACTTCCTATCCCTCTCCCCTGCAAGGAGTTGGACACGACGACTGAATGGCTAACGGCGATGACGACGACAGTGCTTTATGACGCCCTCCCCCACGTGGCCTGCGCCCCCCCTTTGGTGCAAACAATGCCTGCCTGGTCGGTGAAAACCCGATGTGCTCCGTCCCGGCATTGTACGTACAGGGATGCGAGGGTCTAGGTTAATTCGACTATGGGCGACCATGCATGACATGAGCACACACACACCCCAATTCCTTTTTTTGGTTGTATTTGTATTTGTGGTTGTCAATTGTGGTGTCACAGTTTTGTTTTGTCCTTTTGCTGATTTCACCTTTCTATCTTTTTTTTTCTACTGCTGTTTTCACTGTTTAAAATTAATATTATAGTTGTTTCATCAACTTTAGTCGTCCGACTTTTATTTTTCAACTTTTTTTTTCGCGTTCGTATTTCGCCTCTTTGATATTCATTTTGGGTTGTTCGCCTGTCTTCATTATTTTTTTCATTCTTTTGTTCATCGTTTGCTTGCCAATGTTTGTTTTTCAAGCTTTTGTTTTGCAACCATCTTGTTTTCAACTTTAGATTTTCAACTTAGGTTAGGCAAGGGTTTGGTTACCTTTGTGTTTTATAACTTGTACGTTTCAACTTTCGTTCTTTCAGATATATCTTTTGAACGTTTTGTTTTGCAACCCTTTGGTTTTGTTGTAACTGTGTTTCAACTTTTGCTGTTCAACCTTTGTCTTTTCAACTTTTGTCTCCCCTCTCAGGCGACCTTCGCCCACTCCGGCGTGACAGTGCCCCTGTACGACACGCTGGGGCCGGAGACGATTGAGTTCGTGCTCAAACAGACCGACCTGACCACTGTCGTGTGCGGCGGCGCGGTGGAGTTGCAGAAGCTGGTGGCCGTATCGGGGGCGGGGCTAAGCCCGGCGCTCAAGGTACGCGCAATAGGGGGTGGGAGGGTGGAGAATCCCGCGTTGTATGGATGTTTTGCGTTTTTTTGAGGGGGGTGATGTAGTCGGTGGTGGTGTTGTTGTTGTTGTTGTTGTTGTTGTTGTTGTCGTCGTTATCGTTGTTGTCGTTGTTGTTGCCGTTGTTGTTGCCGTTGTTGTTGTCTCCACGAGGAGGAAGGGGCGGGGGGGGGGCGTGTACCGTTTCTCTACCCCCAACCTCGCTCCCACCCCCGCCTCCGCTCCCGCCCCCCTCTACCTCTTCGATAACACCTGTCCGCAGAACGTGGTCGTGATGGACGGCGTGAGCGAGAGGGAAAGGAGTGAGGCCATGCGCGCAGGGCTCCGGGTGTACGCCTTCGCGGAAGTTGAGGGCATTGGGGCGTCACACGCGCACCCCCACCGCCCACCCGCGGCGACGGGCCTGGCGACGTTTTGCTAGTGAGTGGGGAGGCGATGCTTTGGCGGGGTTTCGGCGTTGTGTAGTTGTGCTTGTGCTGTTGTTTTTGTTTTCGTGATAATGTTTTCGTTTGTGAGTACTGCACCTTTCGTTTTGTAGTTTTGTATGCTTCACATCTATCCTTCATTATGGCAATGTCTCTACAGGAGTTCGTGGAAATATCATGCGTTTGAAAATAAAGCTCGTTCTTGCCAGCATATTTTATATTTGCGAACACCTTTCGTTAGTAACCGTCAAATCTTTCGTTTTGAAAACTGCCTTCAGCTTTTGCCAATCTGTCTCTTTGTAGCGGTCATGTCTTTCGATTGTAACCTATACCCGGTACTTCGTTTGTGCCCGTCATGTACTTCGTTTATAACTTGTATCCGCCATACATTTAATCGTTAACGGTCATATCTTTCGTTTTTGCAAACATATAACTGGCATTTCTCTCGCCGCCGGGTGTCACATCACACCATGCATTGCAGCACCTCGGGCACGACGGGCAACCCTAAAGGCGCGCTGCTAACCCACAGTAACTTTATCTCGGGGATGGCATCGAGCGTGGCAATGGGGGCGGTCACGACCGGCCCGGACGACGTGTACCTCTCTTACCTTCCTCTTCCCCACATCTTCGAGCGCATGGTGCAGGTGAGTGGGTGGGTGGGTGGGTGGGTGGGTCGGTGGGTGGGGCAACGCCGAAAGAAGAGGCGTATTTCCGGGACTGTCCTTGTTCTGGGATGGCTGTCGTTATTGTTTCGGGGTTTTGGTGCTTCGTCTATGTTTTTTTCTGCCGTGTTTTTTTTGTTTGTTTGTCTCTGTTTTGCGTTGCCGCGTAGAGTAGACCCCCCCCCCATCATCCCGCTGGCCTACTTGCGTGGTCAAGTTCCTGCCTCTTGCCTCTTTATTTTGCTTTATTTGTGTTGTTGATGTTTTGTGTTTTGTAATTCTCTGTTTTTGCGCTGCCGCGTAGATTCCCGCCACCCCGCTGCCTGTTACTTGCTGACTTGTTTTTGGCCGAAACCGAACTGCCCCGCATGTTTGTCTCCAGATGACAGTGCTGAACGCTGGTGGTTCCGTCGGGTTCTTCCGAGGGGATCCCACTCTGCTCGTCGAAGACATGCAGGTAAAGTCTACACTATATACATGTATTTCGAGCCCAAACTATGCACAGTAATCGTACACTAGGTTGTAGCAATAAGTTTGTACGACAAAACAGATCACCAACGACAACAACAGCACAACAGCGGCAGCAGCAACAACAACAACGATCACGACAACAACAACTGCAACAATAACAACAATCGCCACGACAACAACTACAAAAACTACATAAACAATAACAACGAAGCGTGTCTGTTATTTCACTGGGAAACCTTCAAGCGTGCCTCTCTGCGCCGACCTCGGGCGGAAAATGAGGGTTGCGTAGAACACGCGAAACATAAAACACCCGAAACATAAACATTGTTCCGAGTCAAGCTAGAACGCTTTAGTCGTCCACTTCACTCAATCAATCTACCAACGATTCAATCAATCAATCAATCAATCAGTCAACCAATTATTAAGCCATCAGCAACTCAACCCATCAGTTATTTAACTCACGAATCAACGAAGCCGCCAAGCGACCAACCAACCAATAAACTAATCAATCCACCAACCAGTCAATCAACAATGCCAACGACCCTTTCAACCAATCAATGAACCAACAATCAATCACCGCGGAGTGTAGAGGTAGGCCTTCAATACACACGTATATGCCTTCGTGATACTCCGACCAACCAACCATCATAGCCAGGACACCATAGCGACAGCATGACGATGGCGGCAGCAGCGATGACGGAAGCCCAGCGCTAAGATCGGCCGGCAATCAAAAGCTGCGATACCGCGATAGCCATGAAACCGTGGAGTTATTATGACTATATTGGTAAAATCTATGGTACCCGTTGGTGCTGGCTATCATACAGCAGACGAGCTGTACAGAAGTACAGTCATAGAAGAACGAAGGTGTGCGGCTTTTGCCTGCTCAAGAAAACGATGACACCACCAACGGCAGTGAGCGACGACGATAAGATAGATGAATAATACCAAGTAAACGAGCAGGTCATAAGTTAGTTTTTACCCGGGGTATGTCAGAGTCTCCAGCTGTGATCGTAGCAGTATTTTGATGACTCGCTTTCGCGAGAAGCCAGTTTGCGGGGGTCAGACGTTGGTGTGTGTGCGGTGGCTGGTGACTGCTGTGTGCGGCGCCTGGGCCATCCTACGATATTGTAGCGCGTGTTCTACTGGTATGTAGGCAAGCACGCGACATGGATACATCCTGGGATGCCACCAAATATTATCAATGTGTCCTTTTCTATCTGTGTACTTCGGCTTCTGCGAGTCCACCTATCTAATCGGGTGCGCAGCGATGCAGGCCCCGGGTTTCTGCTGAGTTCAGGGATATAGTTGCGGTGGTGTGGGCGGCCGCTTCTTTGCGTGCCCCATAGTTGTGTATTGGTAGCTAGCTTTGACGACTGATGATGAGCAGTGGCGCGAGAACGACTGTGGCTAGACATCCCCAGAGATCGCAGAAGGGGCCAACCCCTGCCAAAACATGCCTCCAGCCCCAACGCAACCAACTTTTCTTGATTTGTACAAATCTACCGCCACCTTTTGTCCCCGTGGCCCTTCATCATATACTTGTATATGTTGATCAACTACGCACACACATCGACACCAGTAAACACAAGCACCCCCCGCCCCCCTCCATTTCTCGATTTCAGACACACATAAATGCCCCTCGTGCAGAGAATAGAACTGACCGCCACCAAGTGTCCATACCAGAAAACAAATCAATCCATTCGACGCTGTCCTGTCACCCATATGCAAGAACTTCCGTCTCACAAGTAGTTGTAAGTAGCATGCAGCTCACCCTTCATGTGATTCGTCGAACACCCCACGGCGCTTCGCGCTTGGTGCAAGCAATGTCTGCCTGGTCGGTGAAAACCCGACGTGCTATGATATATACGTCACGGCATTGTATATTGGGATGCGAGAGTTTATGGTCATGCAACTACGGCCATACATGACCCCTCGCCCTCCCCCACCCCTTCCCCCCGCACTTGCTCCTGGTTTGTTTGCGTTCGTGATGTTATTTGTGTATTAGGCGCTTCGACCGACGACGATGCCTGTGGTGCCCAGGGTCCTTAACCGCTTCCACGATAAGATTGTACAGGGGGCACTCGCCGCGGGAGGGCTCAAGGCGAAGCTTTTCATCAAGGCTTGCGAGGCTAAGGTGTGTGGGGAGTTGAATTATTGGAGGACAAACCGTCTGTGTGGGTTCTTTGTTTATGCAGCCTTTCAGTAAATATTTCATCCATCCATTCACTCATGCATTCATTCATTCATTCATGCATTCATTCATGCATGCATGCATACATGCATCCATTCATCCATTCATTTATCCACTTATTCATTCATTCATTCATCCATTCATTCATTCATTCATCTATTCATTCATTCTTGTGTTTGTTCATTCATCCATTCATCCATCCATCAATCCATCCATTCATCCATTCACATCCAGTCTTGATTCATTCATTCATGCATTCACTCCTTCATCCATCCATCCCTTAATTTTTTCATGATTCCATTATGTTATTCACCATCCATCCAACCATTCAATAACCCATGGTAGGCTGATTGGTGATTGGCTGGTTGATTCATTCATTAATTCATGCATTTGATCGACTGATTGGTTGATCGATTGATTGGTTGCTTGCTTCATTGTCTGATTGTTTGGTTCCTTCTGCTGCTGCTGCTGCTGCTGCTGCTGCTGCTTCTGCTGTGTGCTCTGTTGTGGTGTAACAGGTGCAGGGGCTGCACGAAGGCAGCGCGACCCACGCTCTCTGGGACAAGCTCGTCTTCAACAAAATCAAGGTTAGGTAGAAGTGCCTACGACAACAAACATACACCACCCCCACCCCCACCCCCCGCCCACCGTGGCATGTCTCAGCAGTCTTAGATGGCGCCCTCATGTATAGGCCAGACTCTGTAGACATGTGCCGCGTACAGCGGCATAACCATGCACCTGGTATACTGGTATACTGTAATCAAGATATCACACCCCCTCGGACGACTTTCCAAGCTGATTATCTCGACAATACTCGTAGGGAGGGAGAGTATAAACACCGAGCGATGCGTCGATGGAAAGATGTCGACGAGACATTTCCAATGCCTCCATGTTTGTTGTGTGCACCCCCCCCCCCTTGTTTCGCAGAAAACAATCTCGGAAGCGCATCGTCAGGGGGGGGGGGGGGGGGGGGGGGGGGCTGGGGGGGGGGGGGGGGGGGGGGGGGGGGGGGGGGGGGGGGGGGGGGGGGGGGCATCCCTCGTGTTGTACGGTAGATGGCCACAACCCACGGAAATTGAGGGCTACGAGTAGTCGTCTTATTTTGTCAGTGGCGTTTCACCACTGGATCCAGCTTCGCCAACATGGTTGCTAGTCCACATTAACGACTCATAACGTCCCTGAATATTCCGAGAAAATTCCCAGGCGATCGCCATTAGGATTATACTAAGTATAGGGTTAGGGATTTAAAGTCAGGAATAATTGCAACCATTTTGTCGGGAGCTGGATCAAGGTATACACAGCGCTCTCTTTCGCTTTTTGACCATCTGCTTTGTTTTGCGGCATCTCCGTGCGTGCAGAGCGGGTTGGGGGGGGGGGCGGGGGTGTACTTCATTTTCATGCATGGCCGTAGTCGTATGACCATAGACCCTTGGGGGGGGGTGTACTCATGTCGTGCACGACCGTAGTCGTATGACCATAGACCCTCGCATCCCTACAATGCCGGGACGGAGCACGTTGAGTTTTCACCAACCAGGCAGACATTGCTTGCACCAAGCGCGCAAGGGTGGGGGGGTAAACACAGAAAGGGGGTACTCGTAGTCGTATTCGATACGAACGATATAGGATCTGGTTATACTTGAGGCAGGGAACACATTTTAAGTGCGGAGGTTTTTGAGAGCCATAGGGAATAGCGGGAGTGGTGGGGTGGTTTGTTGGCCCGACGAGTTAATGGCTTGATACCCCTTCTCATCGCTCCGAAAAGAGACAAAAGATGATAAGAGGTGTCCAACCTGGGGTTTGTCGAGATGAGGAAGGTCGCTGCTCGGTGTCACGGGTCGAATAATTCCCATCTCCAAATACATACCGGGTACGTACAGGAGGACCCCCCCCCCCCCCCCCCCCCCCCCCCCCACTTGCCCCAATCCCTCCCCGATCGCCGACAAACACCACTGTTGTCACAGTTCCGAGAATCTCGGGTCTCAATTTACATATTAACAACACCCCCCCATTGTCCATAATCCATCCCGCCCGCCCTTGCACCTCATTCTGCCCGCCCTCCCTTGCCCCTCTGTGCTGCACCGGATGCTCTGCCCGAAATATCTGTCTTGTTCAGGTGGCTTTGGGGCTCGATCGCATCCAAGCGCTAGTGACGGGGTCTGCGCCTGTGGCTGTGCACGTTTTAACGTTCATGAGAATCCTTGTGGGAGTTCCGCTGCTGGAAGGGTGAGAGGGGAGGGGGGGGGTACCGGAAGGGTCGGAAATGGGAGAGGGACGGAATAGAAGGGAAAGGGAGGGACCAATCCTGCATGCTTAAACACCTAAACTCTACTGTACGGAGGAGGTGGCGGGTGTTCGTTTGTTTGGCTGGGGTTTAGGGTTTGTGGTGTCGTGTTTTAGTGTTTTAGTGGTGTGGTTTTATTAGTGATATACATAAGGTGGTATACTATCTTGAATTTTATCGCTTGGGACGTCAGAGGTACACGGAATTTTATCGCTTGGGACGACATTTCTCTGACAGAGAGGCACTTTTTGGGGGGGGTGTACTCATGTCGTGCACGGCCGCAGTCGTATGGCCATAGACCCTCGCATCCCTACAATGCCGGGACGGAGCACGTTGGGTTTTCACCAACCAGGCAGACAGGGGGGCGCCACGGTTCTGTGAGGGAGGTGGGTGTTGGCTGTGCTGCGTGTCTATTAATAGAAGAAGTGCCGGTTCTTCGGAAGCGTACGCCTTCGATCAAACGCCTTGGCTCGTATATTTATCCTTGATGAGAGTAATGTGTCCCATGCTTCACTTCAAGCTCGCAACGTTGGAAGCGAGGAAGATTGTTCAATCAAGCTACTTGGTGTCACACAAGCTCACAGCTGGTGGCGTATAGTGGACCCTGGTACACAGCAGTGCAACAAATGAAGCAAAAACCAGAACGAACGACCAACGCGCCCGACAAATCTCCCAGCCCCCCCCCCGCCCCACCCCCCCCCCTCCACCCCACCATCCAGCCGCCCCCGCCCATACCCCCGCACTCCGCCTAAACGAACCTCCATCCAAAACCGGGCTGCCCAGCCATACTGACCACCCCATGAGACTTAACCCTTCCTTGCGAGGGGGCCCCCCAATTCCTACCAGGCGGGACCCATACCAATCACCCTCACCCCCCCACCACCCCCGCCCCCATTCGACCTCCCGCCCCCCCCCCCTAAAAATAACGCCGCCTGGTCAGATACGGGCAGACAGAAACGACGGCCGGCGCGACGATGACCCTGAAGGGGGACTTCTCCGCGGGGCACGTGGGCGGCCCGTTCAGCTGCACCGAGATCTGCCTGAAAGATGTACCCGAGATGGGCTACCGACACACCGATACGTGGCACGGCGCGGACCCCAGGGATGGAGCGGAGGGGGGCATTCCTTGCGGTGGCCGGGGGGAGGTGGGTGTTTTTTCTGTTTTTTGTTTCCTGTTTTTTTTTCTGTAAGAGTACGGTGTTTGTTTGCGGGGGGGAGTCTTTAGCGCTTTTTGTATATTTTGTGATTTGTCATGTATTTTTTGTGTGTGCTTTTTTCTGTGCTTGTAGATTGCGGGGGAGGGTATAAGAATGGGGGGTGGTTGGGGCCTGGGTACCGCCTCCTTGTTGAACGCGTCGTTGCTCATGCTTCTTGAAACGTAAAACATAAAGTTGTCAGTGAGACTGTTGTAATCTGTTTTAAAATGTATTTTATCGTACTGGTGTAATATATACAATCCTCGATCTCACAGTTGTTTTTTATTTTATTTTATACTGTACCAGGTTTGTGTTATATGGGTACCTGCTTTTGTACTGTTTTTTTAATCAGTTTTTGTTTGGTTGCCCTTGTTGAAAGCGTCGTTGCCCATGCTTTCTGAAACGTGAAGAACAAAAAGTTGTCAGTGGGACTCTCTTTATCCGTTTCAAATATAGTTTATCGTACATACATACCAGGTATGTTGGAGTGCCTGTTTTTCGCCTGTTTGTATCATTTTTAGATCGGTTGTTGTTTCGGCTATGGTTCGAACCGCAACTGTTCGATAATTGACTCCATACTCTGCAAGGTGATGATGCGATAATCTCGTCAGTCGAGAACGTACATCAGCCAGTGCTTCCCCTGATAACCATAGCTGACGAGTCGGACGATTCTAGTGTAACACGATAAAATCGTAAGGAAGGTTTCGGCACATGATGTAAGGCTCTAGCCATTCTACCCACGGAACCTAGATGTCCCACGTGGGTGGAGACTGTGTAGGGGCCCTTGGTTGTGCAAGGTGTTGCGAGTAACCGCCTCCTCGTCCGCCTTGCAAACTCCTGTGCGCTGCGGCTGTGCTACGGGTGGCTGGCGAAGGTGTGTTTCAGGGGAACCAATATCTTCGTGGGGTACTACAAGCAGGAAGATAAGACGCGAGAAGCTTTTGATGATGATGGCTGGCTCATGTCCGGAGATATCGGATTGTGGACTACGGACGGGGCGCTCAAGATTATCGGTGGGGGGTGGTGGTATGATGGCAGGGATGGTGTCGGTGATGTTGGTGTTGGTGTAGATTTTGTTGGTGGGGATGGTGTTGGTGGTGTCGGTATTGATGGTTGTGGTGATGGGTTGGTGTTGGTGGTTGCGGCGGCGTTGGTGGTGGTGGTGGATTGGTTTTGGCATGTTAATTGCTGGTGGTTGTAGTGGTGAGTTGGCGTTGTCGTCCTCGCCGCTGTTAGTAGTGTCGCATGTGAATTGGTGGTGATGGTGGTAGTGGTGCTGGGTTGTCGTCACTGCCCCTGTTAGTAATTTACGTGCTATGACATTTTACGTGCCGCTTGTGAATTGTTGATAGTAATGGTTGGTGGTGGTGATTTTACTGTCGATGTTCAAAGTGGTGGTGGGTCGGTATTGGTGTATGAAATGGTGGTGGTGGTGGTGGTAATGATTTTGGGTTGTCGCCACCGCTGCGGTTAGCAGTGTAGATGCTATGATATTCTCGTGGTTGCGTGTGGTACTGTCACTATTGATGTTGGTGTCACCATTTTCTGCAGCATGTCCCTGCAGCAACGATACCGCCTTCTTCCTCGTCAGAAAACCTGACAATTTCAACTTTCTCAGGTGTACGCACGCGGCTTCATATTTCCCAAGGATAGCATACAATTTCACCGGTCTCTTGTTCGTGCCGACTCTTCCTCTCCATCGGACTTGATTTTGGTTTAACCTTTATGTTTTCTGCCGTTTCCCATATGTCGCTGCCCCACCCGCCCCTTCTCCGCGTGTCTTGTACCCGTGTCGATCGGATGCTTTGTCGCACACGCTTTTGACGGGCCATGAAACAACCGACCCGTTCGACATGATGGGATGGATTGTGGTGTTGGTTGGTGGGATGAATAATGATTTTGTTTCGACGGGATGGGATGGTCCACGATGGGATGGAATGGGATGCATCTTGCGGGATGGGGCGTGTTTTATGGAATGGGACGTGTTTTATGGAATGGGACGTGCTTCATGGAATGGAACGTGTTCATGGAATCGGGCGTATTTCATGGGATGGGGTTTGGTGGGGTGGGTGTTGGCTGCGTTTACGCTCGGGTGGTACGGGTTGGCGTGAGAAGACCGCAAGAAGAACATCTTCAAATTGTCGCAGGTGAGGGTTTCTAGATAAAACGAGGCTGTTTTTTGTCAGTAACGCTTCTTGTTGCGATTGCAGCTAAAAAGGCTGTTTCTTACGTCAAGTGGTTTTCAGTTCGATGTGTTTTCTTCCCGCCAATATTGTTGTTTGACCTGGAAAACCCAGGATGTCCCCTGATGACCACAAAGCGAACTAATCGGCCGTGCGCTTCTTGAAATAAGTCAACCCACCAGAGTATCCATATAAAAATCCCTTTCTCCAACAATGCATTTTAATTATTGAGGATTGTGTCATTTCCAATCGTTTCCAACAAAAACAATTCGGATGTACATCTCAACTTGAAATTGAGTGGATTTTTTTTTTTGTGGCTTCGAATGTTATTTGCTTGAAAATATTGAAAGCTGTCTCTTACGTATGTTGAATATTTTTTATTTGACTTTGATTTTTTCAGCTAGTATTGTTTTTTACCCGGAAAGCGGGCAAATCGGTCGTGCGCTTCTCGGAATGATTCCACCCAGCATCACATGGCGCCTGTTTTTTCATCTTCATGGCCTCGATATATTTTGGTGCCAATGTTTTCATCTTCATAGACTCAATATATTGGCGCCTGTTTTTCTCATCCTCGTGGACTCGACATACAGCAGTAGTCTCGTCCCCTTTTTTTCGTCTGTATGGACTTGACATGTTTTGGCGGTTGCCATTCATCTCCATGGACTCGACATAATATGGCGCCTTGTTTTTCATTTGTTTTACAACTACATGGGCTCGACGCACTCTGCTATTTTTCCACCGGCACAAGAATGTCAAATATGGTGGAAAGGAGGGAGATTTAGAGATATACGGGAGTTTGAGAAAATAAACAAGGATGAAAACGTGTTTACGCGGCCTAATGGACTGCGCGGAAACGCTCAAACTTCAATTTTACATAGGGGACCTGAACTTGGCAGAAAAAATATAGAGTATGTACACCAGTAGCCGGGAAGAGGAGGAGGAAGATGCACAGATTTGCCCTTAGGGTAAAGCAAAAGAGTAGAACTCGTATAATATAGGTAGTGGGAAAATGTTAAATGCACAAGGTGGAACGGGATGTGTTGGAGGAGAGAATAGAAGAATGTGAAGGTGTAACTGTAACATGGAAAATGTTAGCACACTAGATAATAGCGAGAAGATGATCGCTATCCTAGGAGATAGATGGTGGCCACAAAAGACGAAGTAGGAAGAGGATAAGAAGAAGGGGACAAGTTAAGCCAAAAACAAATGTCAGATGTGGTAAAAACGTAATGAGCGCCCAAACGTCCAAGGTGTCTTCTTTCAGGAGTAGAAACGGTGCTCCATCTCGAAAGGGATGCGTGGCCAATGGTCAAACGACTAAGGCAAGCAGCGAATGAGTTCGCCCCCCTCCCCCTTTTGTGCGAAACTACTAACAAAACAGGGAGAATACGTCGCACCTGAGAAGCTCGAGAACGTCCACACCCAGAGCCCACTAGTGGCACAGTCCTACATCCACGGAGACAGTCTCCAGAGCTACCTCGTCGCCGTCATCGTTCCGGACGCGGAAGCTGTCGTGGCGTGGGCCAAGGCCAACGGAGTACGGTGAGAAGCTTGAGTTTTAGCTGTGGTTTACTTGTTTAGCTTCTTGGCTTGATTCCTTGGTTTGATTCCTGGGATTGCTTTTGTATTTTTGCGAGTGTGGACAGCTTTATTCCTCCAGTACTGGTGCTGGTGTTGATGGCGATGCTGCTGCTCGTGGTCATCAGGGAACATTCTTGGTGCACCCTCGGGTTTCCTAGGTTGGTATGGATACTGCGGCGTGTATAACGGATGCTGCTGCTGTGGAACATCGCACACAGCGGTCACACCACAATGCCTTAACAATATCCCCAGTGTATATTTGGTTGTGTTGTTTCGGTGACCACCTATGATAGCTATTAATACATGCTTCAGCATTGCTGGCCCAAGGCTGGACTTGGGGAACGACAGAAAAAGGCAACACAGGTACAGCCTGTTACCGCACAAGATACATAGACTAGACTTATTATACAACTTGAAGAAGAAAGAAAACACAAGCACCATTATTTTGGTTCAGTTTGGCACCATATGGCATCGACCCGTGGTAAAAATGATTTTCGTTTTACTTGGTTTGATTTAAACTCACAAGAAAAACACAGCAAACTTCTGACTTCGCCACCTATGTTAGCAATTACTACTGCTGTAGTTTTACGGTACACGTTTTTTATTACTTTGCCCGAGGTTGAGCTTGACGGCCAAGTTCTTCAACTTTGCGCTGGACTCGAGAAAGGAAGAACACGCAAGAGATGTTGATGGTAAAAAGCGCGCGATGCTGCTGTAAAAGAAGCAGTGTTTGTCCACTGTGCTATCAGTTCCGGTGCTGGAATTAGTATTGATGATCAAATTTCGTACTTGTCGGTCATGCTTCTTGGTCTGAAGATAGATTGTTTACCTCCTAGCGCGCGCCCTCCATTAGCTCCTCCGGACTGACTACTGTAGAGGAGCTGATGGATCGCTTTTTTTTTTACACAAATAACAAAAGCGGCCCATCAGCTCCTCTGCAGTAGTCAGTTCGGAGGAGCTAGTGGAGGTCGCTCGCTAGGAGGTAAACAATCTGGCTTCAGACCAAAAAACATTACCGAAAAGTATGCATTGTGTTGCTGTTCAAATGTGTTTATGGGTATGTACATAATACAGTATATGCAATGTGCATACAATACATGCACTGGTCGTTTTTCACGGACGACCTGTGGTAGTAGAAGTATGGGTGGCGGCAGAGGGCGGTCGGGGGGGAGGGCCCCCCCGCCCCCCGAGAGTTTCAAGCACCGATCCTTTCTCTTGTGTCATTCCCGCTGTATCACCTTCTCGAAGCGTTGCAACCCCGCCCGCTCACAAACGGTCTCCAGCTCTTGCATCACGTCCGCCTTCAGTCGTGGGTTTCGACACATCTCCGCCAGCGGGGCGTTCCTTCGTACACAAGTGAGGAGGCCACAGTGAAACAAAAAACAAAAATGGTGAAAAGAGTGACATGAAAATACGAAAGTCAATAGAAACATACGGCGAAGGTCGCAAGGATGTGCATGCAAAAAATTAGCGGCAAGATCGACAGCGTTAGCAGCAGCAGCGGCAGCAGCAGCAGCATATGGTCAAACGCGTGGATGACCATCGAGTGCAGGGCCAGCATCGCTGAAACATTCGAGCTATAACATACGTGACCATTCAGATGACACACTGGAGACATTTGCTATAGGATTGTGAATTATCCTGTTGGGCCGCCGTGTGCGATGCTCTACAGCAGCAGCAGCAGCAGTACCCGTTGTACCCGTTGCATGATCCATACCCCCCTATGAAACCCAGGGGTGTTCCCGGATGTCCCCTGACGACCACAGCCCCCCCAGAGCGAATCCACAGGCCCAAAGAGACTTGGGGAACACGACAGAAAAATAAGCACAGGGACAAACTGCGACCATCCACAACATCTATTTACACACAACGCAAAGAGCAAATAAACAAGACAAACAAGCACCATCCATGTGGCACAAATTCTTACCACACGGCATCCAGTCGTGATAAAATGAATACCAAAAAACTTGGTTTGACTGAAACTCACGAGAAAACCACCGTTTTTTTTTTGACGATAATGTTTTTCAAATGCAAACAAACNGTTTGTTTGCATTTGAAAAACATTATCGTCAAAAAAAAAACGGTGGTTTTCTCGTGAGTTTCAGTCAAACCAAGTTTTTTGGTATTCATTTTATCACGACTGGATGCCGTGTGGTAAGAATTTGTGCCACATGGATGGTGCTTGTTTGTCTTGTTTATTTGCTCTTTGCGTTGTGTGTAAATAGATGTTGTGGATGGTCGCAGTTTGTCCCTGTGCTTATTTTTCTGTCGTGTTCCCCAAGTCTCTTTGGGCCTGTGGATTCGCTCTGGGGGGGCTGTGGTCGTCAGGGGACATCCGGGAACACCCCTGGGTTTCATAGGGGGGTATGGATCATGCAACGGGTACAACGGGTACTGCTGCTGCTGCTGCTGTAGAGCATCGCACACGGCGGCCCAACAGGATAATTCACAATCCTATAGCAAATGTCTCCAGTGTGTCATCTGAATGGTCACGTATGTTATAGCTCGAATGTTTCAGCGATGCTGGCCCTGCACTCGATGGTCATCCACGCGTTTGACCATATGCTGCTGCTGCTGCCGCTGCTGCTGCTAACGCTGTCGATCTTGCCGCTAATTTTTTGCATGCACATCCTTGCGACCTTCGCCGTATGTTTCTATTGACTTTCGTATTTTCATGTCACTCTTTTCACCATTTTTGTTTTTTGTTTCACTGTGGCCTCCTCACTTGTGTACGAAGGAACGCCCCGCTGGCGGAGATGTGTCGAAACCCACGACTGAAGGCGGACGTGATGCAAGAGCTGGAGACCGTTTGTGAGCGGGCGGGGTTGCAACGCTTCGAGAAGGTGATACAGCGGGAATGACACAAGAGAAAGGATCGGTGCTTGAAACTCTCGGGGGGCGGGGGGGGGGAGGAGGGCGGGGGGATTGTATTTTATAACGGGGTTCGGTGTTATCATTTCAATTTTGTTTTGTTTTTTCGCTCACCCGGACACAACTGGGCCCACTTGCGTCGGGATGTAACGCTTGGAATTCGAATGGGGTTATTGTTACAGTAGGAAAAGGGCTAATTCCTGTGTGTCATTGGTGTGTGTTGGTGTTCGGAACTTGAAGTTGGTTCGAAGACCTTCCCTCCCCAACGGCTCTTTCCCGAAGCTGCATGGGTTTTGAGAGAGGTGCGGAAACTGAGAGAGGCCGCCGTTGAGGGGCCGAGTCTCTGGTAATATTATATTTGTTCGGGCGCCCATCGATGTCGAAACCGCGTATCACGATATTTGCTGTCTTGTGCTTTGCTTTGCTTTCTACTGGTAGATTATATGGATACCTTGGCGCGCCTTTCAGTTGCATGTCATAGGTATCATATGGGCACCAGAAACCCATGAGACACCCATGGGACACCCATGGGCCAGCACCAGGAACCCATGGGGGACCGATGGGACACCCATGAACCAGCATCAGAAACTCATGAGAGACTCATGGAAGACCCATGGGCCATTCATATATATCGCAAGGAGACCCGTAGGCGGTGCATGGGTGACCCATGGGCCACCACGGCAACAGTAGAGCCTAACACTTTTTCGAGGTTTGATCTGGTTGGCTTAGGATCAGGGTTAGGGTTGGTCTGATTGGCTTAGGGTTAGGGTTAGGATTTGTTGTAGTCGTCTCGTACACAGAGTGTATCAACCATTTTCTCGAATAAGTGGTAAGCAACCCTCCACTGCAAATCCATCAAGAACCCATGGGTGACCCATTGGTAACCCATGGACCAGTACTGTAAACCCATGGGAGGCCCATGAGTGACTCATGGGTCAGCCATACCAGTATATACTGCCGGAAGTCCCCTGGGCAGTCATAGGTGACCTATACATGGGCCAGCACTGTCAACCCATCGATAATCCGTCGTCGAATCATGAGGCCCATGGGTCGCCCACGGGTCTCCCGTTCGTAGGTATAGATCACCCATGGTTTACCGATGGGTTACCGATGGGTTACCGATGGGTTTCCCATTGGTCTATGGTGTTGGCCGATGGGTCGCTCATGTTCACCCGTTGGTCTCCCATAGGTTTACAATGCTGGCCAAGGGTCACCCATGGGTTTCCCATGATTTATAGTGCTGGCCCATGGGTTGTTCGTGGGTCTCCCCGTTGGTATATAGATACCTGACTCATAGGTCGCCGATGGGTTTTCGTGCTGGCCGATGGGTCGTCCATGGGTCACCCGTTGGTATATTTATATCTGACCGATGGCTTGCCCATGGGTCGCCCATAAGTCACCCATCGGTGTCCCGTCGGTATATATACAGTACCCATGGACCTGAACCGACCCATGGGTCTCCCTTGGGTTTATAGTGGTGATGCCCGTGGGTCGCCCATGTGGTATGTGGCGTCTGGGCCATCCTAGGAATACCCTAGCGGGTTTCCTACTGACATGTAGGCGCATGCGATATGGATACCTGCTGGGAAGTCACTACATAAAATCACTCCGTATTTTGCTACGTATATGTGCTTCTGCGAGTCCACCTATCTAGCCGGGTGCGCAACGATGCTGGCCCCGGGCTCCTGCTGAATTCAGGGGTATAGGTGTGGAGGTGCCAGATACCGCTTCTTTGCGGGCCTCGTAGTACACGTGTACTTGCGAAAGACCGTATCGTCGCAAGTTTTTGATTACAAGTAAAGGAGTACATTTTTCGGGATTCTTGGAATACAACAACAACGAGGGACCTGAATACCTTCCCGTTGCCATGTGATGGACGAGGTGTAGTCGCGGCCTGGAGACTTTCCCATCGCGTTCAAAGGGGGCAGTGGCCTGGAAGCAGTCCCGTTGCTGGATCAATCGACCCAATATATTGTATTGTCGCTTTGTTCAGACGAAAGACGGGTATGGTCGGCTTTCCCTTTGCACGCGGCGGGAAGCTCTCGAGGCCGCGGCTATAACTCTCTCTCTTCACACGGCAACGAAAAGATATCCAGGTCGCTTGTGGTTGTTGTACTCCCAACCAAAATCCCAAACAAACATTCTCCTTTGCATGCAATTAAAATCTCGCGACGATACGGCATTTCGCAAGTACACGCGTACTACGGGGCACGCAAAGAAAAAGTGGTCACGCACACATGCACACCTATACCCCTTAACTCAGCAGGAGCCCGGGGCCAGTATGGCTGCGCACCCGGCTAGATAGGTAGACTCGCAGAAGCACGCACACAAGTAGTAAAACACGGAGTCAAGTATGTGGTGACACCCCAACAGGTATCCATGTCGCGTGTATGCCAACATATGAGTAGGAACCGCGCTAGGGTGTTCTAGGATGGCCCAGACGCCACAACTGACATGGCTATACAAGTCTGGCATGGGTGGCCCCTTGGTCGCCCATTAGTCACCCGTAGTTCATAGTGCTGGCCCATGAGTCGCCCATGGGTTTATAGGACAGGCTTATGGGTTGCTCATGGGTTTGCCATGGGTGTGCCTAATAGGATGGAAAATAAAAGAAAAGGATTTTGTAGTGGTGGCCATGGGTCTCCCATGCTTTTCTGGTGCTGGCTCATGGGTCTGCCATGGATCATGCCATGAATTTTTTGTGCTGGCCTTTCCCATGGGGCTCCTGTGGTTTCAAGTGCTTGCCCATTGGTCACCCTTGGGAGGCCCATTTTTCCTCTGTGCGTCTTCCATGAGTCTCCCATGGGTCACTCGTGGGTTCACCGTACAGACCCAGGGGTCGCCCAAGGATCCCCCATGAGCTTATAGTGCTGACCCATGGGTCGATTCCCCATGAACTTATAGTGCTGACCCATGGGTCACCCATCACCCGGTGATATACCATCGATCACCCATAGGTAGCCCATGGGTCGCCCATAACTCGCCCTCCATGGGTCACGCATGGATATTCCATGGGTTTATAGTGCTGGCCCATGGGTCGCTCATTGGTTACTCAAATGGCTTTACAATGCTGGCCCATGGGTCGCTCATGGGTCGCCCATGAGTCGCCCCTAGTTCATAGTGCTGGCCCATTGGTCGCCTATAGGTCGCCCATGACTCACAGGGCTGACCCATGGGTTCAAAGTTCAGGCCCGTGCGTTGTCTATGGGTTTGCAACGGGTGTGCCATGGGCCCCCCATGGGTTCGTAGTATAGGCCTCCCATAGGTCTCCCACGGTCCCATGCTTCCATTTTTTTTCGGAGTTCGCCCACGAATCTGCCATGGGTCTTGCCATGTTTTCTTTGTGCGGGCCTTTCCCATGGGGTTTCAATGGGTTTTAAGTGTTGACCCATGGATCACTCATGGATCACCCATGGGACTCTCATGGGTCTGGTCCATGGGTCTGTCATGCGTCTGCCACGAGTCCCACTCGTGGCTTTACAGTACTGGCCCATGGGTCGCCCAAGGGCCTCCTATGGTCGTATAGTGCTGGCTCATGGATCACCCATGGCTGGTCCATGAGTCACCCATGGGTGCCCCATGGCAGTGTGTCCATAAGAGTCCCATGAGACATCGGAAACAAGACATGACGCGTATCACCACAATTTTGTGGGTTACCTATCAGGTATGGCGATGTCGCTCGTGCTGGATACTCGTACACCGGGGAAGTGCCGCGTTTGCTATGACTGCCGAATCCTCCAACGCATTTTTTAATCGCGTTTTTTGTATGCTGTCTTATCATATATGATGCCGGTTGTGCCGGATATCTGCACCAGGGAAGTCGCCACCTTTGTTGTGACTGTTGGATCCTTCTCTCTGAAGAGGGTCATTCTATATACACAGCTTGCAAATATGAGTTTCGACGAAATCCTCGATCTCTCAGATGATGTTTTCCTTTTTTTTATCTGCGCTATATACAGGGCCCTTTTTTGTCAGGTTGCTGTTAGGTGTATGAGATGCTCTGTACCTCGCCCAAAAACCGACTTCAAAAAAAAAATGCACACGTAAACCGATAAGCAATTCCAAGGTCTTGGCATCTAAGGGCCCGTTTTAACGAAGAAGAAAAAATTCAATTTGGAAAAAAAAAAAAATCAAATCCGCTTTTCATTGGTCAACACACGCACCAGCACCAATTATTAGGATTGATCTTAATTTTTGGTTCTGGTGCGTGTGTTGACCAATGAAAAGCGAATTTGAATTTTATTTTTTCCAAATTGAATTTATGTTATACTCGTTAATTCGGGCCCTAACGAAAACTGGTAAAATTGTAGAATGGTAAAAACACAAAGAGGGTTGCAAATACTTGGGTAGATGCTCAGTTGAGCAGCCCCACCAGTCAGAAAATGCTGGGCCCAATTACATTCGACACTGTCATCCACATACAATAAAGTACGCACGAGGACCCGGAGCCCGCCTCCAAAGTGGTTCTTCGTAGGATACATGCAGCTCACCCTTCATGGGACACCCCGAACACCTCACGGTGCTTCGCGCTTGCTTGCAAGGCAATGCATGCCTGCTCGGCTAAAACCCGACGTGCTCCGTCCCGGCATTGTAGGGATGCGGTTTGCGGTCATACGACTACGGCCATGCAAGATAATTCATACACCCCCGTGCTGCACTGTAGAGGTACAATACGGCTCAAGAGCCCAGATTGGGTAGGGCACGTTCAGACGGTAACGGCCCTAAACCACCGGATATGTCAAAGATCGACTATCAGCTTGCTGAACCGTCTGGTCGTCGATTTTTTCACCATGGAGTCATTGTAACATATGATATTGCAGTACTGTAGACATGTGGTTTTCCTTTCAGAACGTCAATGGGCTACTGCAGGTTATGTTGATGAGCTCCTATGAAAACAACGACACCATCAATGTATCAATGCCAACATCAACAACATCAGCAGCAGCCGCAGCAACAACACGCAACAACAACTCCATTCCAATCAATAGTCATCACTACACGGCGCGTTCAGTCATTTCATACCTGCAGAAGGACCTGCGTTCGCCGTCAACCTCACCCGCATCCCCTGTCCCCTCCTTGCTCGGGCTCCCGCCAATCTACCGCCTGCCCAAGGTGCGAGCCATCCACCTAGAGGCGGACCCTTTCAGCAGTGAAAACGACCTCCTGACACCGACCCAAAAGCTCAAGAGGACTCAAGCAAGGGAGAAGTACACAGACGTTATCGCGGCACTGTACGCCGAATCGGAAGAAGGGGGAATGCTGAATTCGAGGCTGTGATGTCTGGTTTCGATGTTTTGGTCCGGCGTTTTCGTCGGAGCCAGTAGGGGGTGGTGGGAAGCCGTGACCGGCTGCGGTTAGTTCGAAGCAGACGTTGGGGGGAAGGGAAAAGTTGTGTGTATGGGGTTGCTTCGAAGAAGGGGGGGGGTGTTGGGGGAGTTTCAGACGTCGAGAGGGACGTGTCTTGCGTGTTGTGTCTGTTGTGGGTTGGCGTGAAGGATCAGTACATGTTTGGTGTTGTTGTCGCGCGAGAGGACGGTGTCGATCGGGCGGGTGCTTGCACGGCGATGTCGTATATCTGATGTTTGGGTTTAGCTCAGGGCGGAAGCGGGACATTGCAAGCACGATACAGGCGCACAGGTTCCCGAATCCCACGGATGGGTGATCCTCGACACACCGGGGCACGGCCTGGCCAAATATTACAACACTACAGTAGGATCCTCGACACACCGAGGCACGGCCTGGCCAAATATTACAACACTACAGTAGGAGTTAGAGGCAGGAAGGGGGAGGGGCGTACACATATCAGGCATGGCCGTAGTCGTATGACCAAAGACCCTCGCATCTCTACAATGCTGAGATGAAGCACGTCGGGTGCTCACCGACCAGGCACACATTGCTTGCACCAAATGTGAAGCGCCGTGAGGTGTTCGGCGAGTCGCATGAAGGGCAAGCTCCATCCTACTGAGACCAGCTTATCAGGCGGATTTTCTTGCCTATGGGTGACAGCTTCGAATGGATTTTTTTTCTGGTGTGGGGCACAGAGCCTGTACAACCTATGGGTACCCCTCCTTCCTCGTCAGTGTGCATCGCAGGACTTCCGCTGATGTCGCTGAGAACAAAGAAATAGAAAATAATTGTTTTTTGCTGTTTTTAGTCAAGGAGGTGGATACGTATGGGGCAGAGAAGTGTCACTTCCCCTTCCTAAGAATGGCGGAATGCTGTATGATCGTCCCCTGAGTATTTTTTTTAATGGGAAAAAAACAAAGCAAAGAGGCATAGTGGTACTACAGCCAGTAGTGTTCACACCAGCTAAAGGCTGGTTCAAGCATGTCGCCCCCAAGTTGCTGTTCGTCACGAATGCCGGTCGCAATACCGTGGTGCGCCCATTTTCAGACCACCCCGTGACAAGCCCAAAGACGTGGTCGTATCTCTAATACGTATGGTATTTTATATTTTACCTTTTACCCCTGAAAACATGATCCAATACTAATTCCAAGTTGTTTTTTTTTGTGAAAAGCCGATTTGCCTGGCCTTACCTCAAATATGTGGCCTTAAACCGGATGGTCTTGAAATATGTACTCTGCTGTATCTACCGGTACTCGAGTGTCGCATATTTGGTATCAAACTCACCGTACTGAACAGCGGAAGAGGGTGGCACAGGTGGTTTTTGTTGAACCTTTCAGAACGGCAAAACTTATCCTACACTAATTCCGAATAGTTTGTCCCCAAAACCGGTAAGGGGTTAAGGGCCAGGGCTGGCGCTAGCGGCGAAATTGTATCCTGACCAACCACAAGCCTTCAAAAGAACACACACGTCAGGCGTTCCCGTAGGAAGAAACATTTTTTTTTTCTCAACAGACTGGTTTCAGGCGCTCCAAGGCATGTCTTTATTTTGTTCACGCAAATATTCTAAGAACTGACTACTACTGTATAGCACCAATATCAAGTCATATTCAACGCCAAAAGTTAATCCTACAGGCAACCAGATCACCCCAAATTTATTCAGGAGCCAAAATTTACGCCATTTTTTGGAGATGGACCCTCAAAATTGGCACACATGTTCTCTGAACCCCTGCCGACCCGTTAAAGTTTTTTTTTTCCCGCCAGAATTGTTTTTTGTTTTTTTTGGAGATTTGGGTCTTAAGTTAGGGCCCGTATTAACGAAGACAGCAAGAATTCAATTTGGAAAATAAACCCTATTTGGATGTGATTTCGCAAAAAAAAACTGGTTTGCGTCCTATGGGGAATAGTTAATTGCTTGTTCAAATATTTATGAAATCGAAAAAACGCAGCATGCGTCACAACGCCCAGGTGAAAAAAATCGACGAGAGACGAGAGGGAACGCATGCGTCGGCGCGTGCGCGCCGCCGCCAGCATACTTTTGCTTTCGGCGGCCCAGGCTAGGAAGCTATCGCTCTCAGGGTATCTTGGGTGGGCGTAGGGATCCCTGGAACGCCACGGGCGAGACAGGGACGGCGATGGTGTTATCGAAGTCTTGAGCGTATCATGCTGTTTTTGGGTCGATCGCTCGGTTTTTGATCGGGTTGGAGCATCAAGCTGGTTGAAAAGTTGGGATTGCGACCGCCATGATTGGTTTTGAGGCGCCACCGCCGGGGTACGCTGTGCTATGGTCTGTAAGCGTGGGCGCGGCTGTTGTCCCGGTGGCCTCGGGTTGGGGTTCACGTGTTGTCGCCTCGGTCGTGGTCATCGATGCCACCAAGAAATGACCAGATCGTACCGGGGGCGTTTGCCCACCGTGGACATGCCGGTCCAAGTCGGGCCAACTCCTCAATTTGATTTGAATTCTACCCAAAAGGTCCTCGGACCTTCTTTTTTTTTTCGTCCAATTCAAAATGATTAGACCCCAAGATCCTAATCTTTGATGCTGGTGCGTGTGTTGACCAATGAAAAGCGGATTTGAGTGTCTGTTTCGTCCTCGGGTTTATGGAGTTGTAGCTGTCCGCAAGGATTTCTGATTCGGGGATGCGGCGTTATCTCCCCGGGTGCGGTGGGACCTCGCCGTTGCCCCGAGGGGCAACTCACGCCGCGGCTTGTTCCATGAGAGACAGCCAACCGTAAATCAGTCCGTGGGGTTGGGTTTCCACACCTTGTGGGGCGGTATCGACCCCGGGGGTGTCCGTTTTCGTCCCCGGGTTGTTGGAGTTGTAGATGTATGGAAGGATTTCCGACCCGGGGATGGGACGTTATCTTCCCCGGGTGCGGTGGGGCTTCGACGTTGCCCCGGGGGGCAACTCTCGCCGCACGTTGGCTCTATGAGGGCCAGGCAACCGAAAATTAGCCCGTGGGGTTGGGTTTTCCACACCTTGTGAGGCGGTATCGACCCGAGGGGTGTTTGCTTCGTCCCCGGGTCGGGAGTTGTAAATAGATGGAAAGACTTCTGACCCGGGGGTGGGATCATATCATCCCCTGAAGCGGCGGGACCTCGCCGTTGCCCCGAGGGGTATCCCTCGCTGCGCGCTGGATCTCTCGGCTCCAGCGCCTCAGCCGAAATCAGCGATCAGCCAATGGTGGTAGGGTTTGCGGGGCGGTATCGAGCCCGGGGATGTCATTTTCGTCCCCGGGTTGTTGGATTTGTAAATGTATGAAAGGATGCACGACCCGGGGATGGGACGTTATCATCCCCGGGTGCGGCGGGACTTAGACGTTGCCCCGAGGGGCAATTATCGCCGCACGCTGGCTCTATGAGGGTCAGGCAACCGCAAAAAAAACGTGGTTCTTCCACACCTTGTGAGGCGGTATCGACCCGGGCGGTGTCCGTTTGTGTCCCCGGGTCTTTGGAGTTGTAGATGTATGGAAGGATTTAGACCCGGGGATGGGTCATATCATCCCTGCGTGCGGCGGGACCTCGCTTGCCCCGAGGGCAACCTCGCTGCGGCTGGCTCCATGAACTCCAGCGCCCCAGCCAAATCAGCAATCAGCCAGTGGTGGTGGGGTTTCCACACCTTGCGGGGCGGTATCGACCCGGGGGATGTCTGTTTTCGTCCCCGGGTTGTTGGAGTTGTAGATGTATGGAAGGATTTATGACCCGGGGATGAAGTTATCATCCCCGGGTGCGGCGGGACTTCGACGTTGCCCCGAGGGGCAACTCTCGCCGCACGCTGGCTCTATGAGGGTCAGGCAACCGTAATTTTTCCCGTGGTATTGGGGTTTCCATACCTTGTGAGGCGGTATCGACCCGGGGGTGTCCGTTTGCGTCCCCGGGTCGTTGGAGTTGTAGATTATGGAAATTTCTGCCCGGGGATGTGATCATATCATCCCCGGGTGCGGCGGGACCTCGCTGTTGCCCGCGAGGGGCAACCCTCGCTGCGTGCTGGCTCTATGAACTCCAGCGCCCCAGCCAAATCAGCAATCAGCCAGTGGTGGTGGGGTTTCCACACCTTGCGGGGCGGTATCGACCCGGGGGTTCTGTTTTCGTCCCCGGGTTGTTGGAGTTGTAGATGTATGGAGGATTTATGACCCGGGGATAGGAGTTATCATCCCCGGGTGCGGCGGGACTTCGACGTTGCCCCGAGGGGCAACTCTCGCCGCACGCTGGCTCTATGAGGGCCAGGCAACCGCAAAAAACCTAATGTCGGATTGGGGTTTCCACACCTTGTGAGGCGGTATCGACCCGGGGGATGTCCGTTTGCGTCCCCGGGTCGTTGGAGTTGTAGATGTATGGAAGGATTTATGACCCGGGGATGTGATCATATCATCCCCGGGTGCGGCGGGACCTCCTGTTGCCCGAGGGGCAACCCTCGCTGCGTGCTGGCTCTATGAACTCCAGCGCCCCAGCCAAATCAGCAATCAGCCAGTGGTGGTGGGGTTTCCACACCTTGCGGGGCGGTATCGACCCGGGAGATGTCTGTTTTCGTCCCCGGGTTGTTGGAGTTGTAGATGTATGGAAGGATTTATGACCCGGGGATGGAAAGTTATCATCCCCGGGTGCGGCGGGACTTCGACGTTGCCCCGAGGGGCAACTCTCGCCGCACGCTGGCTCTATGAGGGCCAGGCAACCGAAAATGCCCGTGGTATTGGGGTTTCCAACCTTGTGAGCCGGTATCGACCCGGGGGATGTCCGTTTGCGTCCCCGGGTCGTTGGAGTTGTACATGTATGGAAGGATGTCTGACCCGGGGATGTGATCATATCATCCCCGGGTGCGGCGGGACCTCCTGTTGCCCGAGGGGCAACCCTCGCTGCGTGCTGGCTCTATGAACTCCAGCGCCCCAGCCAAATCAGCAATCAGCCAGTGGTGGTGGGGTTTCCACACCTTGCGGGGCGGTATCGACCCGGGGGATGTCTGTTTTCGTCCCCGGGTTGTTGGAGTTGTAAATGTATGGAAGGATTTATGACCCGGGGATAGGAAGTTATCATCCCCGGGTGCGGCGGGACTTCGACGTTGCCCGAGGGGCAATCTCTCGCCGCACGCTGGCTCTATGAGGGCCAGGCAACCGAAAATGTTCCGTGGTATTGGGGTTTCCACACCTTGTGAGGCGGTATCGAACCGGGGGATGTCCGTTTGCGTCCCCGGGTCGTTGGAGTTGTAGATGTATGGAAGGATTTCTGACCCGGGGATGTGATCATATCATCCCCGGGTGCGGCGGGACCTCAGCTGTTGCCCGAGGAGGCAACCCTCGCTGCGTGCTGGCTCTATGAACTCCAGCGCCCCAGCCAAATCAGCAATCAGGCAGTGGTGGTGGGGTTTCCACCCTTGCGGGGCGGTATCGACCCGGGGATGTCTGTTTTCGTCCCCGGGTTGTTGGAGTTGTAATGTATGGAAGGATTCATGACACGGTGGATGGGATTATCATCATCCGGGTGCGGCGGGACTTCGACGTGGCCCGAGGGGCAACTGTCGCCGCACGCTGGCTCTAGTAGGGCCAGGCAACCGTAAAATTTCCCGTGGTATTGGGGTTTCCACACCTTGCGAGGCGGTATCGACCCGGGGGTTGTCCGTTTGCGTCCCCGGTTCGTAGGAGTTGTAGATGTATGGAAGGATATCTGATCCGGGGATGGGATTTTATCGTCCCCGGGTGCCTCGGGCTCCCTGAGCCTCAGCCAATCAGTGACCAACTGATGGGGGTGGGGTTTCCATACCGTGCGGGGCAGTGTTGACCCGGGAAATCGCCGTTTTTGTCCCCGGTTGGTCGGAGTTGTAGAGATATGGAGGGATTTCTGATACGGGGATGGGAGCCTATCCTCCCCGGGTTCGGCGAAACCTCGGTGGCTCTTTTCAGCACCGATGTTCTAGAAAGAGCCAGCAGCCACTGGCATGGATTTGGGCAACCAATCAGCTGCCAGAATAGTAATTCAAAATTGTAAGTCAGCAGGTAGGCTGGCTAGATGGCTGCCAGAACTGCATCGGGATTGCGCCACGGCCACGGCTCGGCGCGACATGGGACCCGGTGTTCTGCGGGTTGTGGCACCCAGCCTCCCTACCCATGGGGGCAGGTGGGGCTGAACCGCTCTGGATAGCGCTGCTCAATTACAGACAGACAGACAGACAGACAGACAGACAGACAGACAGACAGACAGACAGAATAGCAGCATTTAATAATATAGATTCGTTAATATGGGCCCTTAAGGGATCCCCAATTTTCGGCGACGAAAAAAAACAAACCGTTCGTCAATGGTTTGGCAGGAACACATAGAACACGTGCGCAAAAGTTCAGGGTTCATCTGTTAAAAACTTTAGAATAACGTGAATCTTTGGACCTTTGTGCGATAAACGTGCAAATTCCGGCATCGCCTCGTAATTACTTAACTTCAGTATGAGTTCGATTTATGGCGTTAAATACGACTCAATACTCAATATTGATCATCCGCAGTCATATATCATATCTTCGAATATTTGCTTGAAAATGTGTTCGTATAAACATGTCTTGGGCCACCTGGAAGCGGCTCGTTCAGAAAAAAAGGAAGAAAAAAAAGAGTCCTACGGAAACACCTGACTATTATTGACCTCTTTGAAGGCATGTGTAAAGTTAAGGGCATGGGACACCAGAGATTGGTCGGGACATCTTTTCGGCGGTAGTGCCAGTCCTAGGTCATAAAAAAATGGTGATGTCACCCTCTTCCACTGTTCATGGCGGTCAGTATGATGCCAAATATGTGACATTTGGGTTCCTATTGCATGCGGCATTCATTCGTGGCTGACGGAATTTGGTGTGATGTGCTTGAACCAGCTCTCGTACATGCAGCAAATTGAAACTACAGTGATTACGAGGCAACCCCTTAGTTTTTGGACTTTTACCGCACATTAATCCAAATGCCTATGCCGTTTTTTGGAGGTAGATCCTGAAATTTGGCACACGTGTTCTATGAGACCCTGCCAAGCTGTTAACGAATGGGTTCGTTTTTTTTCTTCGCAGGAAAGGTTGGTTCTCTTAAAGCCTGATCAGTATGCGGTTCCTTTTTTTTCGATCCGATTTGGGATTTTCAGCCAATGGCAGACGATATACGCCCGCAAAGCCACGGCCTCGGCCGTGCGCTTCTCGGAATAAGGCCACTTATTCTCCGAGAGGTCTCCAGCTCAAAAACCCGCTTGTCCATCTGCACAGTTCAAATGACTGCCGACTAGCCAAAATTTGACCCGAAAAATCTGAAGTTGATCCAAATCCAAAAATGTGCCTATTTCAGGACGGAGGATAGCTTCAGGTTATTTTCGTCGGATTATGCACTGTGGGCAAAAACTCGAACTACGCCTCCGGAGAAGCGGTTTTTAGAGCTGGGTGCCGCGCGGAGAGACTCTCGACTAATTCCGAGAAGCGTGTGGCTGGTTATTTCGTTTTGTCGGTAAAAAACGTACGTAAATCGCAGAAAGGCCAAAATCGAACCGAATAAAATCAGATATTGTATCGATTTTGTTCGGTTCGATTTTGGCCTTTCTGCGGTTTACGTGCGTTTTTGATCGATAAACCGAATAAACCAGACACACGCTTCTCGGAATGAGTCCAGTCTCTCCGTGGGGTACCCAGCTCAAACATCCACTTCTCCAGAGACGTAGTGCGAGTTATTGCCCACGGTGCATAATCCGACGAAAAATAATATAAAGCTGTCCCCCGTCCGAAAATAGGCCTATTTTCGAATTTGGAGCTACTTCAGATATTTTGGGTCATAAGTTTTGGCTAGTGGGCAGTACTCCGAACTGCGCAGGCGGACAAGCGGGTTTTTAACCTGGGTACCTCTCGCAGTGTAGGAGGATTCATTCTGAGAAGCGCACGGCCGGAGCTGTGGCTTTGCGGGCGTAAAAAGTCTGCGATTGACTGAAAACCCTAAATCGAACCGACAAAAAACAACCGCGTAATGAACAGCCTATAAAAGAAAGACCCAAGTATGCCAAAAATACAAGCAAACAAAGATGGCGAAGGAAAACAAATAAAAACAACCGAAGATGACAGGTTGGAACGGATTCATAGAACACGTGTGCCAAATTTCAGGGTGTATCTCTAAAAAACGGCGTGGACATTGGGTGCTTCAGAAATTTGGGGTGGTAAAAATTGAACCAGCTCGTGTCAAGCAGCGAGAAAGGAAGCCGTCAACCGCCAACAGGGGTTGATACACCCAGTTTGCCGGTACATGCTGCTGTACATGCACCGTCGACAGTACGGAAACCCCGTCCAAGGGGACACCACAAGACACGATTCCAATACCAGCTTTCCGAACGAAACACCCGCCCAATCGGCTTCGAGGGGCTCGTCGTACCGCAAGAGAGCAGCACCCTGCCGGGGGATTCGTCAACGTCACGTAGCGAAGTTTTTAAAAACCTCAAATGTGACACAGCCTACCTCGACGACGTAATCGTTTTCGACTCCGACCACAACCCTGATGCCCATATGCCTCAACACCAAGGGAGTTTCCAGCGCTGGTATGGGTATACACTCTCGAGCTCTTCCCCTCGAAGGTTAGAATCGGCGGCAAAGTATGGGACGCGGATTTCCTCGAGCCCACCTTTTCTCCAGCTGGCACCTTATCGAACGCGAACAAAGCGGACGTCCTGATGGGCATGCTGATTCCTCGCGACCTAACTTGAGCCGTTGCATTCCCCTTTGGGCGATCTATCGTTGGACACAAAAGTGACGCCGGAGACGGCCAAGCGGGTTCGGCCACTCACCTCCCTCCTAAAAATTACCGAAATATTTTTTCAACATCAGACGGATGAGATTCTACAGTAGATCATCTAAACCCTAACCTGCCGTTACGAGATGTGGTGCAGAATCTGTACAGTATAGATCCAACCCAAGAAAGGTGTGCCACACCATGCAGATTATACAACCCCCAGCCGGCAACATGAGTTGAACTATATGGATGGGGAATACACATGCCCTGAAAGGTCTAGATCATGAGTGAGGGTGGGTGATCTGCCCAATGCGTAAAGTGCCTGTCTTCACTCCAGCCGCGGAGACCGACCAGACAATGCAAGCGTCTCCAGAAAGGACATCGGATGAACTAGGTTCGTGCAAAGGCGGCCAAGCTTGGCGAGCAAGCAAAAATCGGGCAGGTAGACGGAATAACTAACAAATAAATCTCTACGAGCACACAAACGCGATTGTAACGCAGAGCCTACGAACAGAAGAAGGGGCGGGTTGTCAGGTAGTGAATCTAGTAAACCAATATTTTTTGGCGAGCTCTGCTTGCTTGTAAGTTGGGCGCACCATGGCGGCACAGTGGGGGCCGAGTGCTTGACCGACCGACGATGCCAATGAACATCATCGCCTCGCCTTCCTATAAGTCCCTGCCACGCTGAGGCAAGGGCCCAGGTGCTGTGTCTGGTCTGCATATGCTCCGGCTGCTGGACCAGAAACAGGTGCCACCCCTCCCATCGCGTAGGTAGTCCAGGTAGAACACCGTCGCCAGCGGTGCGCAGCCCCCCAAGCAGATGCGCGATACAGTAACCATACTGGCTGTTGTGCTGAGAGCTTGGAGTCGGCAAGTAGGTCTAAGTGGCATCATGCCCACCGTACAATCACCTCACAACCCCCACTCAGCCTGTACAGCAGCACGCATGCCGCAACTGTGCTTGTTTGTGAATTGGGATCGCCATGGCGACCGCTTGGTAGCGGCCAGTGGGCGGTATTCTGCACTACCCACAGGGGAGGGGGGGGGTAACACCTGGGTCTGGGCCTACGGTTGTAGCACATACAGACCTGATATAGTACCCGGACCGAAGCCTCTGCGAGACAGGGACCCCCTTTGTAGGAAGATAAGGCGTTGCTGTCCATTGACACCATCACTTCGCCAAAAACTTTGCCCCCACTGTGCCTGCTACCCGCCCCTCCCCCGTGTGGAAAGTCTAGAAGACCGCCAACTCGTAGCCACCAAGCAGATGCGCGATACGGTGGCAGCAGCAGAATTGTGTCGGGTCACTGGTGGGCATGTACCGGTCTAAGCAGCGTCACGGATACCGGACGACCTCCGCACAGCTCTCAATCCTCCAGAACAGTACGCCTAAGGCGGCTCTGTTCCGTTGAAAATCGGGCGCATTCTAGTGAGATAATGGGGCAACTCGCTTGATCAACCGATGTTGTCAGTGGACACCGACGTCTCATTTCCTTCGGACCGAAGCCTCTGTCGCGCTGAAGAGAGGGTTCGGATAATGAATCTGGTCTGTGTATGCTCCTGCGACGGGTCCAAAGACAAGCACTACCCCCCGCCCCCCCGAGTGGGTATTCCGGGTAGAAAACCACCGCCATCCACGCACAGCCACCAAGCGGATGTGACACGGTGGCGGCAGCGAAGTAATTGATGTTTTTTGTTTACCCTGCAGCTTTTTGCTTTGCGCTTTCAATTGGGGTATTGATAGGGCCTGATACGCTTCCTCGTAATTAATTTTTAGCAATTCCACCGCTCGCTGATCTGACCGAAGAAATCCTAAAGCATGTCTTGCAGCGGCTAATTGAGGTCAAACACAGGTGAACAACACGCGTATTATTTACCTGGTACGGTGTGAAACAAGTTGTACACCAATTTTTCCGTGCTCTAAGGAACAACGATTCGCCACGGAAAAGGATCGTAGTAGTCTCTTGACAGTCGACTCCCCATGAATATGTGCTGTTGGTATAAAATACCAGGTACAGTACCGGTTATTACTCTTTATTTAGCGTCATGCACTCACCTAAAAACAGAATGTTCCTTTGTTGTGGGCACGGCCGTCGCCACTCCATGAATATGCCTTAACAACATCCCACGGGTGCACACGTAGAAGACGGCCTTGGTGGTGGCACCACTGTCCGTGATGCCGCAGTAGTGAAATATGGTCCTGGTAAGATACCTATTCACAATAGTTTCAGCGTCTTGCGGTCGTCGAAAATACGGCCCTTGTCGAAGAAGACACCACCCCTTTCCGTGGCAAAGGGTTGCTCCCTGACAAAACGGGCGAGAAATGTCGTCGACTGTGAACCGGGCAGGCCTCCATCACGAGAAACAAGGGGGAGGCTTCCAAAAGAACACAGTGCTGCTTGTGCAGTATTACTGTGGAGCGTCGAACACGGTGGTGACCATCGTCGCATGAGCAGGACGTGGGGGCCAATGTTTCAGGCCCCCGGCCAATCGTTCGGGGCCTCTCTCTCTCTCTTCGAGGGATGACGAGTCCCAGCCAGCTTCTAGCCCTACCGGGGTCCATCTTTCGGGAAGTGTGCATGAGACGCCTTCGCGTGAGCCAGCCTTTCCTCCATCCCCTTACGAGGACGGGGGGCTCCTGACCGGTTCTCCTTGATTAAGTAGTATGAAAATCATCATCCGCTCGTGAGGATGTGATTTGTGAGTAAGCCCACAAAAACAACTGTGCTCTCAGCACTGTTCGGGCGATGCGAGGGGTTTGTTCTCTCAGATCACCTCGTCACGGCTCGTGCGTGGAGGGGGGAGGGAGGGGTGCTCATGTCGTGCATGGCCTTGGTCGTATGACCACTGACCCTCGCATGCCTACAATGCCGGGACAGAGCACGTTGGGTTTTCACCAACCAGGCAGACATTGCTTGCACCAAGCGCGAAGCGCCGTGAGGTGTTGGGCGAGTCGCATGGAGGGTGAGCTGCATCTTGTTAAGAACCGCCTCTGAGGCGGACTTGCATATGGACGCCAGCCTTCAATGAATTGATTTAATTTCTGGTGTGGCCACTTCCAGAGACAGCACTGGGTATACTATGTATTTGCCTCGTGGATGCCTTATCATATATATATACACACTAGGTGACACGATAATTTCCCTTGTGCGGAGTTAAGGTTCTCTCGTTCTCCCCCCCCCACAAACTATCTACTAACTAGACCGCCAGCGACGGCGACCACCAAAAAAACAAACGGTGCGCTGGTTGTCTAGCTCACGCAGTGAGAAGCATGTTTCACAGCGTCGTCGTCAGCCGACGCCAACCCAACCCACTGTATGTACATAATATATGGGGGGGGGGGGGGTACTCATGTTGTGCMSGGCCKTRGTCATATGACCATAGACCCTCGCATCCCTACAATGCCGGGACGGAGCGCGTTGGGTTTTCACCAACCAGGCAGACATTGCTTGCACCAAGCGCAAAGCGCCATGAGGTATTGGGCGAGTCGCATGGAGGGTGAGCTGCATCCTGCTAAGAACCGCCTCTGAGGCGGACTTGCATATGGACGACAGCTTCAATGAGTTAATTTAATTTCTGGTGTGGCCACTTCCGGAGACAGCAATGGGTTTTACTATGTAACTGCCTCGCGGACGCCTTACCATATTGACACTACGTGATACGACCATTCCCCTTGTGCGGAACAAAGGTTCTCCACCCCGCACAAATGATCTACTCGACCGCCAGCTTTGGTGACCGCCAAAAAGAAATAACAAAAAAAAGGCACCCTGGTTGTCTAGCTCACGCAGCGAGTGGCGTGTTTTACAGCGTCGTTGCCAACCGACGCCAACCCAACCTATAAATATATCATATATTTATGGGGGGGGGGGGGGGGGGCGCTAAAGAGTGCCGACGGCGTAGCGTCGGTGAAACCCTGTGGAAACCCTGTGGGGGACATAAACAGGTAGAGCGAAGACTTGAAAAGGGGAATTGAATCTACAGGTCGAAGGCGGTGGCATTGCTGTATGCGCCAGATGCGGAACCGCTAGGCGCTGGGCACACGCCATTCGGTGTTTGGTGACGGCAGACAAAAATATCGGTTGAGCTCTTTGACGATATTTCAGATATAGGTCTTCGGGCAAAGAAGCCCTCCGCTGTTTGTGAAGGCGAAACGAAATGGCTCATTGGTTGCTGACGAGATGCCAGGGGTCGAAAAAGAACCACTTGCCGTTCGCCGATCCATAGAAACGTCGCACTTGATAATAGCCTGGCCTTCTTTGTCGATTGTGCGAGAAGCTTCCGGTCAGTCTTGCGCATAGACGTCGAGTGGATGGCCGATATTGAGTTCGATGCCCCTGTACTCCCTTACTCGCACCTCAAGGCAACCCCCGCATCCGGAAAGTCACGCCTAGGTGTGGTGCGAGTCTAAAAACATGAAGCAGTGGAGGACGCACGCGAAAATTCTACGATTATTTATAGCATCGTCTTCCCGGGGACCACGAACGCCCACCTGATCTCGGTGGTGACCCCACGACGACAAAAATGCGGCCATATTCACGATGGACGAGAGCGCAATGCTCGTCGTTACTCGGTAGCGATGAACCTATGGCGGGGGGTAGCACTGAATTTCCCGCGTGCGGTGAGAACGCGATACTGGTCGTTCGGCGGTGGTGAAACGACATGCGCGTCAGAAACGGGGAAGCCAATGGAAGTGCCTGATTCGTTTCTCGACAATGGTATCGCCAGAACGGGGGAGCGCGAACGTAACGCCGTCGACCAGTCGATCACTAAGATGGTTTACCGGCTGACCCGTGCGGAGGTTGTTATCCACAGTGTGCGTGGACCCGTAGCGCACCCCGTGCGATTACGCGCCATCGTTTAGCAGAGGGCGTCGGAGGCATGGTATTGCTATGGTGAAAGAGAGCAAACGAGTTAGCCGTGATGCTGTTGCTTCGAGCCCCGTCCTGACTGAGTTGGAGAGGAAGGTAATAGCCTGAGCTGCGACGCCACCTTGCGTTTGGCCGTGTTGGTGCAGGCTAAAGTTGGAGTTGCCGTTTCCGCTGTTTCGCGAGTTGTGATGTCAAGAATCGTATGTGCCATTGCCGTGGGTTTTCTCTTACCTATCGTCCTGCCGATGGCGTCAATGTTAAGATACAATGTAGTACGGATCTAGGGCCCGACCGCTGTGCAAGTTGTCTGTAGCAATGGTTGGGTTACACACACGCGGTTGTTGCGTTTTGTTTGGATGAGTTAGCTGTTTGATACAAATTGCTTGCCTCGCCCAGATGTCTTCTGGCAGAAGAGGCTGGGTAATTATCATTCAGGCAGGCGATAAAGCCTGCCAAGTATGATGCCAAGTAATATTGCCGCTAGAAGGGACACCAAAACAGATTGGAGTGGAGTGGTGGTGGTTGAAAGCCGGGGGTCTGTAGTCATTTACCTAAATACGGCAGTCCATACTGACTACCGCAGTATAGTTCTTAGTATGTGTTTGTTTTTTGTTGATACGGAATCCCGAAAATTGTAATATTTATAGGAAAAAGGTACTACAGGACCGCATCTTAACCTGCTTGCTACAATACGCTTACTGCTGTGTCTCTCTCGGGTGACCTCTCATCGAACCAACACAGGGATACTGCAAGAGACGACACGCTTGTCACTGCAGCATATCATGGGGTTGTGATGGACTATGTTTAGTCCGATATACGGTGCCTCGTCTACGAACACTTCAGACAATTAAGGAGGACGCGACGTTCGTCTATTGGAGACCGCTGGCAACGCCGATAAGGTACCGTAGCATAATTAGACGCGCGACGACAGGCGCTGAGAGCGCTGGCTCTAATGTGCTGTACAATAAAGTCGGCACTACGACCATAAATGTATAGGACACATTTGTTGTATGAATAGTACATGGCAGGATCGGACACCTCGTTTATTTTTTTGTCGCGTGGGTAGCTGCCCTTTTGGCTGAGATGGGCTTGTTTTTGTAGCGGATGAATTTCCTATTGAAGAGAAGCGCAGCCTAGCAAGTACCAGCGTTGAGTTAATTATTGGGCATAGAACATCTCGTCGGGGAAACGGCTTTTTGGCGACTTCCAAATTCGTTCGCCAGACGAACACGGCAACGTACAATGTTTTAAGGTTCATACGCGTCGTTATGGCAATGCATGGCCCACATTATGCCGTTCTTCTGGGGAAACTTACGTACTCCAGGAGTGTATATGCACCCACGACGACTACCGGCATATACCTACAACACCACGAATTGTATAGGGCGGTGGGAAAATTCGGGCGAACATGCCGTCAAATTTTTGTATCGTGTAGGCGATCCGATGGGAGACTACCAAAGGCAGCACCAGCAAGCTAGTTTCGGTAGGGTGGGTAGACCGGTCGACTTGTACTGCACATTTGTGAGAAGGACGAGTGACCGGCCCGGTGGAGTGGGAAGCCGTCTATTCGAAAATGTGGTCGACCACTGGAGTGAGTTCGACACTCCCGCGGTGTGAACAAATAGATCAGCCTAAAAGCTTGAAAGGTACATCGGTGATGGGGGGACCCCAGATGGAGAGAAAACATACCTTGTAAATGTGTACCAGGTATGTTATTAGAGACGCCTCGTGGGGAACACGATCTCAAATACCATAGCAATATCGACACTCGCAAGGCCTGTTGGCAAACGCCGTCCACAACGTAGAACTTCATAAACCCCATGAATGCATCAGTCCCTTGTGTCGAGTATATCATAGCTAGCAGCAAAAATGGACAGAAACTATTTCTGGGCTCAAGCAGTGTTCAGCAAAAAACTTCCTGATAAATACAAGGCACTAAAAACCGGATTTTTCATGCTGAACTTCACACGTCGTACAGTACTTTCTTGCAGCATGTTTCAGGCCTCAACATGTTAAACTCAATTTCATCGAGAAAACACGCTGGACAGCATCGTCCGGAAATCAGCATGCGGATAACTCCGATGCTACAAGGATAATCACAATAAGCTCGTCGTACAGTACTTTCTTGCAGCATGTTTCAGGCCTCAACACGTTAAACTCAATTTCATCGAGAAAACACGCTGGACAGCATCGTCCGGAAATCAGCATGCGGATAACTCCGATGCTACAAGGATAATCACAATAAGCTCGTTAGAAAACCAATATCTCAAATGATTATGGTGACACAACACGTCGACGTGCTTCGAAATCGAGTGAATCACTGGGTCCTGCGCCAACTGTAGTGCACCTTGATTGTCCTCAAAACCTTCCATGCATGATACGCCGCGGGCAGGAAAAACATAACACCACAAGTGGTTCATACAAAGGGCTTCCTTGGCACATAGTTATGTGCTCGGTCTCCACGGTGAAAAGTGTAACACAGCCCTGGGTCCTAGAAACCAGCTTACTGCTGCGCCTCCACACATCGCAAGTCCACCAGACACCGACCAGACACCGACCTCCGATCGAGTGCCTTACTGGCATGGTCCGTATCGGCAAATACCTTCAACCCCAAACCATAATCTTGTTGGAAGGGAATAACAAAACAATTTATGATGTCCAAATACTCCAGAATATTTTTCGGGGCCTTTCAGTGCCCATGTAGTTTGGTGAATGGGACGTGCCCGGCTACTGCTCTTACGGCATTCGAGGTGGTAAGCCTAGTCTGGCTCGCAAGCCGCACCAGCACACCAGGCTACCTGCCACTTCCCCCCGAAACGGCCGTCTCCCTCAGACTCATAATTCCCGCACTCTTCAAGCTTCCGACCAACTGCAGGCAGAAAAGTTTGGTTAGAGACAATACCACACTTGTCCACTTGTCCATAACCCCGCTCTACACAAGGGCGCACGAAAGCATGGTCCTAACATCGTCGACGCGGCCAGTCCACACCACTATACCTGCCTCCTTTCGTATCTGCAGGGCCTCCAGCTTATCCGGCAAGATATCTTGTTGAGCCCGCACTTAATGACCCTGCCTTGAAAACCCTGTTTGACAGGGAGGCAAAATCAATCCCTTCCGACAGAATGGCTCGTGCGCGCGTCGCCTCGTCGATAAAACATCAGGTGCCAGGTATCACGAAAGGGGTGTTGCCGTCGCACCTCGCTGGGCAGCACGCGTTCATCACCAACGCGGACTGGAACAGCCTGCGGTGCAACGGCTACGCGGTAGCTAAACAGAAATAATCGAAACACTCTGTGTGTTTCCCGCCACATCAGGTGCTTCGATTCGTCTCCGTTCAACTTGGGGACGTTTTGCCTACTGGCCGAAATTGAATAGGCGCCTTGTCGAGTGTAAGGCGCTAGTAATGTCACCCGGTGTCCTTCAGTGCGGCAGTCTCCGGTTTCCCCTTGCAGCTCCGCTAGCTTCACGGATTGCTCCGTCACTTTTGCTGATTAGGGAAGCTATCGCCTCAGATCAGGCGGTCATCGTCATATATTGGGCGGCCATCAATTCCGTGAGCTACTCATCCTAGCGCATCGGCATATTCTGAGTTTCAACCATCTGCTGGAGCTCTCGATCGCTCCCACCACTGTCAGGGCTGGCTTGCTCGTTTCACTCGGTTGGATAGGCCCTGAGGGAAAGATTCATCTCGGTAAGATAGTCCGAGCAGCAAGCCCGCTTTGGCGGCGATAGGAGTGGTTTGGGGACTGCAACACATGGCTAAAAGACAGAATGCGATGATGCGCAAGGTCGAGAAGCTCACGGAACTGGTGGCCGCCCAATCTGTGAAGATGATCGCCCAGTTTGGGGCGATGGGCGTCCGTTTTGGCAAAAGTAATGGGGCAATCCACGAATCTGGACAAACTCCACGAAGCAAGCGAAACTGCCCGTACTGGCGGGTACCGGGAAATACCAAAAGCGTCTAATGTTTGATAAGGCGCCTATTCCATCTCGGTTAGTAAACAGAACGTTCCAAAGTTCCAGGGAGACAAGTCCAAGCATCTGATGTGGTAGAATAAGTTATTGTCTCACGTATCTCTGTTCAGTTGCCACCAAACCGATGCAGAGCGGGCAGTTTCAATCCTTGTCGTTGACGAAAGAGTGATACTCAGCGAACAGCGAAGGCGGCACTCCGCGAGTGAAATCGACGAAGCGAAACGTGCTTGGCCCATTCTGACGGAAGGAATTGCTTTCACCCCCCTGTCAAACAAGTTTTTCAGCGCAGGGTCACTGAGTGGAGCTGACAAAGTTGTCGAGGAGTGGTTCGAGCCGAGAGGAGCTTCCCAACAAGATGCTTGGCTAGATATATATGAGGCCTTGCTAACGCAAAAGGGAGAAGATCCAATGGTGCGGATCGGTTGCATCGATGGTGTTGCGAACATGCTTTCGTGTCTTGACATTCACAAAACTGAGGCTGTGCTGCGTTGCCAAATCATCCGCTAAATCATCCGCTATCTCACCCCGAAGTATGGCACTGGATATCGCGCTCTACCTAGGCGCCGCAACCTCCCCCGCAACCATCTCGAGGAAACCCTTCGGGATCGGTTTGCCGATCTACGGACTGGCAAGCCGGGCAGGGGGGGGGGGGTACTCATGTCGTGCACGGCCGTAGTCGTATGACCATAGACCCTCGCATCCCTACAATGCCGGGACGGAGCACGTTGGGTTTCCACCAACCAGACAGACATTGCTTGCACCAAGCGCGAAGCGCCGTGAGGTATTGGACGAGTCGCATGGAGGGTGAGCTGCATCCTGCTACGAACCGCCTGTGAGGCGGACTTGCGTATGGACGCCAGCCTCCAATGAATTGATTTAACTTCTGGTGTGGCCACTTCCAGAGACAATAATGGGTATACTATGTATCTGCCTCGTGGATGCCTTACCATATACACGCTACGTGATAGGATTATTCCCCTTGTGCAGAGTTGAGGTTCTCAACTTCGCCCCGCCGGGGGGGAGGCGTACTCCTCATTTGTTACTTTCCTTAGTCATTGAACCAGTGACCACGCACCCCTTTCGAGACGTAGCACCGTTCCTGTTCCTAATATAAATACCTTCAATATCTCGGCGTTCATTAAGTTTTTTCTTTGCATTGCCTTTGTTTTTGCCTATTTTATCCCCTCCTTGTTTCGCCGTTTGTGGTCTCCGCCTATCTGTTAGGATCTCGATCGTTTTCTCACCACGGTAGTATTTAGTGTACTACACTTTTCCATGTCGCACTTGTCTATTTTTATAATTTCTTCCCCAAACACATCCCATTTTACACAGATCGCCCCAGTATGAGTAGTTCATTTTACACAGATCGCCCCCCGGCTCCCGAGCGAGAGGGGTCGGCAGGACATCTGGTGTGATTAACGTCGTTCACGCTGTAAACCTATAACATGAAGAAAGCTCGAAACATAAGTCAGATGCTGTAACTTTACGCCCAATTAATTGGCAACTGCACGCTCTATTGGTGCTGTACCTATAGCAGAAGGCCGTAATAGCGGCGTTAAAAATGTCGGCTATCGAACTCGACCTAATGTGTGTATACACTCGTATACATATATAGTCGCGCTCGAAAAAAACTAAATGATGGGTGGGAATAGCAGATTAACCCCCCACGCACGATCAAGATATTCCGGATTAAACGTATCCGTGATTGCCCTCATTCTGATTTGCGATTTAGATCATGCTTATGGGATGGGATATGTTTGACGCAGCTCTTGCGCACAGTTTGCCTGGTGGGATCTGTATGTGATACCATACGCGGCTCTAAGACTTGCACAACACATCATAACGGCAAGTATATACCATTGGATCTACAGCAGTACTGTAGATGATCCAAATCGTTGGTCTGTTCGAGTGTGGACTATCTTATTATTGGAGTAGCAGGATTGCTTGCCTAGAGAAGCAAGAGCCTCGCCCACACAACCAAACATGTCCGAACGTGCAACAAGCACACGCCGACATCGTCTCGATTGCACACACACGACGACGACGAGTACCGGAAAAGCGTTGCTCCGGAAATCGATCGCCTCTCGTACGTACCTTTGCTCAGAAATCCTCGCCGGCTCGTCTTTCCAACCGCCGAAAAAAAAGCACACCTCGGACAGACGATCGATTCCCAGTTCATGATCTAGATTTTTCAGGGCAGATAGAGATCCCTGATCTGTATGATCTGTATGATCTAGCCCACGTTGCCGGGTCGAAACCGTACACCGTAATCTGCATGATCTACAGCAGTAGGACATGTTTCCTACTATTAATAGTAGGTTTGATCTGTACTGTACAGATCCTGCACAAGATATCATAACGGCAGGTTAGGGTCTACAGCACTATAATAGATGACTTGACCTACAGCAGTGGTAGTAGTAGTACTGGTACATATATATGTACATCGTGATCTATCTGTCCGACATGTGAAATGTTTACTCGTACACACATAGAACTTTGAAGTTGAATGCATCGCTGGCCAGCAAAGATGCTGGTACGGGGGACCATAGTAAACACTAGTAAATAGGACCAAATTTTGTTAGCAAAAATAGGTGTGTACCGTAGGTCCTATTTACTAGCATTTACTATGGCCCCCCGTAATACGTATCAAGAGGAGACCGGTCTTTTTTGGACGCGTCAAGGCCTTTTTGGGCCTTAATATGCCTGTTTTAGTGTAGGAGAGCGGTCATTCAAGGCGTCAAACCGGTCTCCTACAGCACTGGTACTGCTTTTTTTGTACGTGGTCAACTTGACGTGGTGTATGTTATTTTTTGGCCAGCTGGTGGGAGTTCTGAAGCCGGATCTTTGTCTCTTTCTTGGTGCGTCGACCAGTCGTTGCGATCAGCGTCTTTAGTGGGCTGCTACACTACTACTACTTGTTGTAGTGAGACTCGCTGCGGGCTGTACGCTATTCGCTGCTGTCGTACTGAGAGCAGAGCTGAGTACTGCGTGGTTTCTTTGACGGACTGTACTTACTGTAGTTTGCGACGGAAGGACTCGAGACGTTTCCTCGCACTGGATTGATGATTGATGATGTCGACGGCAGCCATGCTGAAGGGGAAAACACGAGGTAAAATGTGTCTACCCCACCACAACGGACGGCGATGGACGATGTTTTTCTCGCTTTTCGCTTGTCACAGCGACCAGATAGACAGACAGACAGACAGATAGACAGACAGACAGACAGACAGACAGACAGACAGACAGACAGACAGACAGACAGACAGACAGACAGTCGGTTGTTGTCCTCAGGGTATCGTAGGAGGTAGGATACGATCAAATCAGCGCCCGCCGATAGGGCACCAAAAAAAGTACTCTGTTGGTATACACGGTCGGAGATTGCCCCCCCCCTTTCGTGACTTCCCTCGTGTTCCATCGTGTTCTCGTCTTCTGGGCGACCGGACGGTGCCTGTATCTTCTATGCTTCCTGTTGTTGTGCGGTACGAGAGTGTGATCTGATCACACTCGTACCCCACAACAACAGGAAGCATAGAAGATACAGGCACCGTCCGGTCGTCTAGAAGACGAGAACACGATTGAACACGAGGGAAGTCACGAAAGGGGGAGGGGCAATCTCCGACCGCGTACCAACAGATCACTTGCTACTACTCAGGCAGACTTGGGATCCTACATCTCCACCACATGCACACGCAAGCTCGCGCTCCCCACGCGTGGCATCCCGAACCTTGCCCCGGCTGCTGCTGCTGCTGCTTCTTTCTTTGTCGAAAATTGAGGGCATTTTGTTCGTCATTTTTTCTGTCCGACTTCATCTTCTTGCACCCCGCACCACTCACCTCACAACGCACGTGGCGTTGCTGTACTGCAAGATCGACCCCGACCCCCAGCAACAGGTGGGCTCTTTGCAGGCCCGCTGGGGGATGAGGCACCATGAAGGTTGTTTGCAGCTCGCCGTCTGGCCTGTAGGCTGCAGGTGGCAGGCTGGTTGCGGCGGGTGCAACGGATGGCGGACTACGGAAAGACCTTACCGACCGTTTGGTCGGTAGCTTGCCCAATCAAATCGCTCCATCCATATATTTCGAAGTGGCGGGTTTTACGAGGAAGAAGGCCCGGAAGTGACATTGCCCAAACATGAACTACTACTGCTGTACGCGTAGATCGGCCTGTGTCGTACGTCTGGTGCATCCTCGTCCGAGTCCTCCTAACGTGAACGTACGCACTCGTGCCGTACGTCATGGTGCCACGACAGCAAGCTCCTCCTGTCCTGAAGCGAGGTGCGATGGAGATGATAATAGATACCAGGTAGAAGTATCACAAAGGAAGGGGCACTGCTGGAAAATGCCCAGCGAGCAAGATCATCGCAGAAACCGATGAGATCCGGCATTGTTTTTTTTAATCAGATCAACGACGGTGGTCGGTGTAACGTGCCAAGTACAGCAGTGCGGTATACGATACGAGAAGGTGGAGGAAGACTCGTTTTGGCGATCGATGCTTTATTATGTTGGGTGACTCTCTGACTGTTGCTTAAACATGTTGGCCAAACAGTGCTATACTCGTATTGTATGCGTAAGTATATACTTCGTATGCATATATTTTTTCCATCCCATTAATTATTAGCTTCTCCCCTCTTTTCTCTCTCCCTTCCATCAATCATCGTAACTCTGATCCGGGGTCACCAAGTGGGCTCTTCTCCTCCTTCCCCACGACGGTACGTGCCTTGCATTTTTATCACGAGAATATTTGAGCACTTTCTTCCCTCGTCGACTCTCGTCAAATAGTGCTCTCGACAGCAGTTGGCGTCATTTGAGAATAAAAATCTCCATACGGAGACTCGAACCCCCGACTTCGACCTGGTTAACTGCTAGACCACCGGGGCGACCGATATAGCGCGCGTCGACATGCGTCGACTGTTGTTTTTATCGTCACTTTTACTTTCCAGCTCAACTCGTATACAGGAGGTTTTACCCTCAGTGATCTTCTGGACAAGCCGTGGTTACAGGTGTCTTCCCCTTTCCCCCCCGGTACATTCCTTTATTTTCAGTTCAACATTTAATGCTGAACTTTTCCCACTGCTATTAATAGTCGATTTCCATTGTTAATTTTTTCTAACTCACGCTCTCGCGCTCTCCGCTACGAAATCAATTTGTACCTGGTATGCAACAAGAAACAGTCCCGACAAGTGTGCACTCGGTGAGAATGATAATTTAACTCCCGGAAATGATTTTAGTAGGAACGAGGACAACCCACCGAGCCACCGGAGGCGCCGATAGTGCACAGATCGAGCACGCGTCGACCGCTTTTCCCTAGCAGCACATAAATCATCTGGGAAGCTGGGAAGTCGCTCGCACGGCCCTCCAACCTAAGAAATGAACAGCTGGACGTCTCTCTATGGTTTTAAGCCTTGTTCTCGTTCAGTTGTTTGCTTGTCGTCGACTGATGGCTGGCATAAATCATTCCTGAAGGCAGGCTGTGAGAATGAACATTGGTTGCGGGACCGAAGTGGTATCACGACGACGTATCATATCATCACAACTTGCGTGGTGCTTTTTACGGCAGACAGCCAAAAGCGGATCGTGATAGACACTATATGGAATGAAATAGGTATATATATTCTCTTCCGTTGCCGCTGAACTGTTAAACTATTACAGCCGGGCTACATCTACATTCTTCGTCTTGTTCATCACCTCCATCTCATCTCCATCGTCAGCGTCGGTTCTTTCTTCGTCTCCTTCCTCGGCAACAGGAGAATGCTTAAAACACTGGTACGTGTTTCCTCCCCGAAGCCACAAAGAATGCCATATTTACTCTAAAACAAAACGCTACGAGACTCGTATCATATATTATCGCGCCTGGTACCACATTTTAGCCGGACGAAACAATTCCGGTAAACACAATATGACAAACACGTATATATCATACCAGACACCACTCTGTCCGGAAATATAAGGGACATTAGGGTATTCGTATTATGATAGAACCCAAACAGCCCTTACAGTTCCTGACAGAGAGGTGACATTTTTAAGACCAACAAGTGCCGACAACGTGTTCACGTACATACAGGACGTAAGGTCTACGAAATCCGAACTGCACTATACAGAGAAACTGTACGTGCTCATGGCACCCCCACAATGACTGATTCACACAACGCTCCTTGTTTCGCGTCCAAATTTGGGAATTTCCATTGCAACGCACCAACATCGCGCCAGCGTCAGCGTATGTACCTTCCAAATATATCGGAGGGGGGGGGGGGGGGGTAGTTACGCTTCGTATTTTTGCAAGGTATGCCCACCATATAATTAAAAAACTGTCGGAAATGACGTAATAACGAAACAAGAAACAGAGACGGAACCACGTAGGGGAGGGAACCGAAACCACAATCAGCGTAGAAAAACGTCCGAAAGAAAGAGCACGTCCAAGACTACCAGGTAAGCCCCAAAATATGTGGAATGTGTTACTTAAAGTAGTGTCGGCAGGGCGACTCGTACGGCGATTAGCTCTCCATGTCTCCCGTGTTTGCCCCCAGCCTCTCCATACTACACGCTACAACCATAATTGAACGGGGGGGGAGGCGTTTTCCTTACCCGAGGGAGGGAGGAAGGGTGTGTGTGCGCAAGCGCCAGAGGGGGAGCGGCTGGCGGTCGGAACAACGCTGGCAGCTTACCGGCAAGCAGCCGCAAGACACGCACGTCAGTGGACCCTAATCGCGGCGATCGGCAGAAACAAATAAGCGAAATAATAGCAACAAACACCAAAACAGCCCCCAACCAACCACATGAACGAAACGAAACAAATCATTCAGCCAAAAAAAATCATAAAAAACACACATACACAAAACAAAAACCGACAAAACACACCAACGAACGGAGAGTAAACCAACAGGCTAGCAAACACAACACAAAACAAAGCAACACAAAACAAAGCAAAACACACCGAAACAAAGCAATACAAAACGAACATACAAAACATCGTTGTATAGTAAGCCACTGCCCACCTCCGGCGTCCCCGCCCGGCTGTACACCACCTCCCGCCCAGCCCCCGGTCGCACCAAGCTTCTCATCTCCAGGAACTCCCCTATCGCAGACTCCCTCGGGGGCGGGAACGGAAGCGGTGCCTCCCCGGCCGCCTCGTTAGCTGCCAATGTCGCCGCTGAATCGGCGTAGTGCACCACCACCCTCCAAAACGTGTCGACGACAAAGATGCGGCACACTGGAGAGACACGGTTCACCGCCTCCCTGTGATGGGGAGGCCCGAGTGGGGCGGGGGCGGGGGGGGGGGGGGGGGGGGGGGGGGGGGTACTCCGTTGTTGCTTGCCTTCGTCATTTGACCATTGATCACGCATCCCTTTCGAGACAAAGCGAGGAGGGGGGGGGGGGCGTACTCCGTTGTTGCTTGCCTTCGTCATTTGACCATTGATCACGCATCCCTTTCGAGACAAAGCGAGGAGGGGCAATCGCAACGGCTATCGGATTGACCCCACCTTTGTCTTAATACTGGGAGGGGAGGGGAGCACGAGGAGAGGGGGGGGGCGGGATGGGGGGGGCAGAGGGGTGCGTACCTAGAGAGCGGCAAGTTGTTGTCCAGACGAATGTCGGGAGTGGCGTAGCCCTGCATCTCGGGGTAGAGCGCGATCGACAGCGACGCGGCGTCAAGCGACGACAGGCGGCTCAGCAGGCTTACCCTGTGGCAGATGAAAACATATGGGTGAAGATAGCGGTGGAAGCAGCAGCAGCAGCAGCAGCAACAGGTGAGAATAAGGTTTGAAAACAAGGTTTGAGAACAAGGTTTGAGAACAAGAACAAGAGAAAACAAAACAAAACAAAACAAGGACGAGAACAAGGAGGCGTATTTGCCTTCCAGGGGTAGCACCTAATTTTTCTGAGTCTCCTCACTTGAGCAGCTCCATACCCTCGCTTAGACCCGACTTTCAGAAAAAATGTCGGCTTGACCTTATTATAATATTAGTGTACAACAAATAATGCTGTGAAACACAAGTGAGATAAGGTATGCCATATTTGGTACCGTATTGCCTCAGTTGTGGAGTATACTAATAGTCAGTCACAAATGTTCCCGCCAAAAAGTGTGATAAGGCGTGCCCTGTTGCAGCACGGGTCTAAGCACAAGAATAATGACAAGGACAAAAAAAGATTGGGAACCAGAGAACAATGACAAAAACATAACAAGGACAAGAACAAGGACAAGAACAATCACCAATAGTCGCGGGCTGATGTAGTAGCGCAACCCCGTGTCACCTATTGCCTCGAGCGCCGAGTAATACCAGTACACTGTACGCACACACCCTACCGCCACACCACCTCGTCGTAGACAACGATACATATCGTTCGAAAGAGTGTTTCGGACGTTTACAGTTTGGTACACTAAGCGTTCTAGCACATTTTCCGTTCCATACGGTCATCGTCCCTGGGTCAATACATGTATTGTCCCGTATACTTACCGTCTCGTGTATACGCCGCGCCCCGTATCTCACCGAAACCGTCTCCTGTCTCATACCCCGGCCGCGTCTGACCGTTACGCCTAACGCCCTTCAACCGTCAACAATCTTCCCGCACATTCCGTTACCCTCGCCGCACATATCGCTACCGCGCCCCTACCTTGCATCAGCCACGCCCTTAGTGGGGTGCAGCAGCGGAGACTGCAGGAGACCGAACACCTGTCTGGCCACGCCAACAACCAGGGGATGATCCATCAGTATCCCCGCTTTCCCCTCGGCGTCCGCGCTGCTGCCGCCGGCAGATCCGTCCTCTCCGGCTGGGAACGCCAAGCTCTGCGATAGTCCGTGGATGAAGTTGGTCAGCCAATCACGCAACAGCGCCCGAGCCTCGGCGAAGCCGCTGATTGGTTGGGGTGAGCGGCGGGGGAACGATCGTGAGTGCAGCGTGAGGCGGGGGGGAGAAGGGGATGGGGAGTTGCGAAGTACACAAAGCCGCGTATAAATCTTTATTTTTTTGTGTGGCGTTCGTTGTTGGAAGGCGGTTGGGGGGGGGGGGGGGTGCAGCGAAGTTTGATCTATCATTGTGAGAATGCGGTGGCTTGCGTTCGATTTTCGCCTTAAAATGTACATGACGTTGTGTCGATAGCGTGGTGGGGGGTAGAGGGTGTCCCTCAATTGGCATGTATGGACGTAGTTGTATGGCCATAAACGGCTGGATGTGGGGGGGTACTTAAGGCGGGAGGGGGGGGTGTACTTCATTTTCATGCATGGCTGTAGTCGTATGACCATAGGGGGGGGTCATGGCCTCCCAACGAGACGATTTCAGGTTGGCCGGTTCAAAAAAGGAGCGGAAAGAGAAGCGTGCAACGCGTGTCTATGGTCGACTCTCGCGGGCTCGACGAGAGATCAAAACATCCACTCACGGCTTGCGGCTGACGTTTCCGGCTAATACCACAAAAACGTTAAAATAAAGCAAAGAAAAACAGAGGAACGGCCGGCAGCCAATGACAAAAAAACGCACATTCAACGAATAATAAGCAACAGAGGACGACAACAAAAACAACAACGAAAGCGTGAAAACCTGAGGCCGTCATCACCCCATTTCCGATCTGCCACGACTCTCACCTCCGCCGTGCCTCAGAAACGACCTTGTGCGCCAGCACTGCCGCCACGGTCGCCGGGTCTGCCATCATCGCCACCCCCTCTACGCTAGGTGACGCCTCCGTCTTCACAGTTGAAACCCTGAGTCGCTGAACCGTCACCATTTTCGCCGCCTTTAGGTCGCCGCCGCCACCGACGTCGGAGATGTCCGTCTCGTCATCGACGTTGTCGCTGGGAATGACGGCCGTATAAGCGAAAGCAGACTGCGGGGCAACAGGTGCGGCAAGTGGTAGGGGAGGAATGGCGGCCGCGGCGGCGTCAGCGTGGAACGGGGGTAATACAAAAAGAAACAAAAGGCAAATCGTGAACGCATGCACATCAACACACACTATGAAGCTCACCCAGACAAACCGTGAACACACGCATACCAAGTACACAAAGTGCGCGCACACGCATGGACACATGTCGTGGATACACACACACAAATAATTGACACGCACACAAATCATGGACACACACGAATAATCAAATGATGGACACACAAAATCATCAAATTATGAACACAAAACATAACTCATAAACACACACACAAAAATCACCAAAGCATGGACACACAAATACCATCAACCCCGGAAACACGCGCCCCGACACCAACCATACCCTCCCTGCCAACAGCCTCTCCGAGTGGAAAACAAAATCAAGTCGGAACGCTCGCGAAGCCCCGCTCCGGGTTCCTCGTCGCAACCGACTAGGCTTGCACTTTCCGGCAGAGGGATACGGGGGCGGGGGCATGGGGACAAACCGGGGTCGAGGGTATACGCATGCCACCGTAGGGGATAAAGGAGGCGTGCCACGCTCTACCGAGGCGAGTCTATCACTCAGTATTCCCAACCAAGCTTCGCGAGCTGAATATTGATGATCGGCCTTGCAAGGGCACATCGCAAACCACGAACAGTTTAGTCACGCTCGCAGAAACAAGGAAAAGGCATCGCGCATAGTGCCACGGAATGCGTCGCGCAAAGCTCCGCACAAAGCACGCCCCGAGCTAATGTCGACAGGCCCTAACCTGCACAATGGAACTGGTATCCGCTTCGTCGCTCCACTCTAGCTGCGCCCCTCCCCCCCCACCCCGGAACTCGAAGTCCATGGCGAACGCCTGCCCCGAGGAGCATGAGGCCACATGCCACAGGTTTTCGAGGCGGGGGTCAGCGCTGAGGTTTCCGTAAACGCCGTCCCTGTTCACGTTGAACTCCGCCGACGTGCGCACGCTGGGATTTGTTGTTATTTCGGTGCAGGTAAGGAGAGCGAACGCACAGGAAAAAGAGCAACGTGTGTTGTGTAAAGAGGAGGAGGCGGTAGAGAGGGTGTGCGGGAAGGGGGGGGAGCGGGGCATCCGGCGTCGCGGCTCTCGGTATAACGCTAGAGGACAGCCCAATTCTAGGCACGGGTACCGGGGATGAATTGAGAGCGTCCCCGGTCACAACGCCGCAAGCTTCTCACCGCAAAACGCCGTCGTAGACCCTGGGCCGCAACAGCTCTGCGCACACCTCCATTCCCAGGGATTTAACTCGCTCTTCCCCTTCCCTCTGGTGGAGAAGCGAATGTCTGTAGGAAACCCAAGCGGCGAGAAGGACAGGTAAACAATATGTCAAACATTCCAGGAGTAGGGAGTTGATATGTCCGGAAGGCGCTAAGAGGGGGGGAGGGAGAGGGCGGTTGGTGGACCCGGTCGCCTGGATTGGGTGAGACGTGTGGCGGATTATACATAATAATAATGTAGAGGAGGCAGCGGTGAGGGCAGCACAGGCGAACGTTTCCAATTGTAATCGGTTGGGACATCCCCCCTACTTTGGTAGACAGGGCGGACGCGTTGTCCTGTAAAGCCCTGTCCAAAACACAGCGCAACACGAAACAACACAGCAAAAAGGACGCAAGTAGTCCACTAACCCCCCCCTGCACGACCATACGGCCATGATGCATGACATGAGTACCCCCTCCTGCCCTCTTCTCGGCACTATTCCTTCTCCCCCCTCTCCGCCGCTCCCGCTTCCACGTCACAGAGACCCCTATCCATTCGCCTTTCGCCCGCGTGCGCAGGAACACACCCGCAGGAACACACCTGGACGCCCATAACCCCACACCAGCCCAGAACCACGCGAATAAAATGTTCCTAGTATTGCCGCCAACTACAAGACAGTCCCATCCAAGTCACGCGCACGATCCCCCCACCCCCTCACCTAAAAACGCTTCCACCCGTGGTCAACGCCAGCGGTGCCATCGAGGAGAGGCCGAAGTGCTCGCACGTCTTGTTCGCGAAGCAGTGCACGTCCACGCTAACCCCGCGTGAAGCAGCGCGGTACGCTTGCCCGCGGTAGAAAACCAGCGCCTTCGACTAGGGGGGGGGGGGCATCCCCGCGCAGGGGAACGGAGCATGCGGGCAAAAGCGAGTGATTTCGTTTTTTTGTTTTTGTTTTTCCGCCTTTTCGTTAGTATTTCCGTGCTTTTTTTTAAGAGGATACCGACGACTCACTTGAGAATGCGCGGGACGAAGTGAGGCGGCTGTTTGTGACTGGACACGGCTAAGAGCACAAGTACCTAGGAAAGTGTGGCGCGCTAAGAGGGTTGTATAGCTTCGCTTCGCCGTTTATGTCATCGCACCTTGACGGTTACCATCGCGTCGATTGTAGCCAGCGGAGACAATAAATATAGGGGCATCACGGATGGAGCGCAGCCCAGCACAAGGACAAGGCATATCATATTCTTGATCTCGATGCCAGGTCGACCTCAGCCTCGACCTCCATGTTTCTACAATGCTCAACCATAGCCGACGCTCCGCACGACACCGGCGACATTACGTCGAGATTAAACAGCAACATGACTCCACAGCAGCATTCTGTTCACACGAAAAGTAGAACCCTCAGGTTACGAACGCGTCCAACCCCTACCAAAAACAAACCACACGCAAACCTTTCTTGTCGTCCCGCCCCTGGCCCCGCCCCCTACATCCCTCCATCTAAACTTCGAGATCGCATAGCTTCAGCCGGGTAGCATATACCCCCCTGAACCGCCACCCCCTCACCTCCCCACGAAACAGCTGGTCATGGACGAAGCCGTCCCCTTCTCCATCCCCCTCACCCGCCGCCGCCGTCGAAGGTGGGGAAACCGCGCCCAACGCCCCGGGCCCTCGATCGGGCGCGCCTCCTAAGAAGAGCATAAGCCGACAGCCCGCGAAGGTGAAACCCTCCCCGCGGTCCACGGCAGAGGGAAGTTTCCCCCCGTCCCCTTTCCCCCCACCGTCCCTTCTAGAGGCGACGCCTCCGCCGGAGGATCCGGCGGAACCCGCGCTTGCAGCCCCCCCCGCCCCCCCCGATGACGTTCCTTCTCCGAGTAGTAGGTCTAGCAGGAGCTTGACGGTGAGCCCGGTTGCGCGGCTTCCGTTTTGCCCTTGTCGCAGAGATGGAAAACCGGGGGCGGCGTTATGGGGGGGGGCGTTGTAAGGGGGCGTTTGAAAAGCAGCAGAGCGCGTGGAAGTAGAATAGGAACGAACGCGGCGGGTAAGGATGAGACGACGCACCTAATTTCGGATCGCTGTCTGCCGCACTGAGAGCCACTAAGAGCGGAACGGCGGCGTGTATAGTCGAGCTACAACCTGAAAGTGTTGGCCCGCTTGTCACCCCCCCCCCCACTACGGCGAGAGCAGCAACCAAAAGGAAGCCCACGTTTCAAGGGCGGCGGCAGGGTACGACGAAGTGACGGCCGAATTTGAACGCGAACCAGCAGGCCCGTCGCTTCCCACTCCGTCTGACCCCCCCCTAACACGAATAAAATTACGATCCGCAACAACAGGAACAGCAGCACAACAGCAACAACAAACCAGCAACAACAACTATATAGCAGTAACAACAACAACCAACGACAACAACAATAGCGACAGCTACGGCAGCAACCACACCAACACCGACCACACCGACACCAACACGAACCCGAACACCAACACCACCAACACCAACACCAACATGAAGCATACCACCAACAACGCCACCATCAACACAAACACTAACAGCGGCAGAGAGAAAGAGTACGATTGATCGACATTTTCGTTTCCCTACGAGACAACCGAGTCACCTGTAGGAATGTCCCCATCCGCCCGACAAGCTCGACGTAGCCCCCTCACGTTCGCCGAGATGCGGTCTCGGTTCCCTCCAAGCGGGCAAAAGAGCTCGTCCAAGGACATCACGTCCGACAGACCCACGGCCCCCTTGTATCACGAGAGTGCGGAAGGGGGGGGAGGGGGAGAAGGGGCGACATCGACGGCCGATAGTTCCCGTCTTCAGGAAGGATAGCCTGAAACTCGTGCGACATTGTCTGCTAGACCCGAAAAGCAGAGGGGGCCGAAGACCGCGCGGTCCCTCGCCTACCCAGCTAACAGAAAAAGCGACCAAACAGAAAAAAACAACAACAACACGCAACGAATCGCAACACAACAAACAAACAAAGCGAAACAAACATTTCACAACAGCCCTCTCCCGTTCCTGCCTCCTTGACACCGAAAAACACACCCGAACAAACCCTCTCCCACCGAAGAACACGAAACACACTGCAGAGTTGGGCAAGTCACTCCACTATCACCCCCGTCCTCGGCACCACCATTCCCGATACCGCCTCTGCCACCGCTACCGCTGCCACTACCGCTGCAGCTACCTACCCTTTCCCCGGGGCCGACCCCTTGTCCCAACCCCATGTCGACAAACTGGACGTGGGGCAAGGGAGCCTGCAAGTCCACGAGGCCCAAGCGATCCGACATCGTTACCACTCCGAGGCGGCTCTCGTCCGGCAGACTCCTCGCGCATCCCTCCAAGACCTGGGTAGGGAAACAGGCAGGGATAAGAGAACGCGGCAGCGGAAGTTGCGGTGCCGGCGGCGGCGGCGGCGGTGGCAGTGGCGGCATCGGGATCAACATCGTTCAAACGCGCTTTATTTGGGCTTCGTCCAAACGTTTAGTAAGAGTTTCACCGTACCCGTGGCGAATTGTCGTCGTCTGGTTCCGTTGCTGACGTCGCCGTTTTGGCCACAGGAGGAAAAATAGATTCAGACGCAAAAAATGATAACACAGCACGCCGTCAAAACGACTTAAAATCATGAAGTCATTAAAAATTGAGAAAGGTTATTAGGAATCGGGAACCGATATAAGAATGATCTGTAGTTTGTTGTTCTAGAGAGAATTCGGCGTTATGGTTCATATTATTTAGCTGAGTACGAAGTACGTAGCTTACTTTGACAGTAGCAGCTGGCATTGGTTACATAATTACCTTATTTCCTGGCCCCACCGCTCTCGCTCGGCCCAACTGTCTACACAACACCACAGCGCGTCGACCTTATATGCTGTAGGCACTACAAATATGCTACGCTACAATACACTATACCAGGTAATACACTTTACCACATTACGAGTACACCATGCTACACCAAACAACACCTTACCCCACCACACCAGAACACACTACTACGCCCAATACAATAAACTGCCGTAATTCATGCAGTGGAGGGGCGAGAACCGAATCGAGACCGGCCAAACAAAAAACACCCGCTTGCCTCGGCCATGACGTCGTGATACTCCTGCCCTCCACACTCATCAACAACGGCAAGGTACACCACCGGCCGCGCGGCCGCCGGCTCTTTGGCCAAATAACCCGCCTCAAGAAGCACCTGGGAAGGCGTACACGCGCGCGGGGGAAGGGGGCGGCGGCGGTGGCGACAGCGACGGGAAGGAACCCTTGAACAGTAGCTCACCAATCACGTGGTATGCGCAAGGATACTTTGAACCTTTGTTCCCATCCCAAGAGAGACGAGCAGCAGGGGCGGGTCGGGTCGTGTGCATTCGCACCCACCCTTTAGCTGCCCAACGGGTCAACTCCGCCACGCGTTTGGGGGGGGGGAGGGAAGGCGGAGGGGGTGGAGGTGGGCTGGCGTGGCGCTCTTCCGATGGACAGGCTAAGGTATGATACTCGTAGGATGGTGCTGTGGGGTCACGTTTTTCAGGCGCCAGACATGCCTCCAAACTCCACCAATACTACTCAAGCAAACCAAATATAGTGGTGCAACGAGTATACACGCGTTTAAGTTTCATTCGCCACACGTGGTTGCTACTGAGCTAGACACGCGTACACATGCACCCCGAGCGCAGCAGTTACATGCCTACCATTCGCAGCTGCCCTTGCATCGTCAAGGGGCAAGTGAGGGGGAGGGGGGGCTTGTGCTGTACAGTACAGATCCACCATCTCACCTCTCCGCTTCGCAACTTAGCTCCCTTGGTCTTGAGCGGGAGTTCGAACTCCACCGTCTACAGGCGTTCAAGGGGAAGGGGGGCGGGGACAGGACGACAGGTCTCCATGAGCACGATTCGCCAGTTGTAGGATGGGCTAGGGCAAAGTGGAACGCCGCTTTGAACGCGGCCTGGGGTATCGACTGGCACGCCTGGCGGTGAACGTGTTCCAAGCGTTCACCGTACAACGTATTGCTAAATTGCACCAGGGTATGTGTTACATTTGTACGGTACAGATACATGGGTACAGCAAGAGGGGATTGTCGAAGGCATGCCCGGCCATTGCGTCCAGTCAGCCATGATGCCATTCCACTTACTGCTGTCGATCTCCCAAGCAAAGTAACGAACAGCCGGCCAACCAACCAATCACCAAGTAACGAGGAGGCGGCTAGTCGCCACCGAAAGGCGAGCGATACGCGATACAAGCGAGAGACTCAAACAGGAGCTGTAACCAACAAGCAAGCCAGCGGGCCGTTCAACCCTCCCACCCACACACCCACCCACAACCAATCAAATTTGATAATGATCACCATTTTTTCGACGGCAGCGCCAAGCACGCAACACATGGATCGCTCCGAAATCAACCGAAAACTACCTCTTGGGACAACTCCGGCAAGATTTGGAAGGCGTTGTGTTTGCGGTATCGGGAGAGCTCCTGAGTGAAGCGGCTCATGTGCCCGCAGAGAGCGCATTTCCAGTACCTGTCGGGCGGAGTCGGGACACAAGCACGACCGGCCGGTTCGCACGAAACAGCACAACCCGGAGAGGGACAAACAGGGACAAACAGATGCCTTAGGCGACTTTCTTCCCTCATGCACGGCTGTCGAGCACAAAACTAAACCAGTTCTTCATTCTGTCGCATGGGTGGACGAGAAGATACCACGGCCATTCAGTCGGTCAGTCGGTCCGTAGGCTATTCGGCCATCCAATCGGTTTGTCGTTCGGTCGAAACTTCGGTTCTAGCGTGTTTGTACTTTGTTGGGTTATTCGGATACTCAATCGATCCGTCGGTCGGCCAATCATTCGATCCAGTCGGGAGGTCGGTCGACCATTCCGCACAGTAGTCCGTAGTCAGTTTCTGAGGCGAGTTTTCGACTTTCCTATGATTTGTGGGCACAAACCTGCTGGTAATTTCGCTGAAGGGGCTGATGTAGGCGTAGCACTCCTCGCACCTAGCCACCTTGTCGATCGGCACAGGCGGGGGCGGCGGCGGCGGCCTCTCCCCGTCGTCGCCTAACAGGAGAGGGCACGTGTCTACGAAGGGAGAAACAGAGCAAGCCCAAGGCGCACCCGCCGCATCCTTGACCGCGGCTGCAGCCGCAAGAGCGGTCGGTGGGCCACCGTGCAAGACGGTACGGTGGTTGGGAGAAAGAGGAGGCGTGAAGCGTACAAACAGCAAGGGGGGGGGAGGGGGGAGGGGTTAAGAAAAGCCAAAACCGATCTGCCAACGTTTCAGCAGGTGAAATGGAAAGTGACACGTGGAGATGCCGGCGTCATCTCCCGCCCGTCGCTACCGATCGCTTCCATGGTGAACAAACGCTTCGTTGCAGTTCGATAGCACCGACTTGGCAATATAGGAATATCGCGAGCGGCAAGCGTTACCGTTACTGTACCGGTGTCCGGTACCATACCAAACCATGCCATACCCAGCCGAACCAAACCAAACGACACCATTGCCCGTCGTGAGGGGTCAGAAGTACAGCAGTATACTCGTACCGACAACCCAGAGGGGCACCGCTCTTGGTGCATATCTGCTATATAATGCTATTCATCGCTGCCTCCGACATAACTCTGTTGTTTTCTAACCTCTTCTATTTCGTCATGCTGTTGTCGAGGTGCGCTGTCGCCCGCGGAGGGGCTTTAACCCTTTTAGAGATGCAGTCCCGTTTTGGGGACACATTACTTAGAATTAGAGTGGTTTGTCCCCATAACGGGACTGCAGTTCTCTCTTTCAACACAACAATGAGGCTTTATTGTATAGATTGCACCCCGTCTTTAGAAAGTGCAAGACGGCCGATTGGGTTGGTACAAAGCAATGGTGAAAAAAATGACGACCAGTTGCTTGTGCAGCAGTCCGAGTCAAGTATATACATGACTTTTCTGTCGCATGAGGAAGAAGGGTCACGCGTCTCGCGTCCCGCACCATCAACGTATATCCCCAACGCGTGGAACCAGAGCGAAAACTCGAAAACAGTACTCGTACCGGCGACCCAACATCGACATGCGTTCGGGAGGGGCGGGGGGGGGTACTCATGTCATGCATGGCCGTAGTATTACATACGACCATAGGCCCTCGCATCCCTGTAATGCAGGGACGGATCACGTCGGGTGTTCACGTCGCTTGCACCAAGCGCGAAGCACTGCTGAGAGGTATTTGACGAGTCGCATCCTATATACTAACAACTGAAGAACCACCTGTGAGGCGGACTTTCTTGCATATTAATAAAAAAATAAAACAACAGCTGTGACATGGACGATTTCGTCGAAATTAATCATTGCATAGGGATGACAGCGTCGAATGAGTTGATAGGGGGGGGGGGGTGTACTTCATTTTCATGCATGGCCGTAGTCGCATGACCATAACCATGGGGGGGGGAAGGGGGTTGTTAGTTGTTATCAGCAACAAAAGACATGACCGTCGGGAAAACGCAAAAACGACCGAACATGCCGTGGGCTCGAATGCTCGAATGGAGGCGCCTTCCAACCCAACCCTAACCCTAACCCCAACCCTATGCCAGGCTAAGGCTCGATCCGAGCGCTGCTTCGCCGCGCGTTTTGGACAATCTGAACAAATGTGCTGATCGCCACAAAGTCGTAAGATTTGTGGTACTACAGTATATCTGGTGCGATTTGTGGGTCAAGAACACAAGCAACAGTAGTGAAGGCTCGTATCATACTGCTCCAATGAGAACAAGGAGAGTTACGCGTCGTTTGATCATCCGATCCTACGAACTCCTACGCTAAAGTATGTAGCCAATAGGAGCTACGATTGCAGTTGCTCGCTCAATCTGTCCATCCGCGCTGCTCGGGTATAACAGTGTTGATGCGTCGCCTGTGTTGCTTTTTCGCAGCGTTCGCGAGCGAACGAGCGAAATGGAGGGTGCGAGAGGTGTTCCTTTGATGGGAACCGCATCGCTTTACGTACGTACAGGAGCGTACTACTGAACTGGATCAATAATTGATGAAGGAAGAAGGAAGAAACACCAACCTCCTTTGTCGCTGGTTGCTGGTGCAGCGCAGTTGCTTTCAGACCGTTGTGCCAGGCAACTGCTGTTGTTCTGACTGTGTTCTACAAACGCCTCGAGCATGGCGAGAATAAACCATCTCGTCTTCCCGTACACCTGATACTTGAGAGTGGAGGAACCGCAGCACAAGACCGCTCGAGGCAACGAGGCAACGTAAAAAATACGTCTTTTCCTTGGGTAGGTTTTTTCTTCACGCGGAGAGTAGCTAGTCCTGCGGACAACAGACCTGAATGCGGGAACACTTGCAGAGTGAACCGGACAGGGCACTCATCCGGGAAGAAGTAAGGGATGCTCTTGTCGCTTTCTTCCGCCTCGGTCATGGCTGCGGAAGGTTGTCCGGCAAGCGCAAGCAGTGGCTAACAGCAACAAGAATTCCCAAAGAATGTAAGGAAGACGTTGCGATGGTGTTCCATGAAAATCAAGAGGCGGTACATGTGCCGGGTGAAGGTGGACATATTCAACGAGACCTCTGCTCCTGGCCGGCTTTGTGCTCCAGACCCGAGCGCCACAGAGTACGCCGTGGCACGCGATGTCTACCTGTGGTCGAGCACGTCTACTAGTGTTGGCCCTTGTGGCCTGCATGGCCGCGGATGTTCGAGCATTCGTCTTGTCGCCGGCAGTTCCTGCAACATCATCGACCCACCGAAGCTCAAAGTTGCCCACCTTTCCCCCTTCTACGAGCACGAGTGCAGCAGCTACATCAACTACCCGAAGCTCGTACACGACTCGCAACGCACGCCGTCCTGCTGCTACAGCGTTGATGTCCATGTCGTCTCCCTTCGAGAACGTGGACTACGACGACGAGGACGCCGCACGCCAAGAAGCACAGCAGCTGGAAGACATGATCCGCGGCAGGCGCGGGATAGTGCTGGAGGCTGTGGAGCGAGAATGGCGGGCGGAGATGTTGAAGACGGTCGAGGAGGAGGGGGAGAGGCTTTGCGATGAGGCCTACGAGGGCTTCTCAACGCGAGGGCGCGGAGCAATTTTTGTGAGTACTGCTGCACCGGGTGCTGGGTTCTTGAGTGTGCATCGCACTGCCCTTGTTCGGCCAACGAAGTGTATGTCATCGCGAATATATGCGCGCGGAAGTTTGTTTGTCGAGAGGGTATTTGGTTCGGTTGCAGAGCCGTACGAAGCTTGGATCCTCTTTGAGCTCTGCCAGGCTCTGCTGCAGCTGTGTGCGGTGTGCAGCGTCTCACTTTACAGGAGCAGCGTAGTATCATACGACGTACATACTGTCAAGTAATCCTACGGCACCTGATATACACCTCCTGCTGCTGTATATAGTAGGAGGTAGACTGTCCCGTGGTCAGTGTGTACCGGTACTCTGTCTGCTTGTCATGAGATACTGAATGTGTTTCGTAATCTCCAAAATAACCCAACCTTGACCCTGCTTTGGCATCGAAATTGAAACAAGCGCACCCGACGTAATACGCACCTTTCAAAGTTGAGTATCAACCACTCACTCGGTCGACCGCACAGTTAATGCACCTGTGATAGTTTTGTAATGAAATACGAGAAAGGAAGAACGAAGATCCTGACTGCGACACCTTGTCGTCGGTGCGTACGACATAGCTCTGCCCCTTTTGATGTTGCGATTTTCTGATACCCTTGCGTTTCCTGATCCCGCTTGTTTCTCTACGATTCCACTGCTTCTGTACCCGCCATTCGACTTCGAGCAAGCTGTTTATCAACACCCGGGTAGAGCAAGCGCCGTTCTTTGTGTACTCGAGCATATAGCAGTACGTATATAGTAAAATTTAATTTGTCGACAGGATCGTGGTATGCGTATACCTACAGTAGTCTCTACAACAGTACGTGTAGTAGTTGTTGGTACCTGGTACGTCTGGTATATCGAAACAACCGATACCTTAACACAGACGGCAGTGGGGCGAACTACTGACCGTTGACAAAGCCGGTCACACTTGGCAAGTACCCGTTCGAAGTTCAGCCTAGCACGCATTGCATCTTCTGTCAGACGCCAGGCTCCCCAAAAAGGTACCGGTGCCTCGTACTCATTGTCCCTGAAGGCTGCAAGTATTGTTCACTGGAGCTACGTACGGTACGACGTCTTGATTAGAGGTGGGCACCTTTGAGAAAAAAACCGGTTTGAATCGGTTTTTGGAAACCCAGCAGGCGTGCCCGTGTACGCGGATTTTGGCAAAAAAAACGGGCCGGTTTCAACCGGTTAACCGAAAACTGGTTTAGACCGGAAAAAAACGCGGTTAACCAGAAAAGAACGCGGTTAACCGGTTAACCGGTTCAAACCGGCAGAATCGGACCGACTCTTGACTGATTACACTGCTACGTACAGCAGTAGGAATATAGTACGGGTCGAAAATGACTTGGTTGTAGTGTCTTGATAACTTGATAATTGCGTGTGGGCGAGAACGTTTTTTTCTTGTGCGGAGGATATAAATTGACTTGATTTCAGTGTGGGTATCCGATTTACTTGGTTTTTGTGTGCGGGTCGAAAAATACTTTGTTTTAGTGTGGGTGGTTGAAAATTACTTGGTTTTAGTGTGGGGGCATCGAAATTGTCTTAGAGTAGTTTTAGAAAAGAGATCGAAATTGACTCGATTTTAGTGTTAAGGTTGAAATTTTCAGGGTTCTTTACGGTGCGGTTTTTCCTATCGGTTCGGTGCGGTTCGGTGCGGTTAACCGCACCGAACCGCACCGTAGGATGTTTGCCCTCTTGAAAACCGCACCGCACCGCACCGTAGGTTTTGCGATATCGGAAAACCGCACCGAACCGCACCGTAGGAAACAAAATATAACCGAACCGCACCGTAGGGTTCACGACATCTGAAAACCGCACCGAACCGCACCGTAGGTTTTGCGATTTCTGAAAGCAGCACCGAACCGCACCGTAGGAAATATCACAGCACCGAACCGCACCGTAGGATTTTCAATACCTGAAAACCGCACCGAACCGCACCGTAAGATTCTCGATTTCTTAAAACCGCACCGAAAAGCACCGTAGGAATGTCATAGAAACCGCACCGCACCGTGTGCATCAAGATACGGTGCCAAAACCCGTTAGATCGGTTATTTAACGGTGCGGTTAACTTGAAACCGTATACAAACCGCGGTTCCATCGACCGCGGAACAGTGCTATAGGGTCACGGTTTCGCACGGTTTATGGCGATTTCTGCTCGGTTTCGTGTCAAAAATGCTCCCGCTAGCTGGGTTGATCTTATGGTATTTCATATGTTAATTATTAGTTTTTATTTTTGACGTTAAAATGCAAAAAAGTTGAATTATATACGTGGTATACTTATATATTCGGAGTATATATGTACGTATTTCATATTTCATATTTCATACCAGGTACGTATTCATTTATTCTTAATAATTATTTCTTTTTTATCAGCTAATCTATATGTTTATTATTTATAAATTATCCGAAAAAATATTGAAATTGGATATATGTAAAAACTGAGCAATACAAAAGTACGAAAAAATAGAAAATGCACAAATATACAATTACACACAAATACACAAATACGCAAGAACACAGGGAACCCGGAAATGCGTGCCAAAGCGTGCACGCCAGCAAAGCTGCTTTGCCACACATCGCCACACCCCACCGCCGACACCACCACACCGGGGTGTGAAAAGCTACTACCGGTACGGAACTTGCGGATGCGCAGCCTTCCCCGACCGAAGAGGTGTAAGCTACAATCACATCCGGTCCGCAGCCCGCAGCCGGTGCCCCGGAGCCCGCAGCCAGTCAGTGTTGCGCAGTCCGCAGCTGGTCAGCAGTCGGCCGCCTGTGCAGCTTTGGCCCCCCACCCTGCGGTCGGTTCTATACTGGGGCCTGCACTATCGGAAGCCGCCGCGACCTGCCCTCCTCCGGCCGCGACGGCGCTATTAGTCGGCACAGTTCGTCGCGAAATAGTCGACGTTGCGGAGGAAGCCTGGGGCAACGTCTCCCCCGTGTGGTAGTTGTTGCTCTCTTCACTTTGCGTGGAAAGTAAACAATATGTATTGTAAAAAATAAAATAGGTACGTACCTTGCACGAAAACCGTACGAACCCGGGGGTTTTACGTTTTTTTCATACGATGCCTGTAGCGGTTTCGTTAGTGCAGTAGTGCCCCGAGAAAAGGGGCAAAAACCGTACGAAACCGCGGTTTTGTACGGTTTATTCATACGGTGCACCGTGGAGAAACAGCGGTTATGAACGGTTTTCCCTACGGGGATTGGAACCGCACCGCAGCAAAACCCGTTTAACGGGGAACCGCACCGAACCGCACCGTAGGATGTATCACAGCACCGAACCGCACCGTAGGATTTACTAAATCTAAAAAACCGCACCGAACCGCACCGTAGGATTTCTGATTTTTGAAAACTGCACCGAACCGCACCGTAGGATGCCTGAGAAAAACCGAACCGCACCGTTGCATTTAAGATTTCTGAAAAAAAACCGATCCGCACCGTTGCATTTACGATTTCGGAAAACCGCACCGAACCGCACCGTAGGATGCACGAAAAAACCGAACCGCACCGTAGGATTTACAATATCGGATAACCGCACCGAACCGCACCGTAAGATTTCCGCTTTCTGAAAACCGCACCGAACCGGACCGTAGGATTTTCGAAAACAAAAAACCGCACCGTGCACGGACGGTTAACCGTAAAGAACCCTGGAAATTTTAACTTGTTTGTTTTTGGTCGGGGGGTCCAACTTGACTTCGTTTTTTGCATGCGGGCCGAAAATTAACTGTTTTAAGTGGGGGGATTGAAGTTAACTTGCTCTTTGTGTGCGGGCCGAAAATAACTTGGTTTTGGGGTGCGGCGGGCTAAAAGGTGCGCCATGCACAGCTGACCCCTACTAACCCGTTATTCGAAGTACGATTTAACGAGATGGATAGATATCGCGCTGCTTTATTGTTGGCAGGGGTTTTTCCTCGTTTATTCGCTTCGTTATATATGTATAATCCACAAGTATCTTATATGCAGCGCCTTACCCTGTCGATCGTAGATCTGCTGCGCTCTCGACTGCCCACGAAAATCGCACTGCAGCAGCAGCAATCAGTGTTGTTGTACCTGTGGCAGCAATGCCGTATATATATATAATGACTTATACCTGGAATTCACGTCACCCCGTAAAAGATGCTTTGTTGTTGTATCATACCACCCCGTGTTGTATTAATAGACTAACAGTGGCTCAGAATCCACATACACAGCATGTACTGGACGCATACATACCGTTATGTTCAATGGTTTGCCGGCGTTCCATGTTGACATCCGGTTTAAATCGTTTTTCGGTTAACCGGTTAAAACCGGTTGAAATAAACGGTTTAAATCGGTTTTTGGTTTTGAAAAAAACGCCTCCTTGGCCGGTTTTTGGTTTTTGTATTTACCCTCTACAGTAGGTGCCCACCTATAGTCTTGATATAGCTACGTACTCGCTGACTGCTACTGCTGTACGTCATCGCGTCCGCAGGTAAACGTCGACATGGGGCTCAGCAGCAGCAACAAAGGGCACAGCGGGGCCGCCTGCCACGCAGTGTTCCGCTCGCTGGAAGAGGTTGTCGTAGAACGATCTTCAAGGGTGGAGCCGAGCGATCAAATGCAGATCATACAGCGCTGTCAAGAGTATGACCCGGAGGTAAGACGGCGTTTTGCAAACGGGGGTTGTTATCACACTACGCGCCCTGAATGATTTTCTTATATTTGGCAGAGAGAGAACACCATTGCAAATATAAGAACACAACGCCTCCGGCGCACAGGAAATACATGACGTGGCTGCAATCCGGTTTGCAACCGAAAGTGTCCCCGACTGCCTGTCTTTGTGTATAAATAGGAAACACCGCCGATCTCCGATACATTGCTGCTTCATTGCCTGCCGCCATGCTGTCCATCGGGATTACTTGCCCGTTTTTTTCGCGCATTCTCTCTCGCGCCCTGTATCCATTCCTCACCCGAAAACCGACTTGGAGGAAAAATGTATACTATGATATACGCGCAACTCGTTGAACCCCGTTTCTCAGATAGAAGCCCCAATTCTTGGACAAATTTGGGCCCAAAAAGTATCCCTCTATCTTAGCTCTTAGCATGGCTCATGCTCCTCTCCGCGAGTCTTGTCAGGTTTCCGTCCCGGTAACCGATGGATGCTTGCTCGTACGGTCGGTTGTTTTTTTTTTCTCTCGCGCTGATTGCAGGCGGGGTTCGTTCTAGTATTCGGGCACAAGGGGATGCTCGGAGTGCAAGTGATGAGGCCGTCGAAGGCGCCGCGAGAAATCCACCGAGCTCGACGGGCGCCGTGAGAAACGTGCGGCCCTGTTGCTCGTCCTCGCCGGCCCGTTACGCCTTGCAGATCTCGAGATGCAGTACGCTGCAGCCCTCACGGAAACTGGACTTGAGGGATGTTTGGAGTTGATAAAACTTGGATCGACCAGATTTTGGACGAAACATAAAAGCCATGTTTTGGTACTGAACTTGGTGTAGGGTATATCCTACCCCACATATTAATTTTCAGTCTGGCCCGAAATAATAATTTATTGTGTGTTGTCGCGTCCTGTAGCATTGGTTCTGTGGGCTCAGTTTTTTGTGACATGCGTATGATGATACTGGTCTACAGGCTGGAGGTGGACAAGTCGCTGTCGCAGAATCTGTAAGTTTGTTTTCTAGTGGAGAAGGCGTCAGATTGAAAACACTAGGGGGGAGCAGTATCATATCATAATAATACCACCTATTGATATATGATCCGACTGTTTGGTATAAAAAAAAAGTTAATTTAGAGCGAGGTGAGAATATATTCAGCGGATGGCTGTTGCGCGTCTGATGGTTTTGAATGAGGCGTTTTGTGGGGGATTCGGGGGTTCCCATCTCCTGCAGATCAGTCACGAGGAACCTCTTCCGTACTTCATCAATTTCTGAATCTTCAGGACCAAAGCGTTCAATGGTTATAATGTGAAGTCCGAAAAAAATCGCCACAAGTGCGCAGCAACAAACACAAGCGTTACGGCCGTGAACTGTGCGGGAGTTGGCGGGGGGGGGTCAACCATGTACAGTTTGCGTCGGAAGGCCTTTTTTTATTTTTGATTATTCTCGGGGGTGTCTTTCTGAACCGCCGCCCATGCCCGCCTCAAGATTGCGTCCTTTATGTGTGTCTTGTGTAACGTATATTGCACAAAAATCGTCGTAGAAAATCCCCGTCGTTGCTCGCTGCAGTTGTTCATGGAGGCCAAACAACCTACATACCGGTAGTCTACTAAGAATAGTATATTTAGCTACTACTCTGTACTGAAGCGCTACGCTGCTATGCTTTTTCAAGGGTGTCGTTAGAGATGCAGCCATGCAGCCAGTACCTGCGTCTTTGGGAAACGCACTTGTCACGTGCACATGCCTTCCACTCCAGGATTGGTGAATCTCGGGCTATGATGCTATGAATACGTGCGGGACTCATTGCACACATGAGACAGATCTACATAGATACGAATCTATTACTGTAGATCCTGCATTTGCCGTTGCGAAATGTTGCCCAACAGCCGTATCATACAAATCCTACGCCCCCAACAAGTGCGCAAGAGCCGTGCCATACAGATTCCACCGGGAAAACATAATCTAGACCGTAAAGATAACACATGTCAGAGATATATCTGCCCTGAAAGATCTAGACCATGAACTACTATAGGGATCTCATATCATATGTCCGATGTGCTAGCTCTTAAAACTGGAGTATACGAAAAAGCCTTCTCCCATGCGTGGGCACGAATTTAGCCCTTCACGCCCACTTCCATAACAGCAGCATAATACTCGTATAAGTTAACAGCTGTTTTAGTTTTGGTGTTTACAGCGGCCACAAGATGAACGCGGGGCGCCGTACAGCAATAGGTCGGGTGAGTCCTCGCCGTCGTTTCCATTTTAGCGCGTATATTTCCTGTGTTCGAGCCTCCTCTTGCTGGTGGTACCTCTGAGAAGACAATACCACCCAGTACACAAGGTACAGTGAGTTTGTCCCTATTTTTCGTGCCGATAGTGTCGAGGAAGCTTATCTGGATATCTAACTTTCTCCGGAAGTCATGCTGCACAATCTTCACACCCGTCTTAACCCTGGGTACTGTAGAGGGTATCCTTCTCGCGGGCGAACAGCTGAAACCTTGCAACTTTCGGCTGGTGTTGTTATGTTGTAATGCTTCTGTTAACAGGCAAAGAGCCGATGCATACTTTGACTTATATTGTACCATTACCATAAGACCCTGAAGAGCAGGATTTGCTGATGTGCGTGTGATGGCAAACTACTGAAAAAAAACGATGTTGACAACGCGTCCTTTGCACGAATGCGCGTCTGTATACCTCCGAGAGACCAAACCGATTTGACCGGGGGAAATCGGGAGATTTTTCTTATTCGAGATCGCAATGGGGTAGTGAACACCACCTAATACACTCGCCACGCCCACCCCTCCGGATCACCTCTGTAGCTTAGCTCTCTGGTATTGTTGGAATATAACGTACTTCCTATACCTCGTACCGAACCCATCGACGGGCACCATTAGGATGATTTAATCGCCCCTTCTCAAGTATGGTCGTGAACGATCTGGCATTCGAGTCGAACCCTGCCTTGATGGCGATATGTATTGTTCGATCGAGCTTCATTCATTGTTCTGTTTTGCGAGAAGGGCTGCCCTGGTCAAGCTATTATCTCGTAGTACTCTGTCCGAGGAAGGACGTTTGGGAAGCAATAGGAATATCCAAACGATACTTACATTATTTACGGACAGAGTGGTACATACAGTAGATGAAATTAATATTTCGGTACGGCAGTGGACCAAAGATCTCAACCTAATCGTAGCTTGAATTCAACCCGAATACGAAGCGGCGTCTAATACGCTCAACGGACGGCCATCGCCAGAAAAAGTGCCTGTAAAAAGAAACCTTGTGGACGTCAGCAACGGTAACCGCTGTTCCCACGAATACGTCAGCCGCCCCAGTCGTCATACTGTATCCTCAACGCTGCAACCAGTGCCGATCACCGACGGTATGACAATACAACAGTCTTAGTGCATATAAAATAACCAACATGTTATCATTCAGCCAGCCAAGTGAGGTCATCTAGCTATTACCAACTTAACAAACGGAAAATCGGGTTTCAGCAATTTTCCCGCGGCAAAACTCCGCGGAAGAAGATGCTTACTTGAGTACCAACCCCTGTTCCAATGTCCAACACCTTCAACCCCCATCGACCAAGATCGGCCGCCGCCATATAAAGCGGGTTTGATCTTAATATTATAATAGCACATTCCCCGCCTTATAGGCGTCCCCTCAAGCTTCAAGTTGGCAAAGACGCAGAGGTTGGCAGCCCCAAGCTCGCATGCTCATGGGGAGCTTCATATTTGGAAAGTTATCTATAGACGCGTTTTTGATCGCGTAATACTGTAATATCACTACCCCAGCCCGGCCCGAGAGTGTAGTGCTTTATTAAACCTAACCCTAATATGCCGCAACAAGTAACTACTTTGATCGTTTTGCGGACCCTTCGGGTTCCACTTTTATTTCAGTATACCTTTTTCGGGGTAAGTTAACCTGTGGCCACGGGAATCGACCGCGTCACGTTTTGGATTAGTACGGACAGATGGAGGTACTGGATAGAGAGACCGGCACGGCTTTTAATGTGAAGACAACAACAACAAGTAACTTGTATCCCAGTACATCATGTACTGTACATTCTACCAGGCTTACTGTTCACGTATGTATGCACTCCAAGATAACTACTACTGCTGCAGGTGCTCTCCACTTTTATGGATACCTGTGGTACTACCGTACTACTGTACGAGTAGTCATGCACGCTCTCCTCATGAATTGAGCTCGAGGTACTAAATATCACCCATGATCGAAATAATATTGTTGCAGTATGATACAAGTATGATACCGAAACAATGCACCAACTTCAGTCTTGCGTGTGCCTGGTTTTCTAGAATACCTGTATTTAATAGCCTGTACCACTACGTATGCTTACCCCCCCGACAACGGCCGTGCACGACATGAGTACACACCCCCCCTCGCCTCCCCGCATCTACACCCCTCTCCTCTCTTAAGTGCTGTATGTACCGGTGGCCTCTGACCCTTGAAAATGTCAGCGTCGTGATGGTGGCTGTACTTAAGCGAAAAATATCAGAAGTCAGTCGCGCTGACTCGCTTAGCCAGACAACAGATCCTAAAGGTGCGAAAGTTCATCACCGACAACTAAATAACTGGCGGTTGATGCTCTCGACTTTTATTAATAATACCTGGTACTACCGTACTGAAGTTGTACCAAAATCGATTGTTCATGCTGCCGATTCAACAGCTATTACGGGGGCCATAGTAAATAGGACCTACGGTACATACAAAAACCTATATATTTTGCCTATATTTGCTAACAATATTCGGTCCTATTTACTATGGCCCCCCGTAATAGCTGCATGGATGTCACTGGTTGCTGTTCGAAGAGCCTAGGTCAGAGCGGCCTTTCTCGTACTCTCGTGTTACTCCGACATTCGTTGTAGCCCTACTACTGCGCTACAACACCCTGCGCTACAACACCCATCCCCATATGTGTACCAAACACTACGTACAAATAAACATCTGCATATTTTATAAAACTTCACAGGTGGTGCTCAACGTTTCGCTGCATGGACGGCGCATACAACACGTGCTGCTTCTTTCCAGAAACAAACATGGATGGATCCAGTTCCGATGTACAACAGCGCAGTATGCGATACCAGGCATTTACTTGTCGCCCAATGCAGAAATCTATGGATTAAGATTCTTCGCTGGCGCCTGCTTCCACGTCAGTCAATGCGAACATGATAATTGTCGCTGGGATCGGCGTCCGGAGCAACCGCTGGTCTGCTGGTATACAAACGCAACCGATCCTTATCGTACTGACTGCGTGCTGTAGTATCCTTCCACCCCCCCGCCAATTATCTTACCAGGAGGGGTATCTTCTACTTTCCCCGAGCGCATTTTCTACGAAATGGTTTTGCTGCGTTTAGCACAAGGGTAAATATACGGAGCATGTTAGATGGCAGGTGACGTCACAAGGACCTCCGGCATGGCTACATCCACTCTCTGGACTGGGGAGGGACTAGATAGGAAGATCGTGGAAGCAGCAGCAGCAGAGGCAGAAAAAGAGAAACGAACGAAAAAATGAAAATGTTTTGCCCCGCTTTAGAAACGCCGTCATATCCTGTAGAAACACTTGAACATTTTGAGTTTTGAGCCAGTTTTGAGCAGAGAGCAGAGGTGCAGAGTGCGGAGTACAGTGCTTAATAGGGCGAAGCTGAGGTCGCATTGACCACCTGGCTGGTAGAGGTGAGAGGTGTGTTCCGATGCCTTTTCGGGATTTGTTGGTGGCCCTCTTCAAGTCGATAATGTCGTCTGCTCTTGCTCACAAGCTGCTTTTATACGCGTATGCTACCAGCGGAACCAAGTGGAACATTTGATAGTGAGCAGTTGAATCGACTGACCAACCGCCCTCATCTATCGACGACTACGAGACTACGAGCAGGCAACGCTGCTGTGCAGCCAGCGAAAAGCTCGCCCACCTTACACCCTATGCATGCAACGAAACTCTCGACACCCGTAGCCTCTTGCATTTCCTCCTCTCGCTATTGGAACGTCTGCGTGCGCGCAGTGGAGTATGGAAGCAATTTCCAATAGACAGTCGCGTCCTTCTTGCATGCTCTCGTAATCGTCTAATCGTAGCACACACAGACCAGCAGTGAGATGCAACCCAGTGCGTTCTGAATTCTGAATAGTGCTGTCAAATGTGTCATGTACGTACTGCTGTTGTTTGCTTTTGCTGTGCACACTCTGTACGGCTGGCTGCACGTTGTGCGTTGCGCCTGTCTGTGCCAGATGTTGGCCGATGACTGGACAAGCCTAGGAGACGTCCAGTACCGCAAGATCCACTTGTACGACTTGGACTGGGCCGGCGATGAGGACCGCCAGCTGGACCGCAATGTGGTTGCCGTCGCCAAGTATGGCGGAGCGGTGGCCATGATGAGGGACGAGACCAAGCTGCTCAAGGTATGTTACTATTTATATTATACCTGGTGTTTATCATGGGGTTACGCTACGTAGGGTAGGTATGATACAGCAGTAGCAGTATATAGCGGTACCTGGTACTTTGCAAGTAGTCGTGTGTACGAGTGTGATCGTGTCAATAGCAAGGCAGACGCCACCACCCACTGCTGTTACACTCGTAGATATACTAGAAGCATATCGTACCAGGTACGCCATACCAGCAGTCCAGCAGCGCGTGAGAAGTGTTTCGTTCTTTGAACAGCAGCGCAATAACTGCGGCGCGATCGTAGAGCTACACAGCACACAACGTATGATGTTGATCGCTCGTGAAAGTCCGATGCGATGAGTAGAAGATAGATGCTTCGATCATAGCTTTCTGACACAGTGACGTCACACTATCGCAGTATATACAGTATACAGTGGGCTGCTTACAGTACCGGTCCAGTACCAGACCAGTACCAGACCAGTGTACCCTGTCATGTATTATTTGGTGCGGTGCGATAGGAGCCATTACGAGGAAACTGGTACTACTACTGAACGAGTAGCCACGCTGTCCGGGAAATGTAAGGACCATCGAGTTATGAATGTTGATACACAATCTGTTCTTATACTCCCGTACGGAGTGGTACCTGATAAGTAAAACGTTCCTGGAGAATACGTACCTCTGGCATGTCTTGAGGTGCGACGGTATGATACACACACGGACATCGCGCGTGAGTCGATAAAGTTGTAGTTGTTCATAGATTAGGCTTGTACCTCGCATACGATACTGTTAGTACGAGGTGCTCGGGTTGATAATTGCACCACCGCGTACCTGGTCCCTGGTATTAATAGTTGATTTGTAAATCGTTTTCCAACTCTCCTTGAATCAGGACGCAAAAAAATGAAGCCGAAAAGTTCCGGCTGTCGCTGGAACCAGCTCTTATGTACAGTTTTAGAATAATGGGTCACTTGCTGTACGTACGTAAAGCGTCTCCGGAATGGGAGATGTTCCTGGCATGGTCACACTCACGGTCGCGCATGCCCCAGACTATGGGGAATAGTGCCTGTCTGGTGCTCACTCGTACCATGCACCACGGGTACGTGGTCTGGTATGTTTTACCCTGCTGCTGTACGTAGACGTGCGAGCTTCGCGTTGGCGTAATGACCAACACTCGGTCTCCATCGCGTGCCATCGTTTGTTTTTATCATATGCCTGGTAAATAGTACGATATACAAAGCACATAGCATACGATATCATATGATACCAGGTATCACATACCAGGTAATCAATATCCTACGATATCGTCCGATATCATATATAGCAGAGGGAAAAAATGGCCCGTCCCCAAGCTAAGACAAGACCGCTGTACTGTCAGTGACCTACTGCGGTGCTATTAGCTTTCAGTGGCCTGCTGCTGTGCTGTCGGTTGTCTACTATTCCTGCTCTGCCAATTGTCTACTACTGATGTGCTGTCAGCGGTTGAAAAGCGGCACGCTTCGTTGTTGACTGGCCAGGGGACGACGTAGGACAGGCGCGACAAATCGCTTTGCTAGCCTGCTGTTATCAACGACATGACTGCAGTAACCGACGAACCCCCCCCCCCCCCCTCCACCACACACCTACCGCCTCCTACCCCAACTCCCACCCCCCCACCCCACCAACCCCACCCACCCCCCCCCCCCCCCCCCCCCCCCCCCATCCCCACGAACCCCCATCCAACTCCCGCGTTACCGGTTTCCCTTGGTGGTCCAGATGACTGCGGCGGACGCGATCGTTCCGACCTTAAGAGTGTGTAACTGCGCGGGGGGCATCATATCGGAGACCCGACTAGACACCGCCGCGCAAGCTCCGGGAACGGCCTCCGAACGAGGGCGTCTGGTGACGATGGGCTGGACGGACGGGGAGATGCTGGTCGTCGTTCGCGAGAGGGGGGGGGTGGAAGTCAGAGACATCATGGTGAGTGGTTGGTGCCATGGGCCGGTGGAGCCCTCTGTCGAAGTTGTTGTATTTGTGGAGCCAGGGTGTTGGTGTGTTGGTCGGTGTGAGGGCAAGGTGATGCTGCTGTTTTAGATTTACGCCAAGTTGAGTGCGGAGTTTTGGAAGCTGTGGGAAAATGTTGTTTGCTGCCGCGGACATGGAGTAGGCTGATCGTGTTAGGGGTTGGGGGGAGCGGCTAAACAGGGGAAGAAGTGGGCAGGAGTGGTGGTGGTAGTAGTGGTAGTAGTAGTAGGAGTAGTAGTAGTAGTAGTAGTAGTAGTAGTAGTAGTAGTAGTAGCAGTAGTAGTAGTAGTAGTAGTAGTAGTAGTAGTAGTAGTATGAATAGTACATAGTAGTAGTACAATACATAGTAGTAGTACAAGTAGTAGCAATAGTAGTAGTAGTAGTAGTAGTAGTAGTAGTAGTAGTAGTAGCAGCAGCAGTAGTAGTAGCAGAAGTAGCAAACCGTAGCGACAATCAAAGTGTTGAAGCAAAGCGCTGAAATGACCGATTGCTCCAGCCACATCAATACCCCCCCCCTCCCCCTTCCGTTCCCACCGAACGACGTCCCGCCAATAGGGGGAACTATCGAAGACTCTCGAGCTCGTGGACGAGTCGTCGCGGCGCTCGTCGGACCCCGACAAGGTCATGGCGTGCGAGGTGTGGGGGGACGGGGTGGTGGCGCTCCTGAGCAGCGGACGCGTCAAGGCCGTCTCCGGTATCCACGGCGCCGACCCCAGGCGAGAAAACATCCTACTGTATCAATAGGAAACCGATCATTTTGGGCGCGTCAAGGCCTCTTTTTTCCTTAATACACTAGTTTTAGTGTGGGGGGGCGGTCAGTCGAGGGATCAAATCGCGGTGTTCTATATGTATAGCATGTTTGTAGGCGAGTGGTGCCCCTGATTTTCTCCGCCCCGCGTGAACCTCTTTCGACTGTAACCACGTTTTGGAAACTACTTGGGACTTTGGAAAAAAATTGCGGTGGGAAAAATATAAGAGATAAAAATGTAACCCCTATACCGTTACTAAATACTTGGAATTAGACTTCACCAATGTTTTGGGGGACAACGTGTTTGGGATAAGACTGTAATAGGTGTCCAGTGGTGTAAGAGTTTAATAACTCTTGCCCCTTTTCTGATACGATGAGGGGATGTGATTGAGGCCGTTGATGACGCTTGTGGCGCGGGTTCAAACGGTCGGGCGGGGCCAACACGAGACGCGCGGCCGTTTCGCCTATAATGAAAACCCGAACAGAGTCTCGAAGGAAAAAATCGAAGGGGGGTTTGACGGGAGCGTCCTGTTGGCCAAGCAAGCGGCCGCGTGCGGTTGTTGTCGATGTCGTTGTCGATTACCAGGTATGTTGGTGTTGGTGTTGTTGGTTGGTGTTGGTTTTGATGTTGGTGTTGGTGCTGGTGTTGATGTTGGTGTTGGTATTGGTGCTGATACTGGTGCTGATGTTGTTGATTGTGTTCCCCTTTCCGCGCGCGTTCTGAAGAAGGAAGCCGCCCGTGCCCGCCCCTCGAGGCATGACTTGCGCACCACGATGCCAGATGTGAAGAGGCCTGCCAGCACCATTGGTAGAAAAAGAAGCATGCCACGGTCAGATGGAAGAGCAGGGGGTTTGTCGTGCTGCGGCTGCCGTGCTGTATTGTCTACTTCGCTGTGGATGCGGCGAGCCCTGTTTCCTCCGCCGCCACACCCTACTCTACCCTACCCTACCCTACCCTACCCTAACCCTAACCCTACCCTACCCTACCCTACCCTACCCTACCCTACCCTACCCTACCCTACCCTACCCTACCCGACAGACACTTTAGCATGGCTGCCAGCCTGGGGGGCAACGGGGCCCCCCTGACGGCGATGGCGGTGCTCGAGCCACAGTTCACCGCCTCGGGAGCCCTGGAGGTTGTGCTGGCCACGGAGGACGGGAACGTTCTTGGTGAGACCTCAACTGCACGCGCTCTGGTGCTGAAGTAGGACATACCTGGTATTGGGTTTTAACCTGCGTTCGTTTCGTAGGGGGGGGGGGGAGAAGCGCGGGGAGATACGGCAGTAGTCTAACTTGAATTGTTCGTTACTTACTGTTAGTTGTTCTTTGCTATTTAGTGAACCGGAGCGCAATTTGTGTCGCTGCAGTCATGGCTCGAGCTGCTACGGGCTGCGCGCGAATCGGCCGGCAGCCTGGATCGGACGCTGGACGTGGTGGAGTCGGATATTCACGAACCAGCCTCACGCGCGGAGAAACTGTCCCGCTTCCCCCCCCCCCCCCCAACCCCTCCGCTCCTTCGCCAGCGACGCGGGCCCTTTTGTTGCCCACTCGTTCCGCATATTGGACGCCGTTGCTCGTAAGAAGTGGGCCTTGTCGCTGCACTCAAATTTTCTGCACCGACATCGGTGCTTCTTTCCCCACAATTCGTCGGCTTTTTCTTCTTGTGCCATACTGTTTCGGTTACCCTTCCGGCCAGAGCATTTCTCAAATCCGGCCAGCCAACTTTTACTATTCCTCCACAAATCTGTTTTTCGTGAGGTAACTGCCGCTCTTAGTGACGGAGCTTCCGAATGGTGCAACCTTTCGTAAGCAAATGCGTGCAATATAATTCGTATATGGCACAGATGCGGTCCGTCACGACCCCCCCCCCCCCTGCCTGGTCGGTGACAAACCCGCAACTGCTCCGTCCCGGCATTGTAGGGCAGTGCGAGGGTCTATGGTCGATACGACTCGGCCAACATTGCCTGAACCAATGGAAGTTCCCCCCCGCATCCCCGGCCCCCTTCCCCCCGCCAAGACCCCCCGCCCCACTTTAGCCCCCCCCCCCTACCTAGTCGCCCGCTCGCTCTTATTCTTCCTCTTTCTTCGCTTGGTGGTGCTTGCCCTCCGTTTGAAGCTGTTGATGAGAACGGGGTGGAGGACGGGCTGCTGCAAGACCCGCTCCTGGAGCCCATCGTCAAGATGGCCGTGGCTCCTAACGGACGGTTCCTCGCTTGCTTCTCGCGCGACGGCATGCTGGCGGTCATGTCATCCAATTTTGCCACCAAGGTATGCAGACTCTACGTAGGTGCTGCGGTGCACGACTCATTTTGTGCTTGTTTTTTGTTTTCGTTCCATAGGGACGATTTAAATATGTTTGGACCTTAAGGACTGCCCCCCCATTTTTGGGGACAAACTACTTGGAATTAGAGTGAGGTTTGTGTTTCGGTACAGTCCAGTGCTGAAAGGGTCAAGACTGTTTTTTTTTCGATGATGGGCTGCGTAAATTTCAGGGAAATGAGTTACAGTATTGGGATAACGTCGTCATCATCACCATCCTCATCGTCATGATGGTGTGCGTATATTTCAGGGAAATGAGCTACAGTATTGTGATAACATCATCATCACCACCATCATCATTTTGATGGTGTGCTCTACCTTGCCCTCGAGACAGTGAGAGTGGCGGGCGGGCATCCCCGCGATTGTGTCGTGCATTTGTACAACGGTGCTATGATGCTACGGCTGCACCTGGTACGCTGTACATGGCGCGGGAAATGCGGGCCGAATGTTTTCTTTTTCTTTTGGGAGATATTTCTCATTTGGTGGCCGTGACATTTTATGCTGGTGTTCGTTCCATCTGACGTGACGTGACGTTCGGAGTCGCCGACTTTACACGCTGAGACTGTGATCTCTAATATGAATAGCGTTGTTGGAAAGCGGTAAACGTGTGCCGATGAGTAACGGCAAATGCGGCGGAATAAAAGCCGCCGAAACGGTGCAATTTATCCCGAAGATATTCACGAACGGCTGCGGTCAACGGTCAGCCGCTGCCGTGCAGCCGCTGCCGTCAACGGTCAAAACGAACGAATACTGAAACGGAATAAAAAAAAAAGGGCAGCGGCCAAAAACAGGTACACCTGGTCCGTTCGGGGCCAAAACAGGTACATACTAAAATCAAGTTTAAAACGCACCCCACGAACCTGCCATTCCTTGCAACGCAAAGTAGAGTTTTTTCGTGTTCTTCGTGCTCGCCCGGTGACTACGTATATGAGTATCTGCTATTAATAGTACGAGGAACGAACGCCTGCTGCTGTATTCTCCCTTCTCAGCTTGCGACACCCCTGGTATTCCAAGTCAACCACAATCCCGAAGCCTTCTATCTCGTATTATTTCGGCGGAGGTGTGCAGGCAGATATATGTGTGTCGCTCGAGTGGCGTGTAGTGCGAGGTGCGAAGGGAGAAGGGGGTCTCCGCGTACGTCGGCATTTGTATAGGGGGTGTAGGGTGGAACTATGAAGGGCCTCTGATTGGCTTGAAAACGACAAAAAAAGGTGAAAGTCAAGCAGAGTAGACAAAATCAGGTATACCTGGGTTTTAAAGAGGCAAAAACCGGTACAACGAGTTTTGGACCAATGGCAGGGCACGTGGAGTGCGTTCTTGACTTGCTTTTAAGTATGTACCTGTTTTTGGCCGCAAACGGACCAGGTATACCTTTTTTTGGCCGCTGCCCAAAAAACATTCTCCACCCTCACGGAAATGGTGAAACCGTTGAAAGTGTACGTACGTGTGCGAAGCGCGAAACGCCACGATAGTTTCCCGAAGCTAGTGACACGATGCTTTCCAGAAGCGGCACGTTATGTTCTCCGAAGCGGCACAATATGTTCCAAGCGCGATTTGCTTTGTTCCCGAAACGGCACGGTGTTTTCCCGAAGGGGCGTGATGCTACCCCGAAGCGGCACAGACGAACCGCAACAAGAGGCAAGCGTTTTCTTTTATTTTCCCGAACCGTTACCCCGCAGGTTTTGGACTTCGATACTTCGTCGTCACAGCCACCGGAGCAGATGGTCTGGTGCGGGGAGGATAGTGTGGTTCTCCACTTTGGGGGGATGGGCGTGCTCATGGTCGGCCCTTACGGAGACTGGACCAGGTGCGCGGTTTGGAGGTTCAAGGAGGCGGTGTTGGGGAGGGGCGGGGGGGGGGGGGGGGGGGGGGAGGGTGATGATGTCGTTTTCAAGTTTTTTTTTGAGGAGATATGAGGTAGGTAGCTAAGTATGGTTTCATGGGTGTATTAAACCCATGTTACGGTTATACCCATAATGAATAGGTCTAACTCAAACTATTCTTTTATTTTGGTGCATGTAGAGATAGGTGGATGGATAATGGATGGATGGATGGATGGATGGGTGGATGGGTGGATGGATGGATGGATGGATGGATGGATGGATGGATGGGTGGATGGATGGATGGATGGATGGATGGATGAATGGATGGATGGATGGATGGATGGATGGATGAATGGATGGATGGATGGATGGATGGATGGGTGGATGGATATATTGATACATATACAGAGAGAGATTTACACACAGATGGGTGCCTCGGTCGTCCCCAGCACCGCAGTCTTGGTATTTTCTTGTTTTCCAATGGCTGATGGTGTCCGCCTCCCCCTCAATCCCGCAGGTTTACCTACGCCCCTGAGGCCACGGTTCTTCTCGCACCCGACTCGGACTCTTGTAAGATATTCACGAACGCTGCGTGCGAGCTGCTGCAGCGGGTGCCGCTTGCCACGGAGGCCATCTCAAGGATAGGTTCCACGGACCCCGCGGCCATGCTCTTCGACGCGGCGGCTGCGTTCGAGGAGGGTGATCCGAGGGCAGATGAGGTGTGCGCCTTGCTTTGCCTTGCCTTGCCTTAGGCTGCCTTGTCTTGCCTTGTCTTTCCTTGCCTTGCCTTGCCTTGCCTTGCCTTGCCTTGCCTTGCCTTGCCTTGCCTTGCCTTGCCTTGCCTTGCCTTGCCTTGGGCTTGGCCCTGCCTTGCCTTGCCTGCCTGGCCTTGCTTGCTTGCTTTGCCTTTGCTTCTCTGCCTTGTCTTTCCTTGGCTTGCCTTTGCCTKTGCCTTGCCTTGCCCTTGCCTTGCCTTGTCTCCTTGCCCTGCCCTTGCCCTGCCCTGCCTTGCCTTGCCTTGCCTTGCCTTGCCTTGCCTTGCCTTGCCTTGCCTTGCCTTGCCTTGCCTCGCCTTGCCCTTGCGCGCTCGTGATGTGAGGATCTTGTAGTCAGATTTGATGTCGTGAGATATTGGTTGCCACCATTTTCGGGGGGTTTTCTGATGCAGGAGGAGGAGAGAGAGGAGGGATGGGGGAGTGGGAGAGGAGTGGGGGGAAGGGGCGGAGCGAGGACGAGAGAGAGGGGGAGGGGGGCCAGGAGCAGGGTAAGGAACAGGAGAACATCGAAGCTCTACGAGCCCAAGATAATATCAACCATGATACCGACAGCTCGTACTGTTTCCGCTGCTTGTATCGCTACGACACAAAACGACTGAAACCGTTTTATGGGACCACCTCACGATACTCCTCTGCTATCTCCCCCCTCGCTACCCGTTCGCCAGAACATTCGCGCGATGGAGCGAGACGGAGACGCGGAGGGGGAGGGGCACCCGCTTTTGGAAGCCGTGCAGTCGTGCATCGCGGCAGCCGCGGGAGAGTTCGACGTCGGTCGGCAGCAGGTACATTTGACGGTTACGATGGGCCATTCATGTATGGGCGATTCAAATTTGTCAATCATTTTTGACGATTCTGATTGGCAAATGTTTGTTGTGCTTGGCCAATCAGTATTGACGATTTTGATTGGCCAATCTCCGGGGGCGCTCGAAGCTTACAAACAGCAACACCATGTCGTGAGAGGGAGGTCGCACTTACCCGTGCCGCTCTTCGCTTGGTTTCTTTTTACCTGGCAGGCGTTTTTTGCTGTTGGTTTGTTTGTCTTATTTTTTTGTTTGTCTCCGTGTTTGCTTGTTTACTGCCTTTTGGCGCGAGTCATACAAGTACAAGAAACGTCGCTAAATACACGCCTTACAGCATCTACTATTAATACTGCGGTACGAGTAGCCTTTTCCCCCATGCTCGTAATGTTTAATACACTGTGTACCAAACAAAATAATGGAACAAACGACATTTTGGAATATTTAATAGAAGAGGTCATTATTGAAGTTAATTCGTGGAACGCGGATTTACTGCTGTACTCGCAGCGAGGACTTGTTGCTCACTGTCTTTTCTTTTCATTTTTCGCCTGTTTTTTCGTTGATATTTACGTGTATTATGCTTGTTTTTTTTTGTTTTGTTTTTTCGTTCCTTTGCTTTTTCGTTTGTTTTATTCTCCCACGTCGAAAAAAACAACGAAATGCGTTGCCGTATACGGGTATACCTGGTATGATACAGGCGCTGATGAGGGCGGCGGGTTACGGGAAGAGCTTCCTCACAGACTACGACAGCGACGAGTTCGTGGAGTGCTGCCGCAAGCTGAGGGTCTTGAACAACTGCAGACACAAGGCCGCGGGCATGCCGATCACCTCCCACCAGTACGACCGCCTTACGCCTGAGGTACAGTAGTAGGTTATGCAGCCCCCGACCAGCATTTACAGCAGGTTGTTTGTTTAGTACGTACTGCTGTGACACCGTATTGATTTATTACCTGGTACCTCGTACTAATTATCAAAGTTACTCATGCACCGTATTGGAATTCAGTAGACCATAGCAGGGAGAGCTATTGACCCTACCCCTGTTTTTCCATATTTAATGGAAACCCCAGGATCTGAGTTACTACGCGTCAAGGGGCAAAGATGAGAGGCAAGTTTTTTTTGGGGACGATAATAAACAAATGACGATTACACCCCCCCCCGCTGACGAAGCAAATGTGAGATTCGACGAAATTCTCGGTATCACGCAGGACGTGTACTTCTTTTTCTTTTTCTTTTTCAAGCACTGGTATTTTTATGAATGATCGTGTACTTCTTCCCCCCCTTCGGTGAAAACCCGACGTGCTCGTCCGTCCCGGCATTGTAGGGGTACTGTACCGTTTTTTGGCGAAGGGGGGGGAACTGTACCGTTTTTTTTTGCAAATGGGGGGAACTATACCGTTTTTTGGTAAATGGGGGGGGGGACGCGTGCTATGATAGAGGTACTACTGTACCGTTTTTTGGCTGAAACGTTTTCTGGATGACGGGGCTCCTTAACCCTTTTAGGACTGCAGACCAGTTTTGGGGACAATCCACACTAATTCCAAGTAGTTTGTCCCCAAAACGGGACTCCAGTCCTGTAAGGGTTATAACCCCTTAACCCATTCAGAACCGAAAAAAAAAATCCCACACTAATTCCAAGTACTTTGTCCCCAAATACGTGGTACCAGTTCTTAACCTTAAAAACTGGTCCCCCTCTTTGGGGACAAACTACTTGGAATTAGTGTAGGATAGTGTTTTTCAGTTATTTATAACCCAAAATCGTCGCAAGTTCATTTTTGTGTCGCAATATTTTGCATTTTTTGCTCATTTCCCCGAGGGTGAAGTATAGAGCTTCTATACTATAATCAAGTGATCTACCTCAGAAAAAAACGTGGTGCACCTTTACCTATGGTCATATATACCGACTACGGACATGCGTGAAATGAGTACACCCCCCCCCTTACCCCTCCTCCTCCCCCCCTCTGCTCCACCGACGGCATGCTGCCAGGTACTAGTGGACCGCCTCGCGATGCGCCACCTTCACCTCCTGGCCGTTCGAGTCTGCGAACACCTGCGCCTAAGGAGAGACCGCGTGGCCGTGCACTGGGCATGCCGAAAAATCGTCAAGGCTTGCTCGGGAGGGGGAACGGCGGGCTCGGCGGATGCGCCGACAGACGAAGAGTTGACAAGGGTGAGGTGGTACCACTATCTCCGGAGATGTAAGGACCGTTCAGGTGTTTGTGTGAATGGAAAAAATATCCTTGTATTTCCGGGCAGTGGTAGGCGGTAGGTGGGGGGGGGGGGTCGGGGGCGTTGTTGTTGTTGTTGTTGTTGTTGTTTGTGTTCGCAATAAATCTGTTGATGCTACGAAAATGATACCACTTTAATTTTGGAGTACGAGTAATACGTCCCTCAAAAAGGAGGTGCAATTTTTAAAGGGGTGAGCTCATCCGTGGTCGCATGTGACAGGCTCCAATAATTGTGGAGTGTTAGCAAGATAAAATACAAAAGCAAATAAAAAACGAAAGACGTAATCACTTGTGAAATCGCACCCAACAAACAAAAATATGGAATAAATATTGTGCACGTATATGGTTGGTCGAAGAGCAATGGACCCCATAAGCATTCACCCTTCGACGAGGGGGGGGACGGGGGGTGGGGGGAATGATACATAAACACGCCGCTAATTGAAAGGCAGTACTCGTATATACGTATTATATTATCGGGCGTATTNCTTGCCTTGCCTTGCCTTGCCTTGCCTTGCCTTGCCTTGCCTTGCCTTGCCTTGCCTTGCCTTGCCTTGCCTTGCCTTGCCTTGCCTTGCCTTGCCTTGCCTTGCCTTGCCTTGCCTTGCCTTGCCTTGCCTTGCCTTGCCTTGCCTTGCCTTGCCTTGCCTTGCCTTGCCTTGCCTTGCCTTGCCTTGCCTTGCCTTGCCTTGCCTTGCCTTGCCTTGCCTTGCCTTGCCTTGCCTTGCCTTGCCTTGCCTTGCCTTGCCTTGCCTTGCCTTGCCTTGCCTTGCCTTGCCTTGCCTTGCCTTGCCTTGCCTTGCCTTGCCTTGCCTTGCCTTGCCTTGCCTTGCCTTGCCTTGCCTTGCCTTGCCTTGCCTTGCCTTGCCTTGCCTTGCCTTGCCTTGCCTTGCCTTGCCTTGCCTTGCCTTGCCTTGCCTTGCCTTGCCTTGCCTTGCCTTGCCTTGCCTTGCCTTGCCTTGCCTTGCCTTGCCTTGCCTTGCCTTGCCTTGCCTTGCCTTGCCTTGCCTTGCCTTGCCTTGCCTTGCCTTGCCTTGCCTTGCCTTGCCTTGCCTTGCCTTGCCTTGCCTTGCCTTGCCTTGCCTTGCCTTGCCTTGCCTTGCCTTGCCTTGCCTTGCCTTGCCTTGCCTTGCCTTGCCTTGCCTTGCCTTGCCTTGCCTTGCCTTGCCTTGCCTTGCCTTGCCTTGCCTTGCCTTGCCTTGCCTTGCCTTGCCTTGCCTTGCCTTGCCTTGCCTTGCCTTGCCTTGCCTTGCCTTGCCTTGCCTTGCCTTGCCTTGCCTTGCCTTGCCTTGCCTTGCCTTGCCTTGCCTTGCCTTGCCTTGCCTTGCCTTGCCTTGCCTTGCCTTGCCTTGCCTTGCCTTGCCTTGCCTTGCCTTGCCTTGCCTTGCCTTGCCTTGCCTTGCCTTGCCTTGCCTTGCCTTGCCTTGCCTTGCCTTGCCTTGCCTTGCCTTGCCTTGCCTTGCCTTGCCTTGCCTTGCCTTGCCTTGCCTTGCCTTGCCTTGCCTTGCCTTGCCTTGCCTTGCCTTGCCTTGCCTTGCCTTGCCTTGCCTTGCCTTGCCTTGCCTTGCCTTGCCTTGCCTTGCCTTGCCTTGCCTTGCCTTGCCTTGCCTTGCCTTGCCTTGCCTTGCCTTGCCTTGCCTTGCCTTGCCTTGCCTTGCCTTGCCTTGCCTTGCCTTGCCTTGCCTTGCCTTGCCTTGCCTTGCCTTGCCTTGCCTTGCCTTGCCTTGCCTTGCCTTGCCTTGCCTTGCCTTGCCTTGCCTTGCCTTGCCTTGCCTTGCCTTGCCTTGCCTTGCCTTGCCTTGCCTTGCCTTGCCTTGCCTTGCCTTGCCTTGCCTTGCCTTGCCTTGCCTTGCCTTGCCTTGCCTTGCCTTGCCTTGCCTTGCCTTGCCTTGCCTTGCCTTGCCTTGCCTTGCCTTGCCTTGCCTTGCCTTGCCTTGCCTTGCCTTGCCTTGCCTTGCCTTGCCTTGCCTTGCCTTGCCTTGCCTTGCCTTGCCTTGCCTTGCCTTGCCTTGCCTTGCCTTGCCTTGCCTTGCCTTGCCTTGCCTTGCCTTGCCTTGCCTTGCCTTGCCTTGCCTTGCCTTGCCTTGCCTTGCCTTGCCTTGCCTTGCCTTGCCTTGCCTTGCCTTGCCTTGCCTTGCCTTGCCTTGCCTTGCCTTGCCTTGCCTTGCCTTGCCTTGCCTTGCCTTGCCTTGCCTTGCCTTGCCTTGCCTTGCCTTGCCTTGCCTTGCCTTGCCTTGCCTTGCCTTGTCTTGCCTTGCCTTGCCTCGCCTCGCCTTGCCGCGCTGCCCTTCGAATGTGCAGCTCGGTTTCTGATGCAGGAGGAGGAGAGAGAGGAGGGATGGGGGAGTGGGAGAGGAGTGGGGGGAAGGGGCGGAGCGAGGACGAGAGAGAGGGGGAGGGGGGCCAGGAGCAGGGTAAGGAACAGGAGAACATCGAAGCTCTACGAGCCCAAGATAATATCAACCATGATACCGACAGCTCGTACTGTTTCCGCTGCTTGTATCGCTACGACACAAAACGACTGAAACCGTTTTATGGGACCACCTCACGATACTCCTCTGCTATCTCCCCCCTCGCTACCCGTTCGCCAGAACATTCGCGCGATGGAGCGAGACGGAGACGCGGAGGGGGAGGGGCACCCGCTTTTGGAAGCCGTGCAGTCGTGCATCGCGGCAGCCGCGGGAGAGTTCGACGTCGGTCGGCAGCAGGTACATTTGACGGTTACGATGGGCCATTCATGTATGGGCGATTCAAATTTGTCAATCATTTTTGACGATTCTGATTGGCAAATGTTTGTTGTGCTTGGCCAATCAGTATTGACGATTTTGATTGGCCAATCTCCGGGGGCGCTCGAAGCTTACAAACAGCAACACCATGTCGTGAGAGGGAGGTCGCACTTACCCGTGCCGCTCTTCGCTTGGTTTCTTTTTACCTGGCAGGCGTTTTTTGCTGTTGGTTTGTTTGTCTTATTTTTTTGTTTGTCTCCGTGTTTGCTTGTTTACTGCCTTTTGGCGCGAGTCATACAAGTACAAGAAACGTCGCTAAATACACGCCTTACAGCATCTACTATTAATACTGCGGTACGAGTAGCCTTTTCCCCCATGCTCGTAATGTTTAATACACTGTGTACCAAACAAAATAATGGAACAAACGACATTTTGGAATATTTAATAGAAGAGGTCATTATTGAAGTTAATTCGTGGAACGCGGATTTACTGCTGTACTCGCAGCGAGGACTTGTTGCTCACTGTCTTTTCTTTTCATTTTTCGCCTGTTTTTTCGTTGATATTTACGTGTATTATGCTTGTTTTTTTTTGTTTTGTTTTTTCGTTCCTTTGCTTTTTCGTTTGTTTTATTCTCCCACGTCGAAAAAAACAACGAAATGCGTTGCCGTATACGGGTATACCTGGTATGATACAGGCGCTGATGAGGGCGGCGGGTTACGGGAAGAGCTTCCTCACAGACTACGACAGCGACGAGTTCGTGGAGTGCTGCCGCAAGCTGAGGGTCTTGAACAACTGCAGACACAAGGCCGCGGGCATGCCGATCACCTCCCACCAGTACGACCGCCTTACGCCTGAGGTACAGTAGTAGGTTATGCAGCCCCCGACCAGCATTTACAGCAGGTTGTTTGTTTAGTACGTACTGCTGTGACACCGTATTGATTTATTACCTGGTACCTCGTACTAATTATCAAAGTTACTCATGCACCGTATTGGAATTCAGTAGACCATAGCAGGGAGAGCTATTGACCCTACCCCTGTTTTTCCATATTTAATGGAAACCCCAGGATCTGAGTTACTACGCGTCAAGGGGCAAAGATGAGAGGCAAGTTTTTTTTGGGGACGATAATAAACAAATGACGATTACACCCCCCCCCGCTGACGAAGCAAATGTGAGATTCGACGAAATTCTCGGTATCACGCAGGACGTGTACTTCTTTTTCTTTTTCTTTTTCAAGCACTGGTATTTTTATGAATGATCGTGTACTTCTTCCCCCCCTTCGGTGAAAACCCGACGTGCTCGTCCGTCCCGGCATTGTAGGGGTACTGTACCGTTTTTTGGCGAAGGGGGGGGAACTGTACCGTTTTTTTTTGCAAATGGGGGGAACTATACCGTTTTTTGGTAAATGGGGGGGGGGACGCGTGCTATGATAGAGGTACTACTGTACCGTTTTTTGGCTGAAACGTTTTCTGGATGACGGGGCTCCTTAACCCTTTTAGGACTGCAGACCAGTTTTGGGGACAATCCACACTAATTCCAAGTAGTTTGTCCCCAAAACGGGACTCCAGTCCTGTAAGGGTTATAACCCCTTAACCCATTCAGAACCGAAAAAAAAAATCCCACACTAATTCCAAGTACTTTGTCCCCAAATACGTGGTACCAGTTCTTAACCTTAAAAACTGGTCCCCCTCTTTGGGGACAAACTACTTGGAATTAGTGTAGGATAGTGTTTTTCAGTTATTTATAACCCAAAATCGTCGCAAGTTCATTTTTGTGTCGCAATATTTTGCATTTTTTGCTCATTTCCCCGAGGGTGAAGTATAGAGCTTCTATACTATAATCAAGTGATCTACCTCAGAAAAAAACGTGGTGCACCTTTACCTATGGTCATATATACCGACTACGGACATGCGTGAAATGAGTACACCCCCCCCCTTACCCCTCCTCCTCCCCCCCTCTGCTCCACCGACGGCATGCTGCCAGGTACTAGTGGACCGCCTCGCGATGCGCCACCTTCACCTCCTGGCCGTTCGAGTCTGCGAACACCTGCGCCTAAGGAGAGACCGCGTGGCCGTGCACTGGGCATGCCGAAAAATCGTCAAGGCTTGCTCGGGAGGGGGAACGGCGGGCTCGGCGGATGCGCCGACAGACGAAGAGTTGACAAGGGTGAGGTGGTACCACTATCTCCGGAGATGTAAGGACCGTTCAGGTGTTTGTGTGAATGGAAAAAATATCCTTGTATTTCCGGGCAGTGGTAGGCGGTAGGTGGGGGGGGGGGGTCGGGGGCGTTGTTGTTGTTGTTGTTGTTGTTGTTTGTGTTCGCAATAAATCTGTTGATGCTACGAAAATGATACCACTTTAATTTTGGAGTACGAGTAATACGTCCCTCAAAAAGGAGGTGCAATTTTTAAAGGGGTGAGCTCATCCGTGGTCGCATGTGACAGGCTCCAATAATTGTGGAGTGTTAGCAAGATAAAATACAAAAGCAAATAAAAAACGAAAGACGTAATCACTTGTGAAATCGCACCCAACAAACAAAAATATGGAATAAATATTGTGCACGTATATGGTTGGTCGAAGAGCAATGGACCCCATAAGCATTCACCCTTCGACGAGGGGGGGGACGGGGGGTGGGGGGAATGATACATAAACACGCCGCTAATTGAAAGGCAGTACTCGTATATACGTATTATATTATCGGGCGTATTCTGTGAATGACGGCTCGAAGACCGAGATGTATTATGGGGTTGAGCCAGGCTGGCCGACAGACGGGGAGGGGACTATGTTGGCAGATTGACACAAGGACCGACAGACTAGAAAGAGGTTGGCAGGGACCGACGGAAATACTGACGGTAGGATTGTTTTTTTTTAAGATGCATGTGCCGACAGTAGGGGACTGAAAATAGACCGATTGAATCGCGGACCGAAATGTAGACAGAGATCCAGACAGAAACGGATCGACGGGTGACTGAAAGAGAGAAAGAACCGACTGATGGTAACGCTCAAACATGACCAAACATGACCGACTGAAATACTGACGGATTTACTGACAGTAGGGGGGGGCGAAAAAAGACTGGTTGAATTACCGACGGAAAAGCCGACCGGTTTACCGACTGAAATACCGACAACAGGACCGGAACAATACTGATTGGATCACCGACAACAAAAAACCCGACCGGTACACCGACTGAATTACCAGCAACAGGACCGAAAACAAGTATTCGGTTACTGATGGAAACGCCCCAATGGAAATACCGACGGTAGGACCCAAAAATTCCGACGTAGAATAAATGCCTGCATTATGGCCGATATAAGACCGACTATTGCATAATTCCAGGTAGCCGACAAAGAGATATATCAGCCGACTGATTTACTGTTGAATTCGTTGTTTTGATGGATTGATTGATTCATATTTTCGGTTTCTCTCAGGCTGTGGTGGACAAGCTGCGACCCTGCGGGCAGATTTCTTACGCGGAGGTGGCTCGAGCGGCCGAGCGAGCGGGGCGGCGACGACTGGCGACGATGTTGCTGGACCTTGAGCCTCTGGCGGAGGACCAGGTGACAACAATAATAATCATAATCATCATAATCATAATAATCATCGTCATAATAATCATAATCATAATAATCATAATAATCATAGTCAACAGGCGCCATATCATAGGCACAAAGTGCTGAGCCTTTCTCGCGATAAATTTGCAAGGCACGTACCGCAGTGGAGAGGAGGGAAAATAACCCATCATGTGACCCTACTAATAGTGAATAGGGATCTGATTTACGACTGGGAGGGGACATGAGCAAAAAGGGCGAGTATGATAAATAGGATGGGAAAATAAGAAAAAATAAACAGCAAAAAGATGGCGTTCGTTTTTTGTTTTTTGTGCTTTGTTGCATTTTTCTTGTTCGTTCGTTTGTGTTTCCCTTCCGTAAGACGGTGCTATGATGGCGATCTTGGACCAGGTAGAAAAACAAAACAACTGCAACTAGCGCCGTCGAAAAAGTAAAAAAATAAAATAAGACGCACTTGTTTTTCGTTTTTCGTTTTTTTTCATGCCGAACAGCTATTATACATGGGCGGTCCGTTGCCATCTCTCCTTGAAATTTGACTCTAACCCTTATTTTGCCTATTTACTTGGAATTAGAGTCAAATTCCGGTTTATCTTGGAATTAGAGTGCAGTACTAAAAATGTTCAGGAATGCTGCTGCAGTGGTTTAGAGATGTTGTCGTTGGTGGCGGCCGAGGTGACGGGGGGTCGTTGTTTCCATCGTGCGAGTGCTGTGTCGCTTGCCTGTGTCGCCGCAGTTGGGAGCTACTGCAAGAACGCTCATAGCAATGGCAACAGTCGTATCATGTGTACGAAGTGCATACCACCCTGTCTCCAAACATGAGCCCCGTATGGGCGTTGGCGTGAATAATCTTGCACTTTTACGATAATGATTTTGTCTATGCGGTCTACGTACGTAACTAGAAAATTCCTGGCGGAATATAATCCCAGGTTTGTTCGGCCTCACGCTTCGTATTTAAAACATTCGTGTTTATGGCCACATGCGGGTATTAACAGCGGCCGTCGTCAAATTTAATCTCAAGGAACTGAAGTCTTATCAGCCGCGCGCCCTTAGCAGAAGTATCACCAGACACAGAACATAGCTCTGTACCGGTATGTTTGCAAGCCGCTCGTTGCGCGCGGCGTTTGTTTACGCACTCTGCTGCTGCCGCACGGCCGCCACTGCTGTCGCCCGTGCGTCTGTCCCCAACGACAACAACCCAGCAGACAATCTGTCCGCCAGAAAAAACACGCGCTCTCTGTAAAGTGTTCCGTATTCGGCTGAGAGGTTAACTGCCTTTGAGGCGCTGCTCTTGGTGAGGTCCCTGTCCCTGCAGCCCCATGGCGTACGAATTGCTACCTTAGGCGTTGTGGTTCATTCAGTCCCCCCTTATCCTGGAGAAAAGGGAAGGCGAACGCACCCGGGGAAATTTTCGGTAATTTTCCGTCCGCCTTGACGGTGTGCGATTTCATCCCCCCTCTCCCTCTCCACGCACCCCCTCCCCCCCGCCCCCTTCCCCTCCGCCTCCCACCTCACACGCTGGAATATAGGAACCGTACGCTCGCCCGCATGATTTTACCGGTATTGATCCCCCTCCACATACTTCCACAACACTCCTCTCCTCCCCTACCCCCCCTCCTTTCGCCCCTGCCCCCTCCCACTTCCCCCCCCTCCCCCGTCCCCCCCCCCCTCCCCCATCCCCTGATTACTACACGCAAACCCATGGCGTATGGTACCTATGGTATACCAGGTGCCGCTTTTGCTGTCGATGGGAGAAAACGACCTCGGCCTGAAGAAGGCCATCTTGTCGGGAGAAGATGACTTGGTGTACCTGTCCGTGAGGCACATCGAGCAGGAGGCAGGGGCGTCGGAGAAGGGCAGGGAGGCCTTCTGCGAGCTCATGCATGCTCACCCCGAGGCGCTACGCCTGCTCAAGGTGATGGTGATTGCCAAGATGTTGGAGGGTCGCAGTGGCAGATGGGGTAGGGGAGAGGGCCGAGGGTAGAGGGTGGAGGTCCGAGGGCCGGATTGATATTTGTTTCTAGTCCCCCGATAGCACTCCCTACTACTACGGCCATGCACGAATATCGAGTACACCCCCCCCTGCCCCGTCTCAGAAGGGGTACGTAGTCAATGGTCAAATGACTAAGGCAAGCAACGAATTAGTACGCCCCCCACCCCCCCCTCTCTCCCCTTCTAGCCCCTATCCTTGTCCTCACGCGTGTTATTGTGCTTGATTTATTTTGTGTCTTGTCTTTACCCCCTTGTTGTTGTCTACGTCCTTAACCTTACCCTTGCCCTTGTCCTTATCATTGTACGAAGTATATACCCTTTCCCTTGTCCTTACCATGCTCTTCATCGTTACCCTTACCCTTACCCTTACCCTTACCCGTACCCTACCTATACCCTCACCCTTTTACCCTTACCCTCACTATTGTCTACCATTACTAACAGGTTTACTACCGCGAGAAGGGCGGCTACATGGAGCGCAAGAAGCTGCACAACCTGTGCATCTTCGGCAAGCAGTACCTCGAGGCCGGGACACTCGCGATCAGGCAGGCCTACACGCAGGCAAGCTTAAATTACAGTACTTCATTTTTGTTTATTCTTATACGAAATAATATATTTATGTACACGTCTATTTATGATTTTCCGCGCCAGATAGCCCCCCCTCCCCCCTTCGCCCGTCTGCTCCTTAGTCAAGCAGGAGAGTTGAAGGCGGTTCAGTAAGTACCCTGGGTACATGTTTCGACCGCCCGGTGAGATGGAACGGGTGGAACAAACAAGCAGGCGGAGCAGACGTTTGAACACTCCGTTTGAACACTCTGTTTGAACACACTGTTTGCACTCTCTGTTTGCACTCTCTGTTCGAACACGCTGTTTGAAGACCCTGTTCATGTTGCACCACAACAAATCTTGTACCCCCCCCCCACGCCACGCATGGATACCGAGTACACCCCCCCCCCTCTTGGTAGGATGCAGCCCACCTTTTATGCCACTCGCTGAACACTTCACGGCGCGCTTGGTGCAAGCAATGTCTGCCTGGTTGGTGACAACCCGACGTTCTCCGTCCTGGCATTGTAGGGATGCGAGGGTCTATGGCCATACGACTACGGCTATGCATGACATGGGGCTAATGAGCCCCCCCCCCCTATCGCCCTCAACATCGATCGGTGTAAGCGTAGTCAATGCCCCTCTTGATATCTCGTTAGGTTTAGCTACAGTGCCTCGGACCTAAATTTTCGTGTTCTGCGCTGACGGACTGGAACCACCTCCCCCCCACCCCCCCCTCCCTCGCAGTAGTGTTTACGACTTGACACAGCTTCGGTGGTTGCTAGTCCACACTATTCAGGGGGAACATAATCATCAGAACCAAATATGGTTATAACGGGGTACCATAGTAAACACTAGTAAATAGGGCCTACGGTACACCCAAAAACCTATATATTTATATATTTTCTATAGGTCCCTCGTAATAGTAGCGAAAGAGGAACCCATCGTGGGGTCTGATTATTATCATCGCCCCCCTTAATATGAACAAGTCCTCGTTACATCTTCATTTCCAGATGTTTCTACACCTCTGACAAATAATCTACAGGTCATCTACAGATAGATCAGATAGATCAGATAGATTATTCCCTCTTGATGATCTAGATCTTTCAAGGCAGGAATATTCCTGATCTGTATGATCTGTATGATCTGTATGATCTGTATGATCTGTATGATCTGTATGATCTGTATGATCTGTATGATCTAGCTCATGTTGCCGCCTGGGAGCCGTATGATCTGCATGATATAGGACAGGGCTTCTTGCGTTAAATATGTACTTTGCCGATCAGGTCAGGATTTAGATGATCTAGATCATATATCTGTAGATGATCTATCTGTAGATGATCTATCTGTCCGACGGTCGGAGGTGGGGTTAGGTTTGGGGTTAGCATTTCCACTATATTGCAACCATTGTCGAAGCTAGGCCAAGGTCTATACCCCCCCAGATGCGAGGGTCTATGGTCGTACGACTACGGTCATGCATGAATATCGAGTACACCCCCCCTCCCCCCCCGCCCCTCCGCTGGAGTCAAACTCCCGCACACTAGGGCAGGCCAACGTTTCGCCAACCCCGACGTCCTTCATTACTCGTGTTCCGTGTATTCCCCCCTAACAATATAGGCACCATACGACACATCCGATCATCGTGTTCGTATTATATGCAGTAGCATATGATACATCAGTCCTTACGATCCACATGAAGATCCCGCTCGTTTTCTCCTCTATTGACAATGAGAATCCCGCCTCATTTTGATTTGTTTTTATCGCACCTGGTGCTTGTTGACGGGTTTGGTTCGGTTTGGTTTGGGGTGGGCTGCGGTGGGTTGCGGTGGGAGCAGGAGCGGCTTAACGGGAGGCTGGAGGGCATGAAGGAGGCGGAAGGGATGTTCGCGCAACGAAAAGAACTGGCCTTCCAGCTGGCGTGCACCAGGGAGCAGGCGGAGCTGCTGGAGATTCAGCGGTATGTGGACGCTGGAAGGCGGTAGGGCGGGGGGGGGGGGGGGTACGTACTTGTGTCATGCATGGCCGTAGTTGTATGACCATAGACCCTCACGTTCCTTCAATGCCGGGACGGAGCACGTCAGGTTGTCACCGACCAGGCGGGGGGGGCGGAGGGGGACGGGGAGGGGCAGGCGTGGCGGTGGCGGCGACAAGAGCACTGAGGCACATTTTTCGGAAAATTGTTGAATTATTCTGAAGCGATTGAGTATTTTGAGTAGATGCGCTATTGAGCCATGGGAACGATTGAGTCGTTGAATGGCAGAAATAGTTACCGGCATGGTCGAGCCAGGCCTTTGATCAACTGAGCCGTTGAGCGGCTGAGTCGTTGGGCCAATAAGCAGTCGTGCCTTTGAGCAATTGAGCTGTTGAGCGGCGAAAATATTTAGCGGGATGGTTGAGCGATTGGGCCATTGAGCACGCGAGCCATTAAGCCGTTGAGGCGCCGAGCGGTTGAATGGTTGGAACGTTTAGCGGAATGGTTGGTCCACCTGACCATTGAGAAATCGAGTCGTTGAGCCGTTGAGAAATTGCCAGTTTTTCGTCGCTTTTCTTGGTTGACATGTCTTACAATTCCCAAAAGGGTTGATTTTTTTTGGCGCGTGTCCGCTCATGCTACACCTTGTGCACGGTGCCGCGCTGTGCTTGTTGCTTCTGACGCGTCCACCCACAGCGACCTAGACCGCAAGACTGGGCTGGAAGTGTTCGTTGACATGTCCGTTAGCGAGACGCTGTTCCATCTTATCGTCGTCGGGGCGACGCCGTCGGCGGGTGGAGTTGAAGGCAGGGATGGCGCTCTTCTCGCCGAGGCTTCTGCTCTGCAGAAGAGGCTCCGGGTGCCCGACAAGCGCTTCTGGCACATCAAAATCCGGGTGCGTGCCATACCGCCCCCCGTCCCTCCCCCCGCCCCCTCCATTCCCCCGCCTTCCTCCCTAACCCTCCCCCCCCCCTTCCCCTTCCCCCCTCCTCTACGACCCCGCCCCCTCCCTCCCTACCCATCCCTTACCTCTCTCCCGCCCCCCCCTTCCTACCATTGGTTCCGCTTGTGTTGTCTATTTATGGTGTGAAGTGCGAGTTTATTGGCGATGGTGTTCGATTTCGTGGCAGGCGTTTCGTGCGACTCGAGCTATGCGGCAACTGCGGGACTTTGTTTCCGCGAGGTTTGGTTTCTGTTTGGCAGGCATCGCGGACGATGGGGCCCGGGTGGGAGGGGGAGGGGGGGTGCTGTGATTCCCAGGAGGGGGTTGGTTGGGACCGTTTTCCCTGTACCCCGACGGAATAGCGTTGTTTCGTTGGGAGGAGATATACAGGCGTAGCTTTTCCTGAGAGATGCGATCGTTGAAGTACGGCCGTTTTTGTTTCATCTTCCCCTCCGCCCTCGATCCCTTCTGGCTGGGAGCCTTCACCTCCCATATTTTGAGAACACAACAAAGCGAAAGCTTGGCGCAGCGAGAGACCAGCAACGAAGAAAAACCTCTCGTGTTTTGATTGGTTCCCTAAACTGATTAATCGGGAGAACTCGCGCTCATTTTCGCCCTGATCGGCTCATTCTTCCGTGTGTGGCGGTCATTAGTTCTCCCGGTGTGACGTGCCGCGAACAAACCACGCTCGCCAATGATGTAGCAGGCCCTAGCGTTGGTGTGGGAGTGGGAAGCGCTCCGAACGTTTGGGCGAAACTGGTCGCGTTGTGTCTCGCGCTGATTGATGCCCTGACCTGAATTTGTGGAAGAACTCCGCCCGCTTGTTCTCGCCCTGATTGGCCTGTTCTTGCGTGCGTGACACCATTCAGTATCCCGATGTAACACCCCGCGAACGACCTATACAAACGACAATGATGCGGCAGGCCCTAGCGTCGGTGGGGGAGTGGGAAGCGCTCCGAAAATTCGGAGCGGAGCGGAAGAGTCCCATCGGATACAAGCCCTTCGCTCTGGCTTGCATGAGGAACTCGAAGTCGGGACTGCTTCACGACGACACCGAGCGTTACATCGACAGTTACATCGAGCGGGTGAGGGCGAGAGCTGCAAACATATGAAGAAAAAAATGATAATGTGGACGCTCTGTCCGAATATGTAAGGGCCGTTTAGGTTGCAAAAATACTATTCAAGTTTTCAAGGGAATGTGGAGCTTTATACCACTCTTTCCGGGCATGAACGGACCGATTGGGTATCCCATTACATAAGTCCTGAATACACGTCTGTCTTTTTTATGTCTGTTTGTCATCATGCCCTTGCGGTCCACAGCGTTTTACCCCCACATGGGTAGAGAGGGCGGGTGGCATAAACCAGCAGAACACGGGGTCTCACTTCGCGCCGACTCGTGGCCGTCGCGTGCTGAGCATTGCCGACAAATTCCCAGGGCGTCTCGGGCCACAGAACCAGCATTGCTGCTGGCTGTACGATTCACATTTCAAATGATGAGACACGTACGTATGCTACTGGCCGATTCCACGCCAGAGGCGACTGACTTTTCCTAGACAACAGCCTCGACCCAAAGAGCCAGCAACTAGTTACGAAAGAAGGATTTGAACACTGCTACTGTGTTGTTGCATGTGTGCGACTGTCGCTGTTCTCGGACTTCTCTGAACTCTTCTGATATCAAGGCGGTTCAGCTCAGCCCCACTTTGCCGCATGTGCACTGCTATGTGTGCAACTGTCGCTGCGCTGGGGATTCTGTAAACCTCTTTAATATCACAGTATTTCAGCTAACCCCCACCTTCCCGCATGGGCAGAGAGGGTGGGTGGCATAAACCAGCAGAACACGGGGTCTCACGCCGCGTCGAGTCGTGGCGGTCGCTTGCTGAGAATTTCTGACGATCTCCAGGCCGTCTCGAGCGACAGAACCAGCAGTAGTGCTGGCTTTGTATTTCACACTTAAAATCAAGAAACACGCGTTTTGTCGGCCGATTCGACGCCAGAGGTCGTTGGCTTTTTCTAGAAAACAGACTCCAGCCAAAGAGCCAGCAACGAATTATGAGAGACGCATTGTACACTGCGACTATACTGCGTTGTTGCATGTGTGCGACTGTCGCTGTCGCTGTGCTGGGACTGCTCTTAATTATTCTGGCTGCACGAGAATGTTGATCGTTGTTGCTGGGAAGCTGTGGCATACAGAGTAGGTGTCTGTCGTCATGGGGTCGTGATCCACCCAGCGTTTCAGCCCCGCCTTGCCGCACGGGTAGAGAGAGGGTGGGAGCATGAATGAAGCATGTGCACTGCTGTGCTGTTGTATATATGTGTGCGACTGCCGCTGTGCTGGATTCGGGACTTATCTGAACTTTTCTGACTGAAGAAGCATGATGATCGCTTGTTGCAGGGAACAATCGTGTGCCGTTTTAGGCAACGCCTATTGCTAGCGCCACGGGCGAAGCCTTGGAGGCCCCGCTAGTCAGCATGAATGATACCAACACGATCGTTACATTTCCAGACAGAGTGGTACTGCTGTAAACCGAAGATCTGCTGAAGCCTGTGGCGCGTCCAAAAATAGTCCAGAAAGGGAAAGAGTTTTGTTTTCCGTAAAAAACTTATCCCATTAGTAGTATGGAACTGTTGACCCTGGTATAAACGCCCCCACGGGAATCCCGGCCTACGTAAAACCTTCACGAGGAATGTTCAAAACGCGCGACCGATGTGTCACGCAGCTCGCAAAGTTGATTATCGACCTACGAAGTATATGCATAATCGGGAGAATTCACAACTGTCGGGGTTTTTTTTCAGTTTTTTATGACAAAGACAATGGACCCATAGTGTAATCCAGGTATGGCTGTAACCAAAAGGCTGCTAAAAGCTGTGCCGCATCTATTTTTTTCAAAGATAAATGGGAAAGGGCTGGTTGGCTCTAGCTGGACCCATGCATTTATTGGGTGGTGGTTGTTGCGCCTTATTGAGCGTTTTTTTTGTCTTTTTGTTCTGTCTGGTTACTCTCTTGTTTCGATATCTCTCAATGCTCTTCCGGTGTCAATTGTGCTTACTGTACAGCACGTACGTATGATATATTTTTCGTTACTAGTACACTGTACTATTTTTTGTTACCAGTACACTGTACTGTATGTTTGGGTGACGGCGCACCCGCGAGGTCACACTAATCCAAGCAAAACAACACCAACGACAACAACTACTACTACCACTACTGCCACTACTACTACGAGCACTGCTGCTGCTGCTGCTACTACTACTACTACTACTGCTACTGCTGCTACTGCTACTACTGCTACTACTACTACTACTACTACTACTACTACAGTACTCCTACATTCCGTGTTATATATGTACACAGATTTGGTGTTTGCTTGTTGCGTTTCCACAACTTCACCCCCACGCGCGCCTACATTCTCCCGCGCCCTCGCCGAACGACGACTCATTTCATGACTGGGGACGCTCCGCCGATAACTCCGCCGTGACCATCGCCTTCATGTGTTACTGAGCAGATACCTCAAGTTGAGGACCGGTATGAGTTGTACCTGGAAACCAAGTCGTGGGAGAAGGCGGCGGAGGCGGCGGCGAGACTGAAGGACCCCAGGTGGGCTTTACCTTTGTTTCATCGCTCGTAACGGTATACTGGATATTGGGCATACTGCCAGTATACTGGGAAATACGAGTATACTCTTAAGGTTCGCAGTGCTCACAGTACGACGGCGTCTAAAATATTGAATATGCCCCAGTACTCGCAGTATCAAGAGCCTGGGAATGCTTAGTAGAGTCCAAAACTCGCAGTATAAAAACTCCAAAATACTGAAGGACCTCAGGAAGATTTCACCTATTATCATGTTTTACTGTTTTTGGTTGGCCGATAATGAACAAGCTTCAAACGAATGCCGGGAAAATATGCTCGTAATGTAGGAGACCGCGGTTTGACCCCTCGACTGACCGCCCCCTATCACAAAATCAGTACGATAAGGACAAAAGAGATCGTGACGCGTCCGTTGAGACCGGTCTCTGAAGCTGCATGTTTTTTGCCGGGGGGCGTGTGTCTGTAAAGTGCGAAGAGAAAAGCAGCTCTGTCTGAAATCGTCTGACTACTACAGTGTGCGGTGCTTGGTGTGATTATCGCTGTTGCCGTTACCGCTGCGGTTCTGGATGCTGTTGTCGTCTTTGCTACTGGCTCGTATGACCGTTTTTGTTGCTGCCGTGGTTGTCATGTTCCATGCGCAACAAGTCACCCCCCCACCCCCCGCCGCCGGCCCCGCCTATCGCCCATTTTCTGCCCTCTCCGAGCAGAAGGATAGCTGAAGTGCGACGACTAGCTGTGCCGTCAGGGCCTCAACCGCCACCCCAAGCACGCGGGGATGGGTCGTTTTCGAGACCCAAGTGAACCTACGCTTGAGGCAGACGTCTTGTCACGCGCGTGATTTTTGTCGAAGCCACCAAATCTGCGTCACGTGTGACACACTTGTTTTCTTCGCTTGAGACGAAGGCGTCGGATTGGTTGCCCCGGTTATCTTGCTTGCCTGCTTGCTACTGCTTGCTGCTCCTTGCTGCTCTGTAGTCGGTCGTATGCTGCGAGCCACTGTCGCACGCTGACGTGAACGTTTTGTTCGATGTATTGTTGGAAGTTACCGCTTGCGTTTTCTAGTTCCCAACACGTGAACGGGCCACAACGTTATGTATCTGGTATGTGCAAGTCGACTGCCGACAGGCAGCTCAGCGCACGAATATAGTAAAGAGGGGGGTTTGCCAGCGGCGGCAACATGGGTGTGATATGGGCACGGCAGTCGCGTCGTGTCCATCGCCGCTTCGGCAAGCATTATACTTCGTATATTTATTGGCCGTCTAAAATAGCACTCCTTCTTATCCCTTTCTCTTGTAATATTTTCACAAACGTCAGCTGTGAGTTCGACCGATAGGGTATAGTTATTACCCACCATTGCAAATACGCAAATGATGGCCCTTGTGGGACTTCAGAGGGGACAAGTAAACAGTGATGGCATTTTTGTTGTTGCCATTTCAGCATCGACCACTGCTCGGTTTGGGGATGATAACTTCGGTGTCCAACGTAAGACGCAAGGGGTTGTGTGGCACGGGCGCAGCACGGTACCACCCGTTCTATTCGCGCTCACGCTAACTACTCGTAGATGGTTGATCAGACCCGAAGTTATCATTGTTTTGTTCACTCTCTGGCTCCCTATAATAACGCACAAGTGTCCATCTTCAAGGAGAAGGCGGGGCTTTTGTGTTTGACTCGTATGCTAGTTTTTGTTTGCTTCTTCAACGGAATCATAATCGCTGTTTTCCACGCAAATTATAAAAAATAAACGCATGCGTTATGCGTTCGTGCTGCTCCCCAGTGTGCTATTCCACAAAACAGAGGTATACTCGTGTGGTCTCTGTAACAGAAACTTTGTCTTGATCTGTCTGAAGCCCTTTTTTTCTAGATTGAATCACCCCAAGCGTGACTCTACCCAAATTTGAGCTTTTTATGCGTCAAACGACCCCCTACGATTGACCCCCATACGACCACGACTTCGTATCGATAGCCGGAACGCAGGCAGTCGGCCTGCGCTTATTCCCACCTTCTGGAGTGCCGTGTGCGTTGAGCACCATAGGCCGGTTGAAAGCCCTTCTTCCAAGCCGTTTTGGTCTACAGTAGTTGTACGTGCATTATGGAGTAAGCTGTACTACACGACTGAATGCACATTGCGAGGGTGTGTGGCAGAATTTGAAGAGGTTCCACTCGGTTTCGACGCCTTAGTGCTCATACTATGGCTGGTCTAAAGTCTTAATCCGTATCACCCACCTTAAACGAGTTTGGGTTCATTGTAGGTTAACTTTGGTTCTCCCAGTTCCCCCCGTCCTCACTAAGCATCCGTTTCCTGTTCTCGTGTATCGGGAGGATATAAAATCCTCTTTTCGCATTGTGGTCATTCCTAGATCCACGCGACACATATCATACATACATGTAGATTTTATGCTATCAGTGCATGCTCCAAAACTCGCTTTGCGCTTGCCTGGATCTCGGAATGGCCACATTTGCAAGACATTTTATCCTCCGGATACAAGACAGGAGACAGGTACCGGTAGTGAGGATCGGAGGACCTGTGAGTGCCAAAGTTAATCACTGGGTTCACCATATGATGCATGGTCTAAGGTCTAAAGTCCTATCGCTCACCTTGAACCAGTTTAAGTTCGTCCTTGGTTTAAGTTTGGCACGCACAGGTCACAGGTCTCCCTGGGTTCACCATATTATGGCTGGTCTACAGTATAAAACCGTATCACTCAGCTTAACCCAGTATGAGTTCGTTGTAGGTCAACTTTGGCACGCACAGGTAGGTCTCCCTGGGTTCACCATATTTTGGCTGGGCTACGGTCTACTGAAAGTCCTTATCACCCACCTTGAACCAGTGAGTTCGTTGTAGGTTAACTTTGGCACTGACATGTCCTCCGGTTTTCATTAGCCATCTCCTGTTCTCGTATCATTGGAGGGTAGAATGCATGTCCTCTTTTCGCAAAGGTAACCATTCCGAGATCCAGGCAAATACAAAGTGAGTATTCGAGCACGGCCAGCATTCCAGCATGTACTGTACGATAGCACAGGAAGCCCGCTAGGATATTCTAGGATGGCCAGACGCCACAGCATGCAATAAGCGTGTGACGCGTGAGATATACAAGCACGTCATTCATGCTACATTACATTGGTTCATCTTTCTTTCGTTCTTCGGTGGTAGATACGAGGGTGCCGACCGAGCCCCCGAGACTCGGATTCCTTCGTTAGACGGCCTTATATCTCGGAAACATCCCCCTTCCGTTAGAATGCAGAGGGGAACGCCTGACCGCTTGACCCCTTCTCATTCTGTAGGCCCTCGGCGCATAGCTACAGTAGTACAGGTACTTCGTACAGCTATAATACGACACATCGTATTGGCCGTACCCGCCGTAACACTCACAGCTCACACCATCACACGCCCTTCCATCGTTTTTTAACCCCCCCCTACCCCAAGCAACCACGCAATGCTGTTGTTGCTGATGCTTGTTGCAGTATTTTGCGGTGGCGGCTATTGCGTACGGTTCTCACAGTTGATCACTTTGAAGTACTACCGGTAGGTTCACACTCGAATCTGCGTTGTCACGTATCCGGTCAGACCTCGCGGGTCAGGTTGGGTCGGTCGGGTAACGGTGATCGGACCCGATCCGTGAGCATTTGAAAGCCTTCTGACCCGGGCCCGACCCGACCCGAACCGATCCGACCCGACCCATGATATTTCATAAATTTCCTGGCCCGACCCGCGGGTTGGGGTCATGACCCGTGAAGAGTCCTTCCAAATTTTAAGAGGAAAACAGAAAAAACATTTAGCAGCTGGAACGACCATCCAACTCTTAACTGAAAAAAAAGACTGGGGAACAGCACGCCAATGCTTTTCATCGGCGCAGCACTGGTATATCTACCAGGCACGTGTTTTTTTACAGCGCTGGTGGTACACAAAATTCAAGGTAATCTACTGTACCTAGACCCTACCTATGCTTGCCGTTTTGAGACGTGCAAGAACCGCGTGTCATTCAGATCCTACCCGAAAAAGTGCGTAAGAGCCGTGCCATACAGACTCAACCTGGCAAGCATTATCTACAGCAGTAGATCGTGCAGATAATATAAATCAGGGATCTACCTCCCCCCCCAAAATCTAGATCATGGAATAAATGGGGGTGCTCTAATCTGTGATACATGTGCGATGCTATTTCACTCCTGTTTTGCATTATTTTTCGTGGGGTGTGCCCACCAAAAACGTCTTCATTGTTGTTGAGCTGTGCTGTGGGTGTTGTGCGTGCGAGCAGCCATGACTGGTGGTGCAGACTGCCTCCGATATGCGAAGCTTTCACCGGAGTACCAGGTACGTGTTAGCCACACAAACGTTTTCCGTTACAAAACCGAACAGCGAGTCGAATGTCATACCGAATATCATACCGAATGGCACATGACATTCGGCACACTGTTCGTTTTTATCAAGGAAAACCTACCGATGAACGTACCATCCAACATTCTGTTGTGCTGTGGATGTTGCTGTGCGTAGGTAACACTGGTGGGGCAGACTGCCGTCGCTATCCGAAGCGTGCACTGAATGAAGAAGTGGTGTTTGCCAAATGTAGCTTGACTTTTATAAATATAGTAACTACCAGGTACGTAACAAAACCGAATATCGTGCCGAATAGCCTACATACCGGATGGCGTACCGAATGACCGCATGGCGCAGCAGACCAATGAAAGCACCCTATATTTCTCGGTCGCCCCGGTAGACTAGTGGTCAGCTTCAAAGGCTACTAGCATTGGTACCCAGGTTCGAATTCCACCGTGGTGAGATTTTGACTTTATTTGAAAAAATATAAAGGAACCAATTGCTGAGAGCGCCTTCGTGGCGTGGGTAGGCGGAATCCGAATCAAGTCGACGAGGGAAGAAAGTGATGAAATCTTCTCGCGAAAAAAAAACAAGGCACGTACCGTAGTGGGGAGGAGGGAGAAGAGCCTACTTAGTGACCCCGGATCTGAGTTACGACCAACAAAGAGGGAGAGAGAGAAGAAGGGCGAAGATCATAAATGGGATGCACAAAACAAAACAAAAATGGCAACAAGTCTTCGCCATTCCCGGGGTCTACACAAGAAATCTAACGTGAGTCCCGTACGATAAAACATTCACGGGGCATGGTCACCATCAACAGCATCGTCATTATCATCATGTAGTCCTCCTCACTCTATCCGACCACGTACGACAAGTATCTCTTCCCTCCCTCCCTTCCTCCCTCCCCAAAGCCAAAAAATCCTCTGCTGGATTGATCAAGCACAGAGCCCGTTTGTTAACTGGGCGCTACGCAATATACCCAAGTATGTCATATCACGCCTTCACACCTACAGTAGGATTTCAGCGTGTACGCGATGCTTGTTATAAATCACAACCAAACACGGAGGACCGTATACAAGAAAAAGGAAACCACACAACAAGCAAAAAAATAATTGAAAAAATAAAACAAATCCGAGTACCTGTTACGAAATACGAAGAAAACGCCAAAATGTTGGGTGCTGAAAAGCGAAACGCCTGTTACAATTACACGCCTCAACAACGGGAAATCTGGCATAGCAGTACGTAGTAGTACTAATGGTCAGCATGGACTACTGTGTGAATGTGTGAATCAACGTCGTCGTACAGCCATATCATACTCCCCTTCCCGCAATTCCGCCGCATCTCGCCTACGACAAGTACGTCGTACCTACGACAAGTCCGGGGCCATTTTTTTTCAAACAGTCAACCAACGTTGGTAAGTTTAACATGTGAACTTGCTATTTCGAGACTTGAAAAAAAAAACTGTCCAAAAACTTGTCAAAACAAGTTTTTTAGGTGTCGTTATAAACGGCCCTAAAACGGCCCTACACTGCCTGCAATTGTGTGCGCCGGACATGCCCCCCCCCCCAAATCCCAACGTCCCATCATTGGACACCACTTAATTTAAGCCACACGATGACTGAGCCCCAATGTCGATCATTGGACGCAACTTAAGCCCGATGTATTTCATTGGATGCAGCCGAACCTCAACACCACCACCACTGTCGATCACTCATAGGACACCATTGAAAAGCCCAATCAAGTCGACCATTGGACACAGCTAGCTGAAGAAGCCCGATATCAATCAAACACTGAAGGCAACAAAGCCCGATGGCGATCATGGCCACAGCTGAATGCCGCCACCGACCATTAGACACAGCAGAAGGAGCCGAATGTCGACCATTGAACCACAACTGAACCCCGCCGCCGATCATTGGACCAACTAAGGCCCAATGACAATCATTGGACAAAACCGAACCCCGACGTCGATCATTGGGCACAACTGACGAAGCCCAGCGTCGACCATAATGCACTGGAGACAACTTGCTGTGGAGCATGATTCGCCAAAAAAAACTCCTTCAGAGTCAGACAGGCAGGAAACACCAACCCAACCCTTCGCTCGGCACATCGATAGTTAAACTACTTCTTCGTACCTTGTACCTCATATATACTATTTTACATTTACTAAACGACACGCTCGTGTAAGACTCTCGTGTAAGGCGTGCGACGTTTGGCGCAGCACCGGCAAAGCACCATGAATTCCATAAACTGAGCACCGGCGCCGCAAGGGAAAATCTAGTGCACTGGCATGTGGCGCCCTCTTCCTCCCCCCCCCATTACTCCCACCCCCCTCTAAGTTTGGAATGAGTCACGACATTTGTGTCTCCTTCCGTAAGCGTATGCAACCCCTGGACTAGCAAAAGGAAACGGCAACCCCCTTGTAACTTCAAGTTGAAGTTGAAGTTCAAGCACCACTGCCTGAAGGGTCTGAAATCGGGGGGCTTCTCACATATGCATCGGTTCAAAACATTTTTCAGGTACACGGAACCGACCGTGCCATCTCTAACCGACGAAAACAAAAACAGAGACAGCACACCCAAACCACACCACACCACACGATACACAAAACCCATACACCTGGCGGTAACTAGCCACCGCGAATCAACGACAAGGCAAGGGGTAACACCGCAACCGACCAACCAACCAGACCAAGCAACGAACCAAGCAACAAAAAAAAATATATACAGGGCGCCGTTTCTTACCAGGTACCAGGTACATACAGTAGCTCTACAGCAGCGACAGCGACATCTCCATGTCCTGTTACAAGGGTCTGGGGGAGGGGGGGGGGGAGCAAGGCGGCACAAGGAGCCGCAGCCGTTCTGCTTGAAGCAATAGGTAGCAGCGGCAACACGGTCACACCCACTCCCAAAATAAAACTAAAGACATGATAAATATATACCAGGTATCAGAGACCGGTCTTTTAGGACGCGTCACGGCCTCTTTTGGGCTCAACATCCTAGTTTAGTGTACGAGGGCGGTCAGTCAAATCGTCAAAACACGGTCTCCTAAGCCGCGTCAAGGCCTGTTTTGGCCTTAACATGCCAATTTTAGCGTGGGGGGCGGTCAGTCAAGCCGTCAAAACCACGGTCTCCAAAATAGTATGTTTGCGCACAACGGCCAGCCTCGGGGCCAACGGCAGACTCCACCTCGCCTTCCCTCGCCTCCACCCAGTCAACGCCGTGCGACCCCCCCCCTCCCCGGTTTCCTTGTCCCTCAGTAAGACAGAACCGTGACCACTTCGTCCATGGTTGGGCGCTTGGTCCAGTCCACCTCAAGGCAACTCGTAAACAAATCCTCCAGCCCCTGCTCCTTCAGCAAAACTGGTGTGTCAAGAGTCTTCCCCTCAAGAATCAACTTCTTTACCTGGTCGTTCCCGATCCCGCAAAATGGTTTCTTCCCCTCGAAAATCTGATCCGAGCCGAGAAGGGAGGAGGGACGAGAGGCATGGGGGGGGGGGGGGGGGGGGGGGGGGGGGGGGCGGATGAGTGCTGGAGGGCAGAAACGTAACATGTACACAGCGGTGTCAACACACGAATAGCGGCCGGGACACCGTACGTACTCGTCTGCCCATCCATTATTTGCCGTTATAAAACCTCGTGGGCAGGTGGGGATGTTCGCCTCTTTCTCGTCGTACTATTACACCGTAAACATTATCCCACACTATTTTCAGGTAGTTTGCCCTCAAAAATGTGCGTCGCAGCTGTGAAGGGCTTGGCGGCAAACTACTAGAAGTTTACCCTGGGGAGCCCTAGTTATAACCCCTTTAGGACTGCAGTCCCGATGTGGGGACAAAACACTTGGAATTAGAGTAAAATATACATTTCTAGACAGTGCAGTTCTAGAAGGGTTAAGAGAGACCTACGTAGACAAAAGCTTTGGGGGCTTAAGAGCGGCCAAAATCGGCTTTTGCCACGATACGTAAACGATACCAGATAATTGCTTTGTTCTTCGTATCCCCTAAACGGGACCCTTGTCGGAATGCAGTCCCGTTTGGGGGACAAAGCACTTGGAATTAAATGGCAAACATATGTTTCTGCACAGTGCACTACAATAGTTAAAGGGTAAACCCGTGTCTGCACGTACACTAGAGTTGTACCCCGTTCGTCTACTACCCGGGTACCCGACGGGTAGCACCCGGGCCTGTGACCCGCCGGGTATTTGGATCCGGGCACCCGGTAATTGACGTGTCCCCTGTGAAATGTCCCTCACCATACCTCCCAGAAGTCCTCTAAGCGATCTCATAAAAAGCTGTCAGGGACTCCAAAACGCGTACCTCCAAGAGGTTCGGTAAGGAATATCGCAACGGGAGCACGTAGATCACCGGGTACCCGGGTACCCGAGTCCATATACACTTTGCGCGGTGGAGACCCTGGCAGCTTTTTCTGAGATATTACACAGGGTTTCTACAGTATTACTGCTGTAGGAGTATGGTGAGGACTATCGCACTGGGGGCACACACGTAAATCACGGGGTTAATGTATAAGGCGGGCAGTACTCGTACGTCCTACCAGCAGATTCGATACAGAACAGGACACCTTCGTAATGAGAAAACGAGCAAAATAAGAAAAGAAGGCTGAGACTTGCGGGAAAATAAGAAATTCGGGATTCGTTATACTGAAGTTAGAGTAGAACGGGCCCGTTCTCAAATAAGAATTTCAGCCTACAATATCAGGTATCCTGTTTCTTATGAGGTCTCCCGTACTGTATTACGCACTGATATTATACGTATCGTACTCATCATATCATACGCCCAAGAAACACGAAGAGAAACCGATCACAAATAATGATTTCCGGGAGGAGAGGAGAGAGCGAACAAACAACACATGAAGATCGTGTAATCATCTTCACAACATCCATATATCCTTTCTTTAGCGTATATTTTCTATCCACTCTTTTCTGTGCCTATGTCCTTTTTCATGCCCGAAAACAGAAAATAGCTCTGTATGTTGACCGGGTACCCGGGTACCCGGGTACCCGCACTACCCGGGTACGTATTCCTGAAAAAAAGGGGTACCCGGCCACGGCTAAGGGTAATCGATCTGAAAAAGTACGCGTACCCGTTTGCAACGGTGTACCCGACGGGGTACAACTCTACCAGGTAGTGTACACCAATTAATATATATTTTTCATTAGCCAGAAAAAGGTACATCGTGGGTGTTCTACGCCACTTGACGGTATAGGGAAAATCCGAGACATAAAGCACCTCATATCGGCAGCGCTCATTGACCAAAGCATCGCTGTACCGTGATCTGGCCACAAGTCCAACGGTACACCGACTTCTAGTGTGCTCAGGTTGGTTTTCACCGTTTTGTGGCCTAGGCTTTTCACCGTTTTATGGCGTATAGAACGCCGGCCGAAACGCCCATCAGATTCGGGCAACGTCAACCCCGCCAACTTTACAACTAAACAGGCTGAGCAAGACAACAGCATGCGTCCCACGGACCACGGGGCACCAAGACACAACTCACAGATCGTTGTCGAAGCCCTGTGGCTCCCTACTCGGCCACCCCCGCAGCTACGCAAAAATATGTGCACGCACCCGCAGAGCTACTCAGCAGGAAGCCGGAACGCGCCGAACAAGTCAACAGCGTAGAGACTCAAGTAGATGTGATATGCGTGTGCGGTACAGCACGAGCAATCACTACGCGCGAGAGTGAACACCTTAGGCCGCTACGTGAGTACATGTATACGCGCTCCCTCCCTCCCTCCCTCCCTCCCGAGCGAGAGGAGGGGGGAAAGTGCAGCGCGTCGTGGATCGGTGGCGCCGAGCTCCTTCGGCCCGCCGTCTACGCAAGGCAGGGTGCCTGCAGCAAGCCTCGCCGACGCATCTAGATGGTCCAACCCCATCGTGTGTCGTGATCTCCCACAGCAGTGCTGTGTTGGTTTTATACGAGTGCTTCGTGTATGTTGCTCCGTGGGACGTATGCTGTTGACTGGTTTAGTAGTAGGATGGCGGGATTGGCGTTGCCCTGGTCTACGTAATGGGCGTGGTATCGGTCAGCGTTCTGTACCAGGTACGCCATAAAAATGTGAAAACCAATCTGAGGCACGTTTATTAGAAGTCGGGGTACTCTGGGATGAGTCGCCAGGTCACGGTACAGTACGCGACAGATGTTAATAACCCTATTCTTATAATTAATGGAGCTCAGTAAATCGTCAGTTCTCCACGCTCGGGCCATTTGCATATCTCAGGAAAACCTGACTTCTCGACGCCCGTGCCTCGCGGTCCGTATTCTTACCCCCCGCCGTAGTTGAGATTTTTTTCCGCCGCCGTGGTGAAATTTTTCAAGTTCTATTGATTTAATGTGTAAGGATGAAACCGCTCCGCTCCGTATCCGGACTCTTACAGTGATGAGATTTTTTTTCCCCCCGCCCTCATGAACTTTCGAAGTTTTTCATCCAAGTTCGATTTCTTTTCCCCCCGTCCTGACGAATTTTCGAACTTTTCTTTTCGAAATTTTCTATCCAAGTTTTATTAATATGTTCATCCACTTTTATGATGGAGTTTGTGTGAGGATGAAAATTTAGCACCCCTCTACGTATATACGATACCAGTCATGTTACTTAACAAGTACGAGTACTAATTTTGCTGATATTAGTATATTATCACCTGAAGAAGACATTAACTAATCGGGTCAGCTTTTTCATTCTGAATGAATAATGCGAAAAATGCCCTGCACATTGTCGGAAGGCAAAAATATGATCAAATTATGTTGATAATATTATCAGTATATTAATACACATGCACATAACAATACGCGTGCAGGGTATCATAAAAACAGTGTTCATATACTGGATGGTATGATATGAATGTATGAGTACGGGTATCGATATTGTATTGATAGATAGATGTTGTCGTCGTGTTATTTTTTTTGCCCATTTTAACGCTTTCAGGACTGCAGTGGTGCCGTTTTGTGGACAAACCACTCTAATTCTAAGCAATTTGTCCCCATATCACCTGAAGAAGACATTAATTAATCGGGTCAGCTTTTTCATTCTGAATGAATAATGCGAATAATGCCCTGCACATTGTCGGAAGGCAAATAATATAATAATAATAATAATAATAATAATAATAATAATAGAGCTATTTGAAACTCAAAATAGGAGCTTATATATGGTTCTTCCCGAAAAAAGGCCATATCGAGTTTCAAACGTCGCCAAAATAGTCGTGTGTCGCACGGGAATTTGTTTTTGTTTTATCCCACGGTATTGCGGTGGGGTGGTATATTCTGTTCGTGGCGGTTGTCCGGCGTGTGTTGCACGGGAACACGCTCTTGAGCAAGTACATAAGTTTTACTTGGTGGGAAGTTTCTCAGCAATTTATCCTACAATCGAAGCACCACAGCAGGGCACAGAGCACCACAGGACTAAAAGCAAAGCAGCACAGGGCAGCAGCACAACTGCCCTCGATTTACAGCCTACGCCCGAGCCAACTGCCCATAGTGCGAGCATGGACCCGCTACCAGGAAGCTACCACAACAGCAGGCGTGCTGCCACCGGCGAGGGTCATCCCGCACAGCCGAGGTCGCGCCAGTTCAACGGTCTACGTCCGAGCGTCAACAGCTACGGTTCTCCTCCCCGCCTTCCCGGATTCAACACCGGGGCCGGTGTGCGCCAGCCGCTGGGCTTGCGCACAGACATGCCGTGCACCAACGCCCAGGTTACGGGTGGTAAGCGTGCGCATGGTGTGTTGGGTCCGGACGGCCCCTGCGCCCCAAGAGCTGCCACCTCGTTCCGTGATGGGCCCGGCCCAGCAGGCCCTCAAGCTTTGCCTTCACTTGCTTTGACTATGCCAGCACCTGCACGTGCTCAAGCCTGGTCTGCTGGCGGGCTGAACTTCAGCGGTCCGAGCACACAACACAAAAAAGTCCCTCATCACGAACGCGTGCTGCTGAAAGTGGAATACCCAAAACAAGAATAAATCCTGGAAAATTCTGTCAGTATCCTTCGTAAAAGATCCACTGTTTTGAAAAAAAATGGCATATGCTGAGTTTTAGACGTTGCGGGAAATGTGGCTCTATAGTGCCAAATATTCAATGGCCTGACTCTTCCCTTTGGAAAGACATAAGGCATAAGCTCGAGTTTCAAATAGGTCTAATAATAGAGTAAAATATGATCAAATTATGTTGATAATATCATCAGTATTAATATTAACACACATGCACATAACAATACGCGTGCAGCGTATCATAAAAACAGTGTTCATATACTGGATGGTATGATATGAATGTATGAGTACGGGTATCGATATTGTATTGATAGATAGATGTTGTCGTCGTGTTATTTTTTTTGCCCATTTTAACCCTTTCAGAACTGCAGTCCCGTTTTGTGGACAAACCACTCTAATTCTAAGCAATTTGTCCCCATAATGGGACTCCAGTCCTATAAGGCCTAAGTTGTTGCTGTTGTTGTTGGTACGTTGTTTACGTTGTTGTTACGTAATGTTTTTTTTTTTTAGTGTCGCTATGTACGAGTTCGACTACGAGTTCGTGTTTTCGTATGTTGGGTATTTTTTTGTGTCGCTATACCAGGTTATTATTATTTGAAGTACCCCTTTACGTATATACGTAGTGATACCAATTATTATTTTTTCAAGTAAACAGGTATTATTATTTTTAGTATATTACAGACGTAGACTTTTTGTGCCAGGTATTATATGTATGTATGTTGCCCATTGAATGTGTTGTTATTGTTGTTGTTGTTGTTGTTGTTGTTGTTGTTGTTGTTGTTGTTGTTG
>MEHQ01004335.1:288690-422015 GCA_008828725.1 Saccharina japonica
GGTATTGGGCGAGTCGCATGGAGGGTGAGCTGCATCCTGCTAAGAACCGCCTCTGAGACGGACTTGCATATGGACGACAGCTTCAATGAGTTAATTTAATTTCTGGTGTGGCTACTTCCGGAGACAGCAATGGGTTTTACTATGTAACTGCCTCGCGGACGCCTTACCATATTAACACTACGTGATACGACCATTCCCCTTGCGCGGAACAAAGATTCTCCACCCCGCACAAATGATCTACTCAACCGCCAGCTTTGGTGACCGCCAAAAAAAAATAACAAAAAAAAACGGCACCCTGGTTGTCTAGCTCCACGCAGCGAGTGGCGTGTTTTACAGCGTCGTTGCCAACCGACGCCAACCCAACCTATAAATATATCATATATTTATATGACGGGGGGGGGGGGTAACTTGCACCACCACAGCAGCAGCGCGACGTCATTTCCGTGCTCGAGCTTCTGCGTCTATCTGGCGTTCCCGTGGGTGCTTGTACCGGAACTTTTTCTCCGTGTGTCCGATGTGACCTCGGAGTTGCTCGCCGTGGCTTGCTGCTGGGTCGTTTTATTATTATTATTTTTAACCCTCGTTTGAAATGTTGAAAGTCGAAATGTTGAAATACTCGTTGCTGTTCATGCTGACTGACTATCACGATGGTTGATAGTATACCTACGGATGCTCCGGTACGGATGCTCCGATGGTGTACGTACGTATACAGCAGTATGAATACCATGCATACGTACAACAGGTTTCCTATCAATACGAGTACTCATAGCTTAGAGCTTACCCGCGGGGGAGCTTACAGCAGGCAGCGCGGACAGCTTTCGTAGAGATTTAGAGGCAGGTGCCGTTATTTTCGTTGTTTCGTTATTTTTCAAGCGTGAAACAACCACGATATCGTCGTATAATATAATACGACCTTGAGACCTTGGGCTGTGGCTTTGCGGCCGAGAACGCATATTGTATACACGGCAAGCAGTAGACGAACCATATATACGTACGTACGTACTCGTAGGTGCAAGCAGTTTTAAATCTACAATACACTCAATACCAGGTACTCGTATCATACCAGTAGAGCAGTATCAATATATTAGGGTGTAGAGTAAGAGACGGGCAACAGCAGCAACACAACACCGCCGTAACCTGCATTGCGACGATTGCACGATTGCCAGCAGTACCTTGAGCTTACTCGTAGGTTGAGGGCGAGGACGTGTGCGTATATAAACCTATTACTACGTAGTCGTACAGAGCATACCCCAGTTATACGACCTGAAGCAGGTACCGGGGACCGGGGACCGTGCAGCAGTACGTATATACGAAATAATAGCATGCAGACCTGAGCAAGAGGCGGGCAACAAACAACACAAGACCACGCAGCATTGCAACGATTGCCTGCAGTATCCGCTCGCAAGTCGGTGTCTCCAATCTCACCTTATTAATTACAACTAGCCCCGGCACAGTCATCGTTGCCTAAGGTGTTGTTACGCTGCTGCTGCTGCTGCTTCTGCTGCCGCCGACGCTGCTGTCGAGGCTGTGTGGCTATACGTACAAGTAGTTCCAGCTTCGTAATTCTCCGAAGCTTCCTTTTCCCTGCTGCCAATTATCCGACAACATATCATTCACAAAACAAGAGTAATTATTATTAGTGAAACTTGCGTTAGTAGCTCTAGCATCAAGAGGGTTATGCAGCTACGATAGGCGCAAGCGTGGAGAAAGGATTGCCGACGACTGTCTAAGAGATTCCTGGGGAGACCGCCAAGGTGGCTGAGAGATAAAATACCCCGGCAACACTCACGAAGCCAGCGACAAGCGTCGGGAAAATGGCTTGCAGGGCCTTCAACTATTATCGAGCCCTTTACTCCACCTCACAGGAACAATTGACAAAGCACAGCCTCGCTAGTGCTCAAGCTAAGGCAATGGCGCCATATATCACGGCACTTCCACCCACTGCGGAGCACAGGAGGTGTGTTCACTCTCGACTCGGTCGGGACTACGAGTGCCGCGAGAGATGCATAGGGCGACGCACAGCTGCAAACAGGCTCTTGGCAACAACCAGGTATACTCGTACGTAAATGTTGCACGAAAGGAAACATGATGTCAAGACAGGACTACGACTCTCAACGACATACCGGGAAAGGAACTGCGAGGCCACGCCTCGCCCACTGCTTCCCTGGGGCCAATTCGCCTTTCAACGAGGACTGTGGCTTCAGGCAAGAGAAGCAAGGCCTGCGGCAGCTGGCGGTGCTCCGCTGATTGAATTCAGAGTTCAGCCTGCAATTTTCCGCAACTTTTATTTTGAAGGAAACATCTCCCCTACCCCTGTATAAACTCGCCTCCTTTCTATGCTCCCACCGAAATTAAAGTTACGGGTAAAATAGTATGTGCGGTTGATCTTCTTTTTGTATGCGATGTTTGTGTTTGTGTTGATAATTCCATTTGTATGAACAGGGATGAAGGGGAACTCACCATGTGTTCTTTATCGTATACCATATGATACGCACGTATCATATACGAGTACACACCACAGATCAGATCAGATACTTGTACTACAGCACACATTCATTCATAATTCATCTTGGCATATCCATCATGAAAAATGAAAAACTCGTTTTGATTCTGTTTGATTGGATCATTTGCAGCTCCTCGGACCTCAGGCCTCAGACCTCCGCAGACACCAACAACCAACAAACAACAGACAAGCTCACAATAGCAAAAAACCGTTCAGCAGTTTTAGTCGCGGCGTCCGTCCGCGATGATATATCATATATACTACAGTACTAATAATACTTGTATACCGTACTATCAGTACTACTGCTGCTACTGCTGCCGTGTAATACTTGTTGTGCACTCCGCGCGATCCGCCGTGCGTTGTGCTGCACAACAACGGCAACTATTAATAACTATCTATTTTGCCACAACAACGCGACAACGTTCCCGCTACTACGTGGTGTGTGTTTGCAAACTCCGCTACTCCTCTATATTTAATAACAATGTGATGAAAGTCTATTTTGTCGTGTAATCTATGTTTTTGTTGTTGTTGTGATGCACATTGTCATACGCGTGTCAGCAAAAAAAGCATGCGCACGCGTGTACAAGTGTACCAAGTGCAATGGTATCGGTTTCGTATGCCAAAACCTCTCGCGACGTTCAACGTATCGTGGGACACCTCGTACAACTGAGATGCAGGGAAAAAAAGTGCATCACATAATAATCACACTATTAATAGATTGCACCACATCTGGCACCCCCACCTCCCTCGCCCACGACGCCACTGCCTCCGCGGCGGGAGAGGAGACCGGTTCCGCCCTGTGTAGACTCCAGCCGCCCTACCCTCGTCGAAATCCGGGGCCGAAACGCTCAAGATCGGCGTTTTCGCGAATCCATACTAATAATCCAAGTAATACAACATATGCTCCATATATATGTATGTGCACACAAAAAACCACACGCAACGTGCATCAGGGCCGCGTCTCGGGCCGAAAAAACGAAACAGCTTGATCGGCTCGGGGCAGTCAAGGAAGGCACGAAGTGAAAATCCCTCAACCGATGTATGTGCGGCTATTGTATCGGGTTGCTTTAACTCATGTTGAACCTTGCACCACAAGTAGGGGGCGTTTTGAAAACACGGTGTTCTACAAGTGTTCTACTAAAAAAACGACGGAACGTACCATCCTTGACCTATACCAGGTACGTGATATTCCTGTAACATGTTACAATGTAGTAACTGTCACAGGAAACGCCCCCCTTCTCCCTGTAGATCTCCCTTTGTGCGGCACCAAAATGTGCACCCCGATGTTTTGGGCGCTGGATTAAGGGTTTTTTATCTCGAACGCCGGCCCAGTAGCGGCGAGCGTGTTTCCGCAAACGCTGGAAACCCGTTTTTCATTTGCAAGACGGGCGTAAGAGGACTGGACAATATGAGTCTGGTACATGACCGATCACTACTACTACTACACCTCGACCCCGCGTCGATTGCTAGAGAGTCTGACAGTTTGCGCCTCGAGAACCTGCAGAGTATGCCGGAATCGTTGTAGGAGGAAGCGTGCATCACGTGGCACACCTACACGGTAGATACTGAAGTATACTGCCTGATCAGCGGGTTCATTAGCAGTGGCGCGTGGAAGCGAATCGGCTCGTCATCAGCTAGAAGAGGCACCAGGCGTCTACGAAGTCTCTAGGTGGGGGAGTGGCAGAGAAGGCAAAAGGAGCGTCGATTTGCGAACCATTTTAGGAGGATGATTTCGTCGTCAGCGATCCGCGATGTGAACCTAACCCTCTTGTCGGCAAGCTCTGGAACCGCCGAAAAGGAAGACACCACTGACGTGAAGGAAACAGCAAGCCAGGAAACTGCAGGGGGGAGGCCAGCGGCCGCCCGAGGAAAACAGAAACTGTTGCGCCTAACACTGGAATAGTGCGCCGGCTTTGTCCAACCGGCATGCGAGCAATGCGTGGCGAATTCACGAGACATCCCATTTCTGTTGCGGCGCTGAGGGAAAGTTATGACGCAATTCGACGGTGGCGTAGGGGACACCGGGACCCGGTAGTTGCAGGAGGGGCGAAGCATCCATCAGGCGGAGCTCGGCGTCAACGTGGGTGTGCGGAATGGGTATTACACCGCTGAAATAGGCTTCGGAACACCACGGATAGTAGGGGGGTTTGCAATGGCGAGAGGAGGCGGTCGACTGCCGAGAAAGGCGCTGCAACAACGCAAGGGACCATCGAACAAGCGAACGAAGATTGCACCCGCAGGAAGCGCAGCCACAATCGAAGACCGCGCGATCACGCGGCATTTGTATCGGCGGCCGCTCGGTGATCGATCAGAGTTTAGACGAGACTGGAAGCAGGAGGCGGCACCGATGGCACACCTATACCTGAGGGGTGAGACGAGCGCAAGAAACGGACGAAGGCGCAAGGCAACCGAGTGTTCTGTGGCTTGGTCTGGGCAAGCGGTTGGTCAACCTTTAACCAGTAGCCCAACGGACTATTAATAAAACCTTGACGCATGGCGTCGTCGGCGGGACATGAGTCGTTGGTCGTGAATTCCAATCTCGCGTCCGCCATGATTTTTTTTAAAGAAAACCGATTTGCTTCATGTCAATAGTCTGAAAAATACTTCTGGATCCCCAGATTTTGGAACCGCGTATTGGTGACACGCGTCGACCCGTACAACCGGTCCGTTTCAGGTGAGATAGAACAATAAGACTTGGTTGGGGTAGACGATTGGATATCCTTTTGCCAGTATTCCAACGGACTAAGACCTTAACAAAATGGCGTCACACCGAGCCAGCCGTCAAGATTGCGTCGGCGTCGTGCTTGCGAAGCATCCGTCGGAGGCAGCAGGGGCAGAGGCATCGATGATGCCGGAAGGGCGGGCCATGGATGCGGCGAAAGCTGAAGATGTTGCGACGTCAGCGGCGGCCGCGTTAGCACCGACCGGTGATTTTGTCAGCAAATACGTGAGTGGGAGTGAGTGTAGACACGGGTGGGCGGTGCAACTCATACGAGGAATCTAGAGGGAAGGAGGGATGGGGCCAAGTATATCGTCAATCTTCATTGATTGACGACCCCGTCCGCCAAAAGCGAAAAGGGGGCAAAAAGAGAGAGTCAACCTACTGTACTGTGTAGCACGGTACAACAAACTGGTCGGAGGCTGTTGGTCATAGAGCATAGTCCACACTGGCCTACTGCGTTTAGTGACTCAGTACGCCGGTGGACTATGCTATGTAACCACCAAAATATACGCATTCGGGTTCGTTGAATGTCACCTTGCTGTATTGATCTCCGGGGCACTCCCCTCGCCACGGAGTACTTGTAGCATCCAGGAGCACACACTATCGTAACCATTCATATTGTCTCCAGCGCGCACGCTCGAAAATAACAAACAAATGAATGATAAAATCGGTGGACTGTGCTACGTATCCAACAGAGGCACCACAACTCAACAACAAACCAATGCCTGTGGCGATGGGCGCGAGTGAGTGCGGTACCTCTCCGTCGGAACGGGTATAAAGTAGAACTCGACACCGCCGTACGAAGACGGATGACTGGTGGAGTCACACACGCTGCGATTGTACGCGTTGGTCTCTGTTGAGGTAGGCTGGAAATGGCGTCGTCGCTGCTTGCCGGTGGCTCCGCCCTTCCTTGCGAAACGTGCCGTCATATGTGGCATGCCGTGGCCGTCTTCATACGAACAGGAGCTGTGGTGCCACCACAGAAACGAGGGGCTGGGGTTTGTGCGCGAAGGCAGAAATCACGTTACGGCTTTGGTCTCATGGACCAGGTATACAACAGTGCTGTAGTACGTGGTACGTACATGCCAGGGTATTGTACTACGCGCGAAGATGCGGCGGTTATAACGTGGACAGGGGGGAAAAGAAGGAATGCAGATCGGGAGCACCCGGGGCGATCTCCTCGGAGCAGGCAGGTGATATTATTTACAGGCTTACATCATTTTTATACTCATTTGTCAATGAGACATTTTGTATATAATTCTTGTTCTCGCCGAAGCGTTGGGGTATAAGGGAAGGGCCGCGGGGTGATCCCCTCCGAAACGAATATCTGTATATATATACCATATATGTAAAACAGAATGAAGGCCGAGGCCGTAGTAGGCCGTAGTACTGTAGTATACCAGTACATTTGTGCACGGTATTCAGCCCAACGGCAACGGGTCGAATCGACTGCCTATGGACAGCTCGCCGGCAGTAAAGCTCGTAGGCTTTCTGTTCGTCCTGAGTATAGCTATAATATATATATATAACGGTTGGTTTTGTCTCCGCTGTGTACATAGCTCGAAAGTGTCATTTGCATATACTTCATGCTGCGCTGACAGATTTGCACATGTAATGGGCCCCGCGGTTACGTGCCTCGACTCTCACGATCGATGCTCCTCCTCCCTCCATCCTCGCTTCTATACACCTTTTCGATGTCAATCAACCCGGCACCTCGTCGCAGATGATAGTTCCCCCGGTGAAAAAAACACTACAAAAAAAAATGTAGTTGTCGCCGTATCTCGCGCACAATGATGGGCGGACGGGATGGTCTGTTTTCTTCCTAACCGTTAACTGCTTTCTCGTGCTGCTCTAGGTCGTCGAGGATGCAAATGTCCTTGACTTGTTCAAAGTGTGTACTTTCCAGCAGGCTTTCTCCCCCTCCGGGGATGCTCTTCGTGCGTCCCCGAGTTCGAATCGAGAGTACTGCAGTAACATTCGTCGTCGCTTTAATTCGTGTACAGTTGGGATTAATGAGGCCTCGCCGCTAAGGCATCCTTGATATCACACCCATACTTGTTGTCGTTTTGCCTTTCCTTAATACCGTAATGAAATAGTCTTATAGTGTTCTTGTCGCGAATTTCTTGCTGTCCTTATTATACCCAAACTTCTACCTCGGCCTCTGGTTGGTTCGGTTTCGGTTGTCCCTTGGGATCGCTGTGTATCAACGTGTCCACTGCCTAGACAGTGTCAAGACGCCCGCCTCCGTGAACGTCATTTCACGAGAACGCTTCACCCCCGCCACGTTCTCGGACGCTGTTACCCCTGCGTATTTGCGTGTGGTGGTTACAGGCTTCCACGCCAAGTACTCCATAGGAACGTCCAGGCCCAAACCGTTCACGTGCAACTCGCCGCTCCTGCCGCCCGGGAGGGTTGCATTGTACACCACTCCCTGTCCCAGGTTGCCGATGGGTCTGGGTGTTGGTGGTCATCTGCCCCGGGTTAACGCCACTCCCGCTTTCTCCTGGCCCCTCGACTCGTGATAATTGCCTGGGTTCCGTCGCTTGTAGGTACTCGACCACGGCTGTGACCGCGCACATTTGGCGACAGTCTAGGTTATTTCTTACCACAACCTCTTGGGCGGGACTTCGTAACGTCTTCCAGGACAAGAAATTGGACGTCCCAACCCCCCCTCTCCCGTCACCCGCAACACAAGCTGCGCAACCGCTACCGATAGGTCGAAACCGCGCGTCATTGTGTGGGAAACCACACCGAAAATGGCTGCGACCGGTGTCATTGGGATGCGTTCTGCCGCAGTGGTCAGCGCGTCAGCGCATATCTCTCACTAGATGACGCAGCCGCACTGCCTCCAACGGGGTGTCTTCTTCCCTCCCACTCCGACTCGCCACTGTTCCCTCTGAGCGAACGATAGGTAACCCCGTAGTATGGGATTCGCTACCGGGTTGCCCCAGTTCTCGACGCCATCTCGGTCGTCCACCTTCCCGAGCGGTTCCATCGTGGCACCTTCCAGTCGCGACGCTTGCCCTTTATCGAGAGGTGCTGCAGCGTACTTCTTCTCCCATTGTCAGCTGGGTTGGCACCGTGCGCGACCGTCCAAACCCACGCCCGGACGACTAGTGACGTGCCCCAGCTTAGTGCCGCTACCCTGCGAGTCTGCCAACATAGCCACTCGAGGACGTCGTACGCCGGTCGAGATCCACCAGTCCCTTTCGTTATTCGTCCGCATCCCGACACACTCGCCAAGGTTGCCGGCTACTCGACTTTGCCGTTGTTGGTTGGCCGCGCCTATGCCTCGAGCCGTCGGTGTACATCGCCGTTTTGAGACGCGTACTACGATAGAGGTGGCAAGTTTTGGCTGGAAATATTCCTGAATGATCGAGCTCCGTAACCCAAAATCGTCAGGACACGCATTGTTGTGTTGCGATATTTTTTCGCAGTATACTTAGGTCGTGGGATCGTCCATTGAGTACGTAGCACTTTATTTTCCTCCAAAGGCAGGTGGCTTACTATTGGTATGGAGCGCTCCTCAAGTGAGGAGCTCAGAAAAAAACCGGGTGAAACTGTATCGTAGCATGCATCTGGACGCCTGCCGTCGGCACCCCTCGCAGGGACAGCCCAAAACTATGGTCTGCCTGTAGCTCTGAACGGTTGGGCGCCTTGACCCAAAATTCGTCGGACTTTCGTTCTTGTGTTGCAATATGGTTGACTGTATGCCTATTAATAGGCCATCGCGGTCTTCATCGGGTAGCATTTTGATTTTCCTTCGAAATCAGTTTTTGGGTGAGGTTTAGAAAGTCTTCAAGTAATAAGTGACCACCCTTAGAAGGCATAACATGGTGTACTGTATGCAGGTGCACCTCTATCGTACCCTGCGTCTTGTATGTACGGTAACGAAGATAAGATGAGTCCGGTAACTTTCAGCTGGAAATGGGGAGGAGATGAATTGCCGATCGTACACAGGTATACGCACCTTGACGTAGAGATCTCGAAATACTGCTCTTGGGATGCACACATAGCAAAAGTAATTGGAAAGGGTACAGCACACGTAGGCAAGATGGAAGCGATCCTAACAGACTCATTCGCACCTTGACACTAGAATTAAGAGACGTATTTCGATTGATGCGATTGTACCAAAGCTAGAATATGCGGGAGAGGTATGGGAAGAGAACCCGGAGTTTGTAAAACAGCTGGAAACAGCAGTACAGATGGCAGCAGCTAAAAACGTACTACAGTGGGATGTTCAAGTACGACGAGTAATACAATAATAAGGGCAGAACTGGGAATGTACCCACTTAACTTAAGATAAATAAACACGCGAGAAAGGAGAAATGTCAATACAAAGTAAAGAACATGCCAAAGAAGAGGTTGCCAGCCATAGCTGATAGAGCTACGAGCTGGTTCAGGCATATCACCCCAAATTTCGTCAGTCACGAATGCCGCATGCAATAGCAACTCCAATGTCACATATTTGGTATCATGCTGACCGCCATGAACAATGGAAGAGGGTGACATCGCCAGTTTCTTGTTCAGGGACCTAGAACTGGCGCTACCGTCGAAAATCTGGCCCGACCAATCACAGGCCTTCAAAGAGGTCAACAATAGTCAGGCGTTTCCGTAGGAAAACATTTTGTCCCCCCATTTTTTTCTGAACGAGCCGCTTCCAGGTGGTCCAAGGCATGTTTATACAAAGTTTCACGCAAATATTCGAAGATCTGACTGCGTATGGTCATATTAAGTCATATTTACAGCCCAAAATCGACTTATATACTGAAACTAAGTAATTACGAGGCAACGCCTATTTTTGCATTTTAGCTTTTACCGCACAAAAGTCAAAATGTCCACGCCGTTTTTTGGAGATAGACCCTGAAATTTGGCACACATGTTTTATGCGCCCTACCCGAGCCTTTTACGTACGGATGTTTTTTTAAATTTTTTTTCGCCGGAAATTTTGGATCTCTTAAGACCCAAATTTCCCAAAAAAAAACAAAACAAACAATATCTGACGGAAAAACAGAAAAAAAATCCGTTGAAGGCTCGTAGGGCGCATAAAACACGTGTGCCAAATTTCAGGGTCTATCTCCAAAAAACGGCGTGGACATAGGCCACTGAATACATTTTGGGCGGTATGCTTGAACCAGCCTGTGCATGGGAGAAAGCAACGAATGGGCGAGCTGGGATAAGGTGGGATGGCGTGGTCGAGAAAGTATAGAAGGATATAAGCGGACACCAACAACATGTTGTTCATAGAAAAATCTGGGGCGTACAAGAAATGAGTAAAAGAAAGGATAGAAAGCAGAGAAAGGCTAGCGCTAAAAAGTAAGGTGGAAGGGGAGAAACACTTGGAGATATCGGGGGGTTAAGAGAAGGGATAGGAATGAAAACACATTTGCACGGGCCCAATGGACTTCGCGAAAACGCTGAAACTGCGGTTTCGTGTCTGGGACCTGGACCTGCCAGAAAGAAGAAAGAGGTATACCAGTAGCCGGGAGGAGGAGGAAATCGATGCACAGATGTGCCCTTGTGGCAAAGCCATAGAGAGTAGAACTCACATAGTGGGAGAATGTGAAATGTACAAGGAGGAACGAGATGTGTTATAGAAGGAGATGCGGAAAATAAACGAATGTGACATGGAGAAGTTTGGTACACCAGATAGTGGCGAGAAAACCATCGTTATCCTAGGAGATAGATGGTGGCCACAGGCAGCGAAACAGGAAGGGGACAACATTAGCAAAACATTTCTATGTAATATATGGAAACAACGTAATGAGCGCCCAACTGTTGGAGGTGTCTCTATTAGGAGTAGGAACGGTGCTCCGTCTCGAAAGGGATGCGTGGTCAATGGTCAAATGACTAAGGCAAGCAACAAATAAGTACGCCCCCCCTCCATCCTGATATCACGGCGCTTCGCGCCTGGTGCTAGCAATGTCTGCCTGGTCGGTGAAAACCGAACATGCTCCGTCCCGGCATTGTAGGGAAGCGAGGGCCTATGGTCATACGACTACAGCCATGCAGGAACATCGAGTACACCCCCCCCCTACCGAATAGGTTTGACTGAACGGAATACAAACGCGGCGCATCTCGCGTAAAATATATATTCCGGTAGGTTTTCTGGGTGCAGATGCGTTCTTCTCCACCCCCACCCGGCCCCTTTCCAGCGGCAAGACCAGTCGCTTTGGTACTTAAAGCACGACTGACTATACATTGATAATTTCCAGTCCCGGTTATTGTTTGTTCGGTTCAATGTTGCTCCGAGTGCTTTTGGGTCCCAAAGTTTAGATATGCAGGGGTGAGTTTTAAAGCACGGCAGCTTCGGTGCATCCCTGTATTTTTTGCGTAAGTACACCAGGTAGGCCTTTTCACAGCCTTCTTCCCTAAATTCTGGGCATTTACATGTGTACAACCAATCACAGGAGGACTGGAATACCTGGAAGTAGTACGGGTTGGTACCGCTTGTGGTATACATGGAAAAGGGAATACAACCAGTTACTACATCGGGTTGTTTTAGGCATGGCCAAGCTAGCCGAGTCCCCCTAGCATACAGTGGTTCATCGCGAGCACAAGCTGCCACTGCTACTGCTGTAACCTCTAGAAGGGACAGCAAAACACCAGCGCAGCGAAGGGGGCATCGTGGAGGCGTTTCGAAGACAAACCTGGAGGGAAATGTTCACAAACCATTGAGCACAATAATGCCACGGTAAGGGCTGGGCGCGATTTTTTTCTGAGCTCATATGACGTGCTCGATATCATATCATACCTCACTCGAAGCCTGACTTCTTGAAGAAGTTTCTTCGCGCTGCTACGATTGAGGTGGCACATTTTGGCTGTTTTTTTTTTTTCTGAATGACCTATTATTAAGGGCCCGATTTAACGAGTATAAAATAAATTCAATTTGGAAAAAATAAAATTCAAATTCGCTTTTCATTGGTCAATACACGCACCAGCACCACATATTATGCCCCAAGATCCTAATCTTTGGTGCTGGTGCGTGTGTTGACCAATGAAAAGCGGATTTGATTTTTTTTTTTCCAAATTGTTTTTTTTTTCTTCTTCGTTAAAACGGGCCCTAAAGGTTATTAAAGGCTCCTTAAGGGCCCATATTAACGAATATAAAATAAATTCGATTTGGGAAAAATAAAATTCAAATTCGCTTTTCATTGGTCAACACACGCACCAGCGGGTATGAGCCATGCATACTTAAGGTAGATGTGCACCACCCATGTTATAAAGCTTTGCCTTCTTGTAGGGTGTCACTTTTTTTTTTTTTTTTTTCCCATTCCATTCATTATCTTCGCACTTCTGTCTTTCTCCCTCCCTAGTCGTGACTCAGATCCGGGGTCACAAAGTAGGCCCGTCTCCCTCCTCCCCCACTACGGTTCTTGCCTTGATTTTTATCGCGCAGAGGGTTCAGCCTTCCCAACGCTCGTCGATCTTCATCGAATTTTGCTATCTCACGCTCTCGCGCTTTCAGCTAGTCATCAAGATTTTTTTGCGAGAAAAAGTCCCGACGAGCATGCACCCGGGGGGGGCTCGAACTCACGACCTTGATGCTAACACGCTTCGTGGTTACCTGCTAGCCCACCGGGACGATCATTATGTACGGTAGGCTCGGGCGCAGCATACTCCTCCTACCCGTATTGATGAGTGCTCACGCTGCCCGTATACGTAGACTACTGGTATGGACGGCAGGTATGTATTATCAGGTATGTATTATGTATCACCAAAGTCGTCACTGCTGTTTTGGTCATTCTGGTCGTCATCATCAACACACCCAAAACGAATTTGGAGTAACCACCCAACCTGATGTTGGACGAAACCACCCAAAAACTGCTTTTAGACGAAACCACCCAAAAACTGATTTTGGACGAAACCACCCAAAAACTGATTTTGGACGAAACCACCCAAAAACTGATTTTGGACGAAACTAAATACTGATATTACTACCCGATGAACACTGCCGTGGCCCAAGTACACAATGAACGATATTGCAACACGAGAATGGTGAAAGTACGACGATTTTGGGTTAAGGAGCCCGGATCATTCAGAAACCGTTTCAGCCAAAAAACGGTATACCGTACACTTCTATCGTAGCACGCGTCTAGTGGGGATATGGCCATGTAGTGGTACTGGAGGCACGCCTGCAGATGCGTCGGTAACGCCTCCAGCTCCTGCTTTTGGGGGGGGTGACACCAGTCTTGCAAAACGTCCGGTGCGCTCCCCATGCCATACTCCAGCACGGCCGCGAAGCAAGAGGGCGGCATGGGGAGCGCACCGGACATTAGCAACACTCATGATACTCTCCAAAAGCGGGAGATGGGCCCGGTACAGACGCAGCTGCAGGCGCACCTCCAATACCATTACATGGCCATATCCCCATATAGCCCACTCAAGTACGGCAGAATTCACTCGGGGCTCTGATTCAAAGTGTGTGTGTGTTTTCTGAGCAAAGCGACAGGCACACCTCAAAAACGAGTTACAACTCCCGCAATACACCATAACATGAGATCTAATTGCACACCGGGTCGTATGCAAATACAGTAGTATTCTGCACACCTCCACCCTGCTATCGCTGGGCACCACTCGCCACTCGCCATTGGCGTAGGGTTCGGGTTAGGGGTAAGGGTTTGGGTCGGGTGGGTCGGCCGGCTTAACGCGCACGGGCCCTGGCACCCTCCTTACAAGATCGACCAAGTCAAAGGCAACCGGACAGACGTTTTTTTTTTTTTCGGTGTCATTCCGTGCGCTCTATCGATCCCTTTTCCTACAGCTATGATACGATCATACAGTTCCAAGTGGGCAATTCCCACCCGGTACGCACATCTTGTGGTAGCATTTTTGATCGCGGCCAGAATAATACCCCCCTGACAATCGCGACTGCCGATTGTTACGCAGAGCACGAAAGAGCACCCGCGTCGATGGCTTGGCAGGAGTGCCGCGCGTACTCGGTTTGGGGGGTATATGGGGATACGGCCATGTAATGGTACTGGAGGTACGCCTGCAGACGCGTCGGTACCGCGTCCAGCTCCTGCTTTTGAAGGGTAACGCCAGTCGTGCAAATGTCCGGTGCGCTCCCCATGCCGTACTCCAGTACGGCCGCGAAGCAAGAGGACGGCATGGGGAGCGCACCGGACATTAGCAAAGCGGATGTTACCCTGCAAAAGCAGGGGCTGGACCCGGTACAGACGCAGCTGCAGGCGCACCTCCAGTATCATTTAATGGCCATATCCCCATATACCCCACCCAAGTACGTACGAGCGGCCGGCAGGGTCCACTCGGGGCTCGGATCCAAACTGTGTGTGCGCGTGTTTTTGTTTTTTTAGCAAAGCGACAGGCACGCCTCAAAAATGCGTTACAACTCCCGCAATACACACCATAACATGAGATCTGATTGCACACCGGGTCGTATGCAAATATTAATAGTATTCTGCACCTCCAGCATGCTATCGTTGGGCACCCGCGACAGGCACGCCTCAAAAACGAGTTACAACTTGCCGCAATACACCGTGAGATCTAATTGCACACCGGGTCGTATGCAAATACTATTCTGCATACCTCCGCCCTGCCATCGCTGGGAACTCTCATCAAAGCACTCATCGCTCACCATTGGCATAGGGTTCGGGTTAGGGGTAAGGGTTTGGGTCGGTCGGCTCTACGCGCACGGGCCCAACCCCTGGCACCCTCCTGACAAGATCGACCGAGTCGAAGGCAACCGGACAGACGTTTTTTTTTTTCCCCGGTGTCATTCCGTGCGCGCTCCATATATCGAGATCCCGTTTCCTACAGCTATGATACGATCATATAGTGCGAAGTGGGCAATTCCCATCCGGTACGCACATCTTGTGGTATGTAGTATTTTTGATCGCGGCCAAAATAATACCCCCCCCCCCCGACAGAATCGCGACTGCCGATTGTTCAACGCAGAGCACGAAAGAGCACCCGCATCGACGGCTTGGGCAGGAGTGCCGCGCGTACTTGGGTGGGGAGGGTATTGACGCATGCTACCTTACGGTAGAGGTGTAAGCACCACGTTTTAGCCTCATAAGGGTGGTCACTTGAAGAGCTCTATACTAATANGATTCGGGTTCCCGAGACTGTTGGGCGTCCCGTAGGACGGCATCCGCCAGCCTTGCTTCGAGTCTCGATTGGCTTAGTTGTCCACCGATGAGGTTTTCGCGTTGTCTTCCCAAGGATTAGGGCATGCCTCTGGACCCTGCCCCCATGCCTTCTGCTACGCTCTGTACACAACAGGTCTTTCGAATGTGCTATATGCTACATACAGTACAGTTTGTATACACGGCAATTCGCTCACGTGCACCTTCAGTCCTCGAAGTGTGGTGAAGAACCCAATGCAATACTTCGAAGCACATGTGCATGTTTCAATAACCTTCGCCAATGCGCCATCACTTTTATCAGAAGGCTCGGTCTTGCCCTGCTGCTCGAATCGCACGAAAGTGCATATTGGCACGATGTACAAAATGTAGCAGCGAAACCGCGCAACTAGTTGGGAATTGGGACTATGCTTCAAGCGTGACCTGTGTGCCGTCTCTGCTCTTCACGAACCGATTCCAACGGACACAACAGGCGTTCGTGCCAGGGGCTGCAGCTGCTGTTTTTGCACCGACCGCTGTGCCTCGCTTGCGCTAGTCAATGCTGAGGGTGTTGACGTGTAGATCAGTGTCAGGAGTCAGGAATCATCTACCGGAGGTAAGAACCGTCGTCAGGAATTCATGCATTTCACGCGTCCCCGCCGGTGATAAATCCAGCCCCTCCCTGTCGACTGACCGAGTTTCCTTGCGGTATACGGGTGAGGGTCTGCATACCCCGCGCACTTTATAGCAGGTTACCCCCCATCACGCACGGTGCGCGCCACGGCCTTGCCCTGTACTTGGCATCCTGTCGTAAAGGAAAGTGTCTAATTGATGTGTTAGGGTTCTGGTACCCCGGCGGAAATAGACCCGAAACGACTGAGGCTACTCGAGCACACGGATAGAGGCTTTCAATAGGAGCAGCAAAGCACGCTGCCAGTAAGGAGCTTGGCGCGTAAATTCACGAAGCGCATGGCGATTGATTTAGCCCAACAAGGAGCTTGGAACATGTGTGTATGTATGACCTCGATCAACGAAGACCACGTGCTAAATCTGAATACGAGCTGATTCAGGATATCACGAAAAATTTCGTCAGTCATGAATGCCGCATGCAATAGCAACTCCAATGTCACATATTTGGTATCATACTGACCGCCATGAACAGTGGAAGAGGGTGACATCGCCAGTTTTTTGTTCAAGGACCTAGAACTGGCGCTACCGCTGAAAATGTGGCCCCGACCAATCACAGGCCTTCAAAGTGGTCAACATTAGTCAGGCGATTCCGTAGGAAAACATGTTTTCCCCCCATTTTTTTTTCTGAACGAGCCGCTTCCAGGTGGTCCAAGGCATGTTTTTTCACGCAAATATTCGAAGATCTGACTGCGTATAATCATATTGAGTCATATTTAACGCCCAAAATCGATTATATACTGAAACTAAGTAATTACGAGGCAACGCCTATTTTTGCACTTTTTCCGCACAAAAGTCCAAATGTCCACGCCGTTTTTTGGAGATAGACCGTGAAATTTGGTACACGTGTTTTCAGCGCCCTACTCGAGCCTTTTACGAATGGGTTTTTTTTTTTTTTTTTCGCCGGAAATTTTGGATCTCGTAAGACCCAAATTGACCCAAATTTCCCCAAAAAAATACAAAACAAACAATATCTGACGGGAAAAAAAAAAAAAAAAACATCGGTTACAGTCTCGGGTAGGGTGCATAAAACACGTGTGCCAAATTTCAGGGTCTACGGTAGGTCTATCTCCAAAAAACGGCGTGGACATTGGCCACTGAATGAATTTTCCGCGGTATACTTGAACCAGCCTGTATATCTCAATAAGTTGGCGGCGCCGTTGGGTGGAAAACACGCGTGCCTATTGCTGCTCCCTTGAAACTGCAACATGTTGATGGACTCGTCCCACGGTATACCCTATACGTAGGGGTTTCAGTTAGGTTCTGCCTTCTGAGGCAGAATTTTGTCACTGGGACCGGTTGAGCTCTTCAAGTGAACAACTACCGGTTAGTATGATACTGTTGATACTTTTACTATTATTAATATTACTATTGTGTTAGGACGGGTTGACGCATGCTACGGTAGAGGTGCACCGTGATGTTTCAGACGCTGGTCACTTGAGGAGCTCTATACCTGCAGTAGCCTGCACACTGATCTTGGAGGGGGAAACAATGCTACCCGACGAACAAATCCCCGTGGCGTTACGTATAAAACGAACAATATTGCAACACAAGGACGAAATTCCGACGATTTGGGGTTAGGGCCCGTTTTAACAAAGAAAAAAAAAATCAATTTGAAAAAAAAACAAAAAAAAAACGCTTTTCATTGGTCAGAACCCGCACCACCACCCAAGATTATACCCCAAGATCCTAATCTTTGGTACCCCCCCCACCCAAGTACGCGCGGCACTCCTGCCCAAGCCATCGATGCGGATGCTCTTTCGTGCTCTGCGTAGCAATCAGCACTCGCGACTGTCAGGGGGGTATTCTTTTGGCCGCGATCAAACATGCTACCACAAGATGTGCGACGCGTGCTGTCTTGAGGGCAGAGGTGCACCATGTTTTTTTGCCTTATAAGGGTGGTCACTTGAGGAGCTCTGTATCTCTCACCCGAAAACTGATTTTGCTACTGGAGAATGAAAGTGCTATCATACCCGATGAACACTAAATACATTGGCCTAAGTATACAATGGAAAATGTTACAAAAAAAAAAAAAAAAAAGCCCGTCGAGTTTGGGTTAAGGGCCCATATTAACGAGTACAAAATAAATTCAATTTGCAAAAAATAAAATCCAAATACGCTTTTGATTGGTCTACACACGCACCAGCACCAAAGATTAGGATCTTGGGGTATAATCTTGGGTGGTGGTGCGGGTTCTGACCAATGAAAAGCGTTTTTTTTTTGTTTTTTTTTCAAATTGATTTTTTTTTTCTTTGTTAAAACGGGCCCTAACCCCAAATCGTCGGAATTTCGTCCTTGTGTTGCAATATTGTTCGTTTTATACGTAACGCCACGGGGATTTGTTCGTCGGGTAGCATTGTTTCCCCCTCCAAGATCAGTGTGCAGGCTACTGCAGGTATAGAGCTCCTCAAGTGACCAGCGTCTGAAACATCACGGTGCACCTCTACCGTAGCATGCGTCAACCCGTCCTAACACAATAGTAATATTAATAATAGTAAAAGTATCAACAGTATCATACTAACCGGTAGTTGTTCACTTGAAGAGCTCAACCGGTCCCAGTGACAAAATTCTGCCTCAGAAGGCAGAACCTAACTGAAACCCCTACGTATAGGGTATACCGTGGGACGAGTCCATCAACATGTTGCAGTTTCAAGGGAGCAGCAATAGGCACGCGTGTTTTCCACCCAACGGCGCCGCCAACTTATTGAGATATACAGGCTGGTTCAAGTATACCGCGGAAAATTCATTCAGTGGCCAATGTCCACGCCGTTTTTTGGAGATAGACCTACCGTAGACCCTGAAATTTGGCACACGTGTTTTATGCACCCTACCCGAGACTGTAACCGATGTTTTTTTTTTTTTTTTTCCCGTCAGATATTGTTTGTTTTGTATTTTTTTGGGGAAATTTGGGTCAATTTGGGTCTTATGAGATCCAAAATTTCCGGCGAAAAAAAAAAAAAAAACCCATTCGTAAAAGGCTCGAGTAGGGCGCTGAAAACACGTGTACCAAATTTCACGGTCTATCTCCAAAAAACGGCGTGGACATTTGGACTTTTGTGCGGAAAAAGTGCAAAAATAGGCGTTGCCTCGTAATTACTTAGTTTCAGTATATAATCGATTTTGGGCGTTAAATATGACTCAATATGATTATACGCAGTCAGATCTTCGAATATTTGCGTGAAAAAACATGCCTTGGACCACCTGGAAGCGGCTCGTTCAGAAAAAAAAATGGGGGGAAAACATGTTTTCCTACGGAATCGCCTGACTAATGTTGACCACTTTGAAGGCCTGTGATTGGTCGGGGCCACATTTTCAGCGGTAGCGCCAGTTCTAGGTCCTTGAACAAAAAACTGGCGATGTCACCCTCTTCCACTGTTCATGGCGGTCAGTATGATACCAAATATGTGACATTGGAGTTGCTATTGCATGCGGCATTCATGACTGACGAAATTTTTCGTGATATGCCTGAATCAGCTCGTATTCAGATTTAGCACGTGGTCTTCGTTGATCGAGGTCATACATACACACATGTTCCAAGCTCCTTGTTGGGCTAAATCAATCGCCATGCGCTTCGTGAATTTACGCGCCAAGCTCCTTACTGGCAGCGTGCTTTGCTGCTCCTATTGAAAGCCTCTATCCGTGTGCTCGAGTAGCCTCAGTCGTTTCGGGTCTATTTCCGCCGGGGTACCAGAACCCTAACACATCAATTAGACACTTTCCTTTACGACAGGATGCCAAGTACAGGGCAAGGCCGTGGCGCGCACCGTGCGTGATGGGGGGTAACCTGCTATAAAGTGCGCGGGGTATGCAGACCCTCACCCGTATACCGCAAGGAAACTCGGTCAGTCGACAGGGAGGGGCTGGATTTATCACCGGCGGGGACGCGTGAAATGCATGAATTCCTGACGACGGTTCTTACCTCCGGTAGATGATTCCTGACTCCTGACACTGATCTACACGTCAACACCCTCAGCATTGACTAGCGCAAGCGAGGCACAGCGGTCGGTGCAAAAACAGCAGCTGCAGCCCCTGGCACGAACGCCTGTTGTGTCCGTTGGAATCGGTTCGTGAAGAGCAGAGACGGCACACAGGTCACGCTTGAAGCATAGTCCCAATTCCCAACTAGTTGCGCGGTTTCGCTGCTACATTTTGTACATCGTGCCAATATGCACTTTCGTGCGATTCGAGCAGCAGGGCAAGACCGAGCCTTCTGATAAAAGTGATGGCGCATTGGCGAAGGTTATTGAAACATGCACATGTGCTTCGAAGTATTGCATTGGGTTCTTCACCACACTTCGAGGACTGAAGGTGCACGTGAGCGAATTGCCGTGTATACAAACTGTACTGTATGTAGCATATAGCACATTCGAAAGACCTGTTGTGTACAGAGCGTAGCAGAAGGCATGGGGGCAGGGTCCAGAGGCATGCCCTAATCCTTGGGAAGACAACGCGAAAACCTCATCGGTGGACAACTAAGCCAATCGAGACTCGAAGCAAGGCTGGCGGATGCCGTCCTACGGGACGCCCAACAGTCTCGGGAACCCGAATCCACCATGAAAACAGAACGGAATTCACTTTACGAGCATAGATACCTAGAGGGTTACTGCTGCAGTACGGCATCCAGCATGAGAAAGCTACAAAGTTTTTTGTTGAGGCAAACTGTCACAGTCCACTGACACGTCCCAGGAAGTTTGGGATCCATCCTAGCACTATGAATAGTCACCCTGCCGCAATGGCAACAAAGCGTCCAATACGAAGTAAGCAGGGGTAGTAAGCGAGTGAGCACAACTCGACGTAGGGTGACTACGTAGCATTGGGAAACCCGGACCGACGACAAAAAACAAGGAACAAAGCACCCGACGTAGGCCGAGGGCAGAGGAAATCTACCAGGCGACCTCGGGTTAGAGTTTGGCCCTGGACAAAAAAAAAAGAAGAGATGAACAAAATGTGACAAAAACAGCACAGCTGTCAGGTATCGACTGCTTGCTGTAAATAATCCAAAGCGTCGCAGCAAAGGACAGCCATCGACGACTTGCGGTGAAACACCGGTGAGCGACAGACTGGAGGTGCCGAGGGCATGGCAAAGGGCCGTTCGCTCTTTTTTGCAAAAACAAGCAGAAGTGAAGGCCCCACGCGGGGAATTAAAGTTTCGAAGGTTGCGTCACAACCTACGAGTGCTGTGTTACATGTACAACAGACAAACCAAGCAGTCGGCAAAGCGACTAATCGCACTACGTAGAGCCAAAACTGCTCGTCCTAACTCGTGTACGGCATCATCAGCAGGTCAAAACACGCAGGAGAGCAGTCTCCGTCTACTGCCGTCGAAGACTCGGTCGAAAAACGAGCTCAAAGCCCGACGATTCAACGACACGCACACACTACGCACGACGCGCACACGTTCAATCGAAACTTCCCACGTTGCATCTCACGGCCCAGCCCAGACGGCGCACACAAGCCAGCGTTCACTCCCACATACCCCCCCCAAAAAAATTCGACCTGCAAAATCTACGGCGCAGAGAACGAGAGAGAAGGCACGCAGCAATGTTCTTGCAGAACAACCAACCTCTACAAGCAGGATGGTTGTCTCTACGAAGCAAGTTTACTGCTGTACATCTGTCATGTCTACAGCAGCGGCAGCAGCACGCTTGGATGACTGCTATTAAACGTGTACGGTCCGATCGGTATATACCGCCGCCTCGTTTGTTCTGTTCCAGGCCACCACTGGCCCTTCCCCGGTCCCCTCCCTTTCGAACAAAAAATACCAAGAAATTGCTCGTCCGTTAGCTACTCCTCATCGCCGCCTTCCGCAGCGGCTCCAGCTCCGGGGGGCTTCAGCCTGCCGAAGGTGGTGTCCTGGATGATGTCGAGGTACTTCGTCGTCAGGTGCTTGCAGTTCACGTAGTGGTTCACCCCTTCCTTGCGGTAGCAGGCGATCACCTGCTGTCGCAGCAGCTTCACCCGCTCCTTGGCGATCATGTGCTCGCGCATGAACTGTTCTCTGGAGTTGGTCCATGCCACCGGATCGCTGCGGTCGTCCTTATCCACGTGGGGGTACGCCTGGAGGGTGACATCAGACCGTCGGGGCTCCAGCTTGGGCTCGTCCGCCGCCATTTTGCCCTTTGTTCGTGCTCTTACGTGTCGCACCACCTGCCTTACGTTGCCTTAAACAACAACGGGATGACGACGTCAAGGCTGGAAGGCCTACACGATAGGTGTCGTTCCCCGAGCAACGAAGCTACTACACTTCAGCGATGCACAGTAGTGCGCAGGGTGAAGCGTGAGGTGGGAGAAAACGGACAAGCATGGCACAGAACAGCCCTGTCCTTCGCACCCCGCGTTCCCATGGGAAACATTCTACCATCATCTCTACAACTCCCTGTCGGCCGTTTTTGCCCCCCACAGAATACGTTGCACCGTCGCTGACCATGCGCTACACTGGCTACACTGCACGAGCTGCTGCTGCCGTAGGTACTTTGGCGGCGGTATCATGCTCCATAGTCACGGAAGCGTTCGTAACAGCACCCTCACTTCACGCAGCAGTCCACCACCACCGCCACAGCCACAATGACAAGTTGAGGTTCGCCAGCAACAGCCGCCAACCCAGCGCGCTAGCCTCCACCTCCACCTCACCTCTACAAGCAGCAGGCCGTTGGCGATGTATACACGGAAGGCGCACTATGAGTACAACAAGTGGACCTCCATCATGTTTGTCATCGATAGCCGTGGCTACAGGCCTACGCGCGTCCGGGGCCGCTGGCAGGTCTAGCCAACGGAGACCTCGCGCAACCACAGCAATTGACTCCAGCATGTCCACTGACGGAGGGGGAGGAGACGTCTTGAACCCCTTGGACCGAGGCGACCCTGAGCGCGCAAGGGTGAACAACCTCATCACCATACTGGCTGAGACGCCTATGGACCAGTGGAAGCCTGCTATCCTTGACGAGTACATGTCGAGTCTGCTTAAACGGGGCCTCTACCGGCAGGCGATGGCCGAGAGGCTGGCAAAGGTACGCAGCGGGGAGGACCAGGAGGCGCTCACGAGGGTCGATGCCTACTTGACAGGTTACCTCGGCCAGGAGAGTCGGCGGGCTTCTCGAAAGAAGGTGGGTGAGGGGGGCGACTAGGTCTGGGCTGGTTTGGTGGGCGTACCCAATGGTGCGTACACGGTACACGGTACGCAAGCACGTGGAGCTTCGTAATACAACGATGGCCTCTAAAAGCCGGTTCGTTGTACAGCAGTGCTCGGTTGTACGAACGAGAGTCATACGTACCCTGGGGCAATGCCAACAAATACTACTGCCGTACTCATGTAATGTGCCCCATTTCCTGTACACAACACGAGACAACGGCATGAGAGCATTTGGGTCCCAAACTGTTGCTGTACAGAATACCAGTACGAAGCTCAACTGCTGTTACCTATTGTGCCGCCTGCGGGAGGACTTGCAGGGGTCAGTGAACTAGTGCCTGGTATACCCTAAAAATCGGGGGGGTATATGATATCTATATATACCCCCTAAAAAAACATGACTAAGTACTATAAGTTGCGATTTTTTAGTCAAGTCCATATACCCCAGCGTTTTTCGATATACCCATATGAAATGTGGTATATGCAGGGTATATTATATATAATGTGATATATCATACATATATTATGTGATATACCCTGTATATCGTGTGATATACCCTGTATATCTTGTGCTATATCATATAACTGATATAATGTGATAATAATGTGATATATCACTCGCTATCTGCCCTATATATATCGATATCGTGTGTTACTGCCAACCACATATATACACACACGTATCATCCTGTCACATCATCAGACTTTGTCGGTCGTGGTTGGGACCTGTTTCACGCTGGTACCGCACTGGATCGGTACTTGACGATCTGTGCCTGTTACGTACTACACAGTGTACATGAATGCTGATACAGCAACCCTTCTCCGCGAAGTTCAAGTACATGTAGTGGTGTGGTGCAATGCAGACAACAACAGAAGTATATCGCGATGACGCACCACAGGATTGTGTGCATCACTGCCGGTGCACAAAGTACTACGTTCCAGGTTCATGTTTTGATTTAAAAATATTTTCCCTGGCGTCCATAAAGCGACCCCCCTGATCCATGGCATAGGTCAACAGGTCCCACCGACTACAACCAGAATACCCAAAACGAAAACGCAAGAGACCAGAACAAGACAAATTACAGCGAATTATACTAAACAACATAAACTGGAGGGACGAGCAACACTCAAGAGTCTCCTAAAACGCGAGAAAATGCACTTTATCCTGTGACAAAGAGAAGCACCTCCCACTATTTTATAGGTACCTCCCGCCCCCACTTCGCTACGAGAAGCACGTGCCGAACCTGCCCCATCTTAACTGCTACTATAGCACCAATTCCAAGACAAGAACACAGCCGTGGTGGGCTGCACTACCACAGGTGCCGGTTAGAGTGTAGGAAAATGAGGTTTTCGGCGTTCTCGTCTTCCAGACGTACTCATACGTACAGCGATATATTCTACCAAAGGTGTACCATCCGAAAGATACAGATACATCGTCAATAGAGCAAATTGCAATTTGTGATATACGCACGTAGTGTATATCGGGGTGGCTTATATGACGTATTTCACCCGGTATTGGCCGATATATCAACTTCTATAAGCTTATATAGGGCAATATATCAACTTATAACACCTTATATAGGCCTATATATTACTTGATAGCGGTCCTATATATCATATACCAAATATCATATAGCTATATAGGCCTATATGGCTGGAAGCCCCTATATATAGCGATGTGATACTATACGATATATTTATCACATTCCGGCCAAAAAAAACATGACTAAGTACTATGGAGATATCATATCGTATAGGGGGTATATATAGGGTACCCCTATAGTGATACCAGGCACTACAGTGAACAGTTACTTAGCCGCGTACTGAAACCTGAAACACTGAAACCGCGGCGCCACGGCAAGAAAACCCAAACATTTCGAGTTTCGACTATTAAATACGAGAACTGCTGTATCATACCAGTACGTACATACGACGCATGATACGTGAACGTTCCGGGTTCGCTGGCGCTCGATCACACCTGCACATGAACGGGGGGGCTGGTGGACACACTCTGAAAACGAAGGCAGAGTTCGTTCGTTCGTTCGTTCGTTCACCTCTCTGTTCTCGTCGTAACGTGCTTCCTCTCTGAACGCATACGGTACGTAGACGGAAGATGAGAGCCGCCCAGCCGATAAGGTCGAATTAGGTCGGATTACAACTGTCTCGATGAGGCAAATTCTGCGAACGCTCCTGAAAACCATAACTCTGCCAGCCCGTACGGCCTTTTGTCTCATGAGGAACACTTGGCGACACACGTAATGACACCACCAGCGGTTCGTTGGATCTGCTCATTTGCTCCGCTTCTCAGGTGTCGATAATCTTGAGCGCAGCGATGGAAGGCCCGGAGGAGCTGGACGATTGCGTCCAAACCCTGCAGAAAGAGGACCTGCTGGACAGCGACCTGACGGAATACGTTGCCAGCCTGGTGACTGCTGAAGTGAGTCGCTATATGGGCAACCGTCCACAGTTTTGCCGACGTTTTGCGTCGCGGCTTCTGCTCAACCGAGTCGAACGATTGCCTCATGCCGACGCGTGCTACGATAGAGATGGCACTTTTCGGCTGAAACGGTTTCTGAGTGACCTATTAAAGGCTCCTTAGCTCAGAATCGCCGGAATTTCGTTCTTGTGTTGGAACGTTTTTCGTTATATACTGAGGCCATGGGGTTGTTGATCGGGTAGCACTTTTAGTTTCCTCCAAAAATATTTTCGGTGATTTGTGGAACTCCTCAAGTGACTGCCCTCAGAAAAATCATGGTTCACCTCTATCATAGATGTGTCTGCCGTACAAATATACTCTGGGTGTGTGAACGGCAGCTGCAGCAGCCGCAGCAGTTACCCTGTATTTGTTGCTAGTTTGACGGCCGCCTGCAATATAGGTCATGCCTTATATGCTCTACTTTCGAGCTGGGTGAAGCCGGAGATCCTATGGGGAACCTGAAGCCGGAGATCCGCACCGTCCGACCGAAAATCTCCCCGAAAAACGTGTTTGTTTTGCCTTCCACCAGCGCACACAGTTGACGACAGTTACAAGTTACAGGTACCCAACAGCACGAGTTCCTAGCGAAAGCTACGGTACCCTGTCTTGCCGTGCTGACATTTACTGGATTAAGAATTTCTTGCTTGTTCCCTGGTACAGATTGTCGCTGGCGGCAGTTCAATGCTGTGCCGGCAATAGACGACCGGTCGTTTTGTTTTGTTCTTCAACACAACAGCCACCGCACCTGCCAGTTACGCAATCCCGAAGGCAGTATCTATATTTGAAACGTATACATACAGCTGTGAGATAAAACCCCCCCGCAACGATAATCTTTGCGAGCTTATGTGTGATACTTCGATCGCGCGTGCTACGGGGTGTCTATATTGTAGAAGGGTTCAAATATTCCGCGTGTCGGCCGACGCCCAGAACACGACGATAAAAACAGCACTACCGTTGTCTGGATGTGACCAACATGGAGCTGACTTGAGCACGTTTTGTTTTGGCTCTGCAGGCGAACAGAGGCACTCAATCGAGTTTGCTGAAGGTCCTCAAGATGGTTCGAGATCGGATCCAGGCGGAGTTGAAAACCGAGTGAGTGCCAAAGATACTAGGTGGCACAATCCACATGGCGTCAATATGTGACACGTTGCGCTTCTCCTCTCGCGCGCTATAACGCTCAAGTCCCTCACCAATGGGTGTACAGAGTGAGAGGAAAAGGAAACTCAGCTCAACCTTATCAATAACATCTTGATGCTTGCGTCTGCCAGATAGTCCAGCGCTCTGCCCCTAAATAGAACGATAATATTTGCAAGTTTCTCCTACCAGGTATCAAATAAAGAAGAAAAATCCATGTTACATTTTCCAGGTATAGTTTTGTATTCGTGGGAAGATGAAAATTTTGTCAAAATGATATTGATTTTCTGTTGTTGTTGTTGTTGTTGTTGTTGTTGTTGTATCACGGACTTTCCACGCTCCCTTGTGTGTGCATCCTCAAACTCCACAGGTCCCGGCCAGAGGTCCGCACGCTGGCACGGGCGCTACAAATAGAAGACGCGGCAGAACGCAAGAAGTTTCTGCAGCACGCGTTTACCAAGTTGGAGGAGCTAGACGAGTTCGTAAAGTTTGTAGAGGAGGGCATAGAGTATCTCGGAAACGACTTCGGGTTCGCGTTGCGAACCAACATGCCGCAGGACCACTTCGACAAGATGAAGGCCGTATACGCGGAGGCAGCAGCTATTCGGAGGTTGTACTTGCAATGATCCACTGCTGCTGATTTTTTCCGCGTACGAAGGGAGGGTCTTTGTTGTAGCATTAGGCCGTACTAAAAGAGTCAGACAACTTATTTTGGCCAAAATACCCTTGTGAATATCAAAAATGGAAACGTGGGAGAACTCTCTCATTGATTGAACGCTGCGCCGCCTTGAGCGGCTGTCTCGTTTTGGTACATTATGTAGTGAATCGAAGTCAAAGAACCAAAAGCAAACGTTGAACAACGGGATTTCAAAGAGACACACCATATATTAACTGGCCTCATCGAAGGCTCAACCTCGTTTGTCAGTCTTGGAGCCTCGTGTCTAGTCGTAGCTGTCCAATTCATACTTCGCCGTGTGGGGTTCTGACTTGTATGAACAGGTACGTAGCTGCCACATCAAGCAGTCCTCCGCCGATGCTCTACGTCAGTAATGTGTGAAATAGCTACGAAGTGACCAGTTAATCGGTGGTCGCGCGAAAAACTGCGAGCTGGGGACGTGCCCTGGAGTGCCTGACGTGTTCAACAACGAGGCCAGTTTTTTATATTTTCAATTTTCCGAGTGTCCGCCGTCGGATTGGTGCTGCCATGGCCTTATCTGAAAGTCACGAGATACACAATTCAGAATAGCGTGCTCTCGAGTGTGCGGCTTGAACTACAAGCAGCGATGTCGCGCGTCTTGCCTTTTGAGCGCAGCAACAGTACAGTGGTGAACCAACTCGTCGTCAGTCGTCTCACACGCTACCGCCACTCCAGAGTGTGGACCGCAAGACCGTAACAGCTATAAACTCGTACATATATTTCTGTCGATGATCAAAGTTCGATTTTTGTATTTCGATGTCCCGCTATAATTGTGAAGACCCCACCCCGCGCGAGGCACTGCCGGGCACACGCAACTATTAGTATTACTAGCCAGGACACATGCAATGATAGAGGTGAACCATGATTATTCTGAGGGCAGTCACTTGAGGAGCTCCACACGTCACCGAAAATACTTTTTGGAGGAAACTAAAAGTGCTACCCGATCAACAACCCCACGGCCTCAGTATACAACGAAAAACGTTGCAACACAAGAACGAAATTCCGACGATTCTGGGCTAAGGGCCCATACTATTAACGAGTATAAAATGAATTCAATTTGGGGAAAATAAAATTCAAATTCGCTTTTCATTGGTCAACACACGCACCAGCACCCCCCAAGATCCTAATATTTGGTGCTGGTGCGCGTGTTGACCAATAAAAAGCGGATTTGATTTTTTTTTTCCAATTTTTTTTTTTCTTCGTTAAAACGGGCCCTAAGGAGCCCCGTCACTCAGAAACCGTTTCAGTCGAAAAGTCTCTATCGTAGCACGCGTCGCAAAACGCACCGCAACCGCAAGGGGGTTGCATTCTTGTCACAGCAAGATGCCAGTTATTAAACACTCCTAACTCTGAGTACTTCCTTTGTGTGGCCTATCCTTAAAGCGACAGGCGTTAAAATTAATAGGGGTCTATGCAAGCGCTATTTCTTGGGCATCCTCCTCTTCGGCTTTCGGCTCCAAAACCTGGCTCAGAAGACTCGCCGCGGCCGGAAGGACTCCCACCGTGGCGCTGCTGAGAACCATGCCGTCAAAAGCCACGCAGAAACGCTGCGCGCGCTCGGGGTCTAGCACGGGTACGCGCGGGTACCTCTGCGAAAAATGGGTGAGCACAACTTCCCGAGCCTGCATACGCCTCCCTATCTCTAGCGCCTCCGAGGTGGTGCAGTGGAACTTCGACACAGCGTCCTGCTTCATCGCGTCGTCGAAAGTGGCCTCGTGGATGAGGAGCGCCGCCCGGGCCCCAGCGTTCACCAGGCGTTGGCAAGGCCTTGTATCCCCGCTGTAGACCAGCTTGGCACCGTCTTGCCACAATTGCACGACGAGGCCGTATGCCTCCTTGCAGTGGATGACGGGCACCGACCTCATCCCATCCAGCAACATCGACGCCCCCTGCCTCCCCCCCTGTCCGCTGCTGCTGCCACCACCGTTACCGCCACGCCAGTAGCCGTTCCGCTCGATGTCCCTGCAGTGAACCGCTCGGTACGCTATTCGCTCGCCCGAGAACTCTCTGCACTTTCCCAGGAAAGTCAGCACGGCGCTTGGTGCGACAACCACCAGCGGGCTGCCCGCCTCTGCTTGGTGCAGCCCTCCCGTCAAGCCCGATGCCATGCGCGCCCGGTGGTGCTCCGCAATGAGGCGGAACAGCCCCGTGTGGTGGTCTGCGTGCTTGTGCGATATCCACACGCAGTCGAGCCCCCGAATTTCTTCGAGCGCCCCCTCTCGCCCGAATTGCCTCTCCAGGTGTCCGAGCGTCCCTTCCCCGGCGTCGATCAACAGGCGCAGCGGCTTCCCCCCCGCAACGCCGTCTCTAACAACTCCCTTTTGAGGAATTCGCAGAAGAATTCCGCTGCAGCCCCTGTTTTTAGTCGGCGCTGCGCTTCCCGTCCCGAGGAAAAACACTTCCGCGCCGGCCAACCCCCCGCCGCTGAACAAGGAGCAGCCGGGCGGTTGTGGCATAACGTTGTTGCCGTTTATTCCAGGTGGTGGTGGTGGTGGTGGCGGCGGCGGCGGCAGACGAAAGTTTGGCATGCCTTGTGGTCCTGGAAATGCATCGGCGTTTGTCCTTGCTCGCTTAAAGGGCGCGTCGCCGTACACCATATACGGTGGCGGTGGCGGTGGAGGTGGTGGCGGTGGTGGTGGTGGTGGCAACACAGCCACGGGTGGAACTGGTAACGCATTGGCCCCCGGCGGAACACGCTCTTCTGGGCAGGTGCGCGGAACTGAGGCCGCTTGCTCCGAGGGTGCGGCTGTATCATCGTCGAGATCTCCAGCATCGGTTGCTCCCGGTTCTGATGTCTGCGCATCTGGCTGTTCCTTCGGTATGTTGACAACCGGCGGCAGTCCGTGCGCAGCTCGAAGTGCCGCCACGATGCGATCCCTTTCGGCTGTCAGCCCTGCCTCCGTCACCCTGCTCTCCATGTCCTCGAGTATCTCGGCAATCGCCACAGGCGGGCGTACCGCAGAGGAATCGATCCCGCGCGCCGACGCTGGGAGGAGCACTGTCTTCAACAGCGTTTGCCCGATAACCGGTTCCGCATCGCGGCCACCCTCCTCGGCCTCCGCCGGTTCCTCGTCTGACCCGTCCTTGACTTCCCCCACATTCAACAGAGCGGAGTGCAGTGGGAAGGCCTGCGGAGCGACGAAGTTAAGCTGGATGGACCTCTCCGCCAGCTTGCGGTGTTGCAGCCCCCCTGCCCCCCGCTCCCGGCCTCGACGCCCATGCCCGAGAACGACGTGGGTGCCCTTCAGCGCTAGCAGCGGAGCATACGCCGTGTGCTCCACAACGTCCTCCGGAGAAAAGTGAATCACGAAAAGGACGCTGTGAAAGAGAGGGGAGAGGGCGGGGAGGCAGGGACGGATGCAGGTATAACTCAGAGACTGCTGAGTGTGCAGATGTCTCGTCTTCGTTGCAGTGCACAAGGTGGGGCTGTCACACGGCTGATTCCGGCAACATGACCGTGCCCCAACGGCATATCAATTATTAAAGACGATACACCCCATCTAGCGGCTTGCTCGCAATCGACAGCCGTTTTTTGCACATATACATATCACAAACGTCGCCGAAATTCAAAACTGGGTGAACAGCTCATGACAAAACCGACGAGAAGGGCAGACGCCGAGCGTCTCAAGCGTCCTCGAACACAGCCAAACTTGCGGGAGATTAAAAAAACTCACCTATTGTCCCGCCGGGCATCCCTGACGATCGCGTGATTCCTGACGGCCGAGACATAGCCAATGTTTGGGCACGAGATGATGAGGAATGTCGAGCCCTCGTCATGCAGCACCCTGCAACGGTAAAGCACGGCAGGCCCTCGAGCAGGAATCCCTGCAGGGACAGCCGGTTGACGGGCCGCCACGTCCTCCGAACGGCCCGCTTCCGAACCTGTGCCGGTCTTGCGATCTCGCTTAACCGGCGGCTGTACTGGCTTGGTTGTGCTCGGCGCCGTCGGTGTTGCATTCAGCTGCTTCTCACTGCATGCTGTGCCGGTCAGATCCACAGGCGGCTTTTGTGTTTGGTTTTTTTTTGGCGTAGTGTCCGTGAGGTCTACGTCAACTCGATTCGGCGCGCTTTTGGTGTCCCCCTTAGGGGTGACGCAGTAGGTCCCATTGTCTACGTCAAGTCGGCAGTCTGTTTCTGCGGGAATAGACTCCGGGATGATCGCGTCGGGGCCTTCGCGCGCTGCTGGGGCATTCTCGTCACCGGCTTCCTTATGTGCACCATCTTGGGGGCTCGTTTTTCTGCCGCCGTCACTGCTGGTGCTTATGCTGCTGCCACTTTCCCTTTCGTCTTCTTCGCTAGAGCTGCTGCCGGCACTATCATCACTGCTAGCATCACTACTATCCTCGCTGCTGGAACTGGAGTCGTCTGAATCTTCTGAACTGTCTGAATCGTCTGAAGATGAATCGACCGCCACTGCAATCGACGCGCCCCGCCTGGCCGGGTCCACCACGCCACATCTTACCTCTAAATGCTCATCGCCGAGCACGTAGCTGCACTGTGACTCTCCTGGGCAGCCGACGGCAGCGAGGCACAAAGCACGAACAATACATGGATCAGCAACCAAGAAGGTAAAACCAAGATCCGGCCAATATGCACATAATAAAAAAATTCGCGTGCATGATAGAGGGTGTTGACGTCACGCCCCTTCTTAACCTGGTTGGAACCGGCGTATATCGACCCAAAACATGAAAAGTGCGACCTGGTCAACCGTCTAGAGTAGGGAAAGCGTGCAGAGGTACGAGTATCGGCATGTTGTACGCGTCTGGTTGCTCCTAACGTTGCGCTTCGGACATGCCCCCTATCTCAACAGCCCGGACTGCTTCGAGTGGACGATGCTGCAATAATCGTCACATTTTGACATAATTTTCCCTCTGAAATCCCAAAGGGGATAATCCCCTCCCGCGAGAGGATTCACGCGCTCACCGTGTCCTAGCGGGAGAGGCATCGCTGAAACTGCGGGGCATCTGCCGACTCTGGGTCCAAAGGCTTGGAGACCTTCCTGCAGGCGTTAGGGGGGGGGGGGCACATCGGAAAACCATGGAGAGAGAGGGGAAGGCTAGGATGTAGGCATACAGGTGGATGGAGAGATCACAGGGTTAAGGGGAACACAGCAGTGTGGTGGAGACTGAGAGGGCGATATCTATAAATGTGGAGGCATGGAGAGTGACAAACATATTGATACACTATAGATCACGACTAACAAAAGGGGAAGAGAGAGAGACGAGGCATGGCGGTATGGCCATTGAAAATCACGGCAAGTTGGCAAAGGAAACCGTTACGTACGAATGCTCTCATGATAGCATGAGAACTCTTACGTACTCGTGATAAAAGAAATACGAATCGAAAACCGGCTTTGGACGTCTACGCTGCTCATAAGTACCTTGTATGATACAGTGGGTACCCCAACTTAAGAGAGTGCACTCTATATAAGAGGATAGTACAGGTACTAGAGGCCAAATCGGCTGGACCCGCCTACACTAAACCTATACATTTCCCACTGTGGATAAGAGAGGGCTAAGAGTTGTTTTCGGTACCACACCCCCAACCGTACCAGGTACGACTTGCGGAAATTCAAGGCCTCATGATACGGTGCTACTATTATCTCTGGGCAACTGGAGACAGTGATGTTACGTTGCGAAGTGCTACGGCTCCATGGCTCATGACTCCTCTTACCACGAGTTTGTCCACTCCTGTTGGGCCGAACACCTCAAGCGCTGGCGACCCCAGTGCAGACAGGGTGAGGATCAAACCTGACAGTCCCGCGTGCTCCTCCGCCCCCGTGCCCGTCAAGAATAGCTTGTCCACTTTCGCCAGCTTCACGCTCGCTTCTCCGCAAAATCGCTGAACGTGAGCACGAGACAGAGTTGAAGCCAGGGTTGCTGTAAGCTCAAAGGTGCATCGCGATTGTCAGGCGCAGCTCAACCACGGAGCACTGCTGTGTAGCTGCTGAAGTGCGCGAGATACCTGCAAGAGGTTTGGTCATCGTGTGACCGTCTTACGTGCAGGCTCGTTGACTTGTTGACCGCACAGACAGCGCTTGGGAATACAACAGCTAGTCGTCGGGGCGATCGCGTCACACCTGGGTTCCTTCTCCCACGTTGAATAGGTAGCGGCCCAGTATCTTGTTCGCCGTCGGATCGGCTCCACCATACCTTGGGGCTCGCTCGACGGAGACCAGAAGGCACGGGCTGCTGCCATCGTCTCCTGTTCCCAAAACCTGGGTTCACGTTTGGTGGGGGAAACGCAGCCAACATATTGTCTGTTTCTTTGGCAAACCAGAGAGTCTCGGTTGCCGTGTAGAGGGGGGAGCTACACTGTACTTAGGCAGCTGACATGGCAATAATTGACTCACCTGGCAGTAGCTATGGATACGCCCAGTGTTCATGGCTCTGCCTGCCTTCAGCTGCAGCAGCGCAGAGCAGCGCAGCAGCGGTGGCTGCAGAGCTGCCTGCTGAAAAATGCGGCGAGTTTTTTTTCACATTTTTTTTTCATTTTTTACCCCCAGCGATCCCCTATAGGAAAAAGCCTCACATGTGCCCTGAACTCTTTAGTTGTGCTACGTAAGCGATAACACCACGATAGCACACCTTCCACATACTACACAGTAGCAGCAGTTGTACCCAGCTACACTTGTGGTTCTCACCAGAGCTTAAGATAGTTAGTCCCATACATAGGTTAGTCCTAGACATCGTTCGAGATGAAGGTTTCAGCTCTTGCGCTTGTCGCGACGACTGCGACAGCCACTTCGGCATCCCAGCAGCCTTGCTTTGTTGCGCCAGTTGGAGCTCGATGCCACTTCAGGCAATCTGCGCCGACTTCTGCTGTAGCGGCGAGGAGAACAAGCGGCTTGCAGATGAAGCTGTGGGACTTCGGGCTCAACCGTGAGGTGTGTACTAGGGTGTTCGTCTGCTTGCTGGCTTTTTCTCTGCCTGGGTTCCATGTGTTCTTCTCGTGACATGATGCGTAATGGTGTCATCGTAGAGCTACGTAACAAATGGGGAGCTTTGGACCTTGTGCTTGGAACCAATGTTGTTCAGCAGCTGCCTTCGTTGATGTACGACACACCCTGACAATGCTCCGCGTCTCAGCATTGACGTACACGGAACACGTAAACACAGCGGGTGCCAACAGCCCCATGGCCTATGACCTATGACCTATGGAACGGCAAGCTGGTGGTTTTATTGCTGACAAACCACCACAGCGTAGAGCATCGGGCTGAATTCGTGATAATGACATGTAGCGCGTCGATCGCGTTGGGTCCTAGGAAAGCTAAATTGGCCGCCTTTCCCTTCTCTGACGTCTATTTTGGAGTACGTACCCCGTGCACTCGTGCTGTCGTGTGCACAGCTCTACGAATAGCACGTACCTGGTACACAAGAGGTCTACGAGTATGGTGGCGTTATCCGCCCCCCTCGGTGCAGAGCCCCCGGGTAACCTTGAGATCTGAGCCGAGCGAGAACTTGATTCCGTTGCTCTTGACGCGAGGCTGTGGGTTACTTACGTACGTACCTGGCATGTACGTACGTACAACTTTCAAATTTCCTTCACGGGTATATACCAAAGTACTATTCCACTGTAATAGCAAGTACTTTCGACATTCAGCAAGAACGCATGATCGGACGATACCCTTACAACAGCTATCGTACGTACGTACCATACATACCTGGGGTACGTATATACGTCCCAGCTGTTCAACGTTGCGCATATGCTCCGAGTACCTTGGAGTAAAGTACCTGGTAAGGAGGAGTGGAGATAAAATACTTCAGTTACTTCTTATACTCGCAGCATTTGGGCTCTATCGTACGTCGGAATACTGCTCGTACTCGGAGTATTTCGAGATTATGTACGTACTGCAGATATGCGTACTTCCATACTCAAAGAGTATTTCGGGGTCCGATACTGCGGATACTCCTTGTGCTCGCAGTATTTGGGCCTTCAGTACTGCTCATACTCCAAGTACTCCGAGTATTCAGGCCACCAGTACTCTAATACTCTCAGTACCCGGAGTACGAAATGTACTCGATACTCGGAGTATACTCGGAGTGTGAAGTACATTACGAGCATTTATGTATCATTTTAAAGACTCGGCCGTCATTACTCCCAGGTTCTGGGAGCATGTGACTGGCGTTTATATCATAGCATTTCGAAATTCACAGATGCTCCCATTACCTGGAAGTATAATTGCAGTATTTTATAGAAAAAATACTTCACGTATTTTGTGTACTCGCAGTATTTCGAGGTTTTGTACTGCGGATACTGCCTGTACTCCGAGTGATTTAGATGTTTGTACTCCAGGTACTGCTTGTACTCGAGGGTAACTACTGCTCATTCTCCCAGTATTCGGAGTAATTGGGCCTTCAGTACTGCTCATACTCAAGTAAAAAAAAAAAAAAAAAAAATACTCCAAGTACTCCGAGTATTTAGGCCACCAGTACTCTAATACTCTCAGTACTCGGAGTACGAAAAATAATCGGTATCGAGTATACTCGGAGCATCTGTGTAACGTTGTTCCACCACAAGGCATCTTATAAACGTTTGCCTGGTATACCGTATACTCACCGGTAACACTTCAAGAGAGTACTATCGTGGCGACAACATGCAGTCTTGCTACTCGTATTGAATGCTCTGTTGTACATACAACTAAACGAAATGTTTTAGGTTCGGCGTTCACAGCGGTACATGATTTTGATAGTTTCTATTAACAGCTTCGGTGTGGGTCAGAGCAGCAATGTTTTGCTCAGTACCTGTTCCGTCGTGCCCTATCCCAGCCATACCACGTGTACCACCGCAACGTATAGAACAAAATGCAACACTACCTATGTCATCACCATCACAGCGATGCCAAGCGCCACATGCTTCGAATGAACACTGCACTACTTTTGTAACGGCTGTCATTGTCCCCGTCCCCTTCGTTGCCTCGCCGACAAGAGGGAGAACTACCGACCTACCCGTTGCACCCGAGGAGCGCTCATGACCCATGACAGGATGGCAGGGTACCGATTCTAGTCAAGACAGACTCGTACCAGCAAACACGTATAACTAGATTTCTGGAAGGTTTGCTTATTGCCGAACGTTGATTTACGCTTTGTGCAGTGCAACAGCTTGTTGCGGCTGTCTTTCTCTACCCTGATGCTGAGCAGCCCCGTCACAGCATGCATGCGTTGCCTACTGTAGGAACTCCCCTGCCCCTCACGGTGGAAACCCAACCTAAAGGTGGCTTTCGCCTTCGGGTGGTTCTGTAACGGTGGCGGCTGTGTAGTTGCTCTTAGCATCCGTCTTAGGCAGGACGGCCACCGCCAAGCTTGTGCATTGTATCATTCCAGGTGGTCGGCGTCAAGGGCACGTGCCAAGCAGTGCACGTGTTCTTTCGTACGTGTCTGTCCGACTAGACTCTTGGGGTGCCCATGGCGTGCAACGACGACGCCGTTATTATGTCGGTATATATTTCCCTCTTGGCTATGATACAAAGTACGAGGCAACGACGCGAAAGGATGAGAACCGGTATAAATTGCAGTGCAGTGGCGGCGAGCCAACGAAAGCCACGGACGAGAGCCTTTACAAAAATTAGTGGAACGTTGATCGACATGATGAGATGCACGGCGTGACACGGAATAGCTGCTGCGCCAAAGATGAGGGTGCCGAGGTCGCTTTTGCGCTTTGGGGATGTTGACGAAAGTTGAGAACCGGCGAGAACGCATACGAAGCATATGGTTCCCTAAAACTACGTGGAAGTTAAGGACCCGCTCGTTGACCTGGCGTCATCAATAGACCTTAACGCCGTCCATCGTACATCACGGTATCCACGCCTCAGTAAGATAAAGCACAATTTCCACGCAGCCTACGAGTACCGCACACCGCCCATGATGCTCGCCAAACAGTAATTAGTGTCTGGTACATCATACCGCATCAGGTGCGAAGATGGTAAGTCCGTGCATCACACCGAACCTTGGCGAAAACGTATCCGGCTGACAGCGCGCGAGCTAGAAGATCAACCTACTTCATCGAAAACGGTGGAAAACCCGCAGGGAGTACGAGTATATACAGCAAGTACAACACAACAGCACATTTTGTCGCCCAACCTCACAAAGAGGATGGAGGGACTACTGCTTGGGGGAGGTTTAACATTGCTGGAGTAGTACGTACACGGACAAACAAGTAATAACCACCCACGACAACTAGGTCGCTTTCGAAGCGCGGCAACTATCGATAGACGCACACACGACTGGTGCGTGGGAACGGTCTTCGGGGTTCCTACTCTCCGGAGTTCTTGCTTTCGAAGGGGACTATCTATTACAGGACACCATAGTAAATAGGACATACGGCACACACAAAAACCTATATATTTCCCTATTTTTGCCTCCAATATTTGGATCTATTTAATATGGTCGTCCGTAATAGGGCTAAAGCAAAAAATCAGCAACAAAAAGCCAAAAAAACTATCCCCTTTAGAGTCCACTCTGTTTCGGACGAAACACCTAGAAGTTTTGTCGGATTTTTTTTTGCAGTAGTGAAAGTGGTTCCGGCGACCGCGAAGCTGGCCTGGGGAAAGACTCCCAGTTTTTTTTTCTTGCCCGATTCCCGGCGGCAAGGTAATGGTGGCATTGCGCGCTCTCGTCGCTACAACACAATCCGAGCATGTGAACAAGTTAACGTTTACCCAAGAAGTGTTACTTGTACGTTCGCGCCCCCCTCGCCAGCTTCTAATTTCACCTCTGACTTCGTCAGTGTCAAAACGCTGCAAACGTTGATCACCCGATCCGAAAAAAAATGCGGTTTCAATGCATCTGTCCGCTCACTCTCTCAATGCTCAATGACCGCCTGCTCTGTCTTGTCTATATCGCGGCGACCTCGCGGCAGGCCATCACGGGACCGTCTCAGGTGGACGCCAACTGGAAGGCCCAGCAAGAGATGCTCAAGCGTAGAAAGTGAGTCAGCGCACTCGTATCCTAGCAGAGGTAGACGATAGTTTTTCTGGTGCGGTGTAGTTTTTGTGCTGGAACGTTTTTTCGTGCTGGCTGCAGTAGACCAATAACGCAGCTCCTCCGAGCACAGAGCTCTACGCATATACCTCTTTTTTTATTTCCAGGGTGGCCGTGCTGAATTTCTGCCTGTTTCTCCCTGAATTATTGGAACCTTGAAACATTTTGTTCACTCTAGTTGAGCCTCGGCCGAGTCGTTAAGCCAAGACTCTGCTGCAGCTTTGCCGCGTTGTGCTGAGAGGGCGTCGGTATGGGTTGTTGTAATAACCTGCACGCCTCTTTCAAGGTTAAACTCCTTCGTCAACCATTGGCGACTGTAGGCGAAATGGCAGGGTAGCTGACACGCAAGCGATTTGTGTGGCAGGGTGTGGTAGTATATGCTGCTGAGCCCCGTGCCTCTGCTGAAGGCTGGAAACGTGACGTAGCGGGTTGCATCGCGCCCGCTCGCAGCGAGTTTGTGTTGGCTTGCCGCCATCCCGCGCGCGATTGGGGTCGACGACTACATCAGTACTTGACGTTTAGTGAGCTGGCAGTGGAAGAATAAACATGACATTGTAAGTACAGTTATTGAGCGAAATCGAGGATATTACCATATTAAAGCAGTAACTTATACCAGGTAGTAGGCTTCAGCCAGTGTTGGTGAATACTGCTCCATTCATGTAGTATAGTCTAGAGATCCTGGTGGATTACGGTAGTTCATACTCCAATTCGGCAACATTTTTTATTTATTTGAACTCGACTACGGCCATGCATGACAATGAGTACCCCCCCCGTTCCGGCCCGTGCCTCTCCCTCTCTCCCTCTCTGTCAAATGTGTCGGGTGCAATGTTTTTTATTATATATCAGCAACAAGGATACCATGGACAAGTACAAGTCAGGGGTGAACGACAAGAGGCAGCAGGCCGATGCCAAGGTGAAACACGATCTAGAGACGATTGGGAGACGGTTTACTGTTTTTTTTTTGTGGCGGTGGAGTGTCTCCTCGTCTAGTTTGATTTTCTCCGTCTTCTCCGCCACCGCTGCCGCCGCTTTTTTTGCCAAGACCTTCCACGCGCCTTCGAGTCCTCTCTAGTCCTGACCGATTTGTTAACCCTTTTGACACCCTGATACAGCGACCGAAAAAATGATGGAGTTTTTGCCGTGAAGCGAGTAGAGCGAGCGCGTACGAATACAAGTAGAAGCATGTACTTCGCCCGTGCCGTACGACTCATGTCATTTTATCTTGGGCGCCTTATTTGTTTTCGTCCCCCCAATTAAGCAGTGGGCAATGCTGTTATCGTCATTTTGTGTCGTCAGGTTTTCCCTCTCAAGTCCCGAAAGGGATAACGCCGCCGACAACCAAGAAAACCCACCTCACCGCGAACAGCTCTCAATCCGACTAGTCTAGGCAATCCGCCGCATCACCTCTCGCCCGCCAGACAACTTTAACGACCCCGACGAAAAAAACCCAACCGGGTCCTTTCGCTGTAGAAACCCCTCGCGTCACGATTTGCATGTGTTTTTGGCCCCCTTCCTGTGCATGCACGCACCACAGCAGCGGTTGTGCCGTACAAAGGCAGAAAGTGCCGCACCTCTTTTTTGTCACTTTTTTTTTTCGTCTGAGTCGTCAACTCTCTCTATAGTCTACAGCTGCCCAAACGTTTCGAGGAAAAGCGCTTGAAATCGACAGAGTTGGGGGGTCATTTTTCCACGTGTAATTGTTTTCGCCAACGCTCTTCTCTGGCGCCAGCGGTCTTGGTGTTCTGCGGTGCAACTATTACGGGGGAGCATAGTAACTAAGACCTGCAGTGTACACAAAAACCTATATATTCACCTATTTTTACTGACAATATTTGGTCCTATTTACTATGGCCCCCCGCAATACAACTAAACGCGGCCTCTCCACCACCCACCTACCCACCCATCCACCCACCCACCGCCCAGGCGAACAAGTGGGCGTGGCAAAACAAGAGGAGCTCGGAGGACCCTCTGGTGGAGTGGAAGAAGATGAAGGCGGCCGGAAAGGTCGACGACATCTATGACGTGAGACTAAAACATGAAAGACCGGGCCGGCCTTTGCTCTCGATGGCGGCAGCGAAGGGGAGGGGCGGGGAGGGGAGGGGGGGGCTTGCCTGGAGAGAAGACCAAGAGGGACCGCGCGTCGCCCGATTTTTAACTCGACCGGCTGCAATACGACGAAGTTTGAGTTGTCTTGCTTGACCTATATACACGGCAGCAGTACGTCTCGAAGTTGCGGATAGTTTTCTCTATAGAGTCCATCTAGATTGGCAAAGTAAGCTTTGTTTTGTTTTTTCTAATTGGGGGCGACCGTGATAACTTGTTGCCGTATTAATAACACGGACCCGAGACGAACAATGCCTGTTCGTACTCCTTTTTCACCCTACGGGAGTAGTAGGCGTCCGTCAAACTGTCCCCCATCTGACCCCCAGGGTACCCGCCGCGTCTGTGCCGTTGCCGCCGCTACCACCACTACCACCACCACCGCTCCCGCCACGCCACCGCCACCACCGCCGCCTCTTTTCGAGCCCATAAACCACTTCAGTAAGGGGGGAAAAAACGAAGAACATTCTGGGGGGAAAACGAATGGTGATACGTATATATCGCGTTTTCGCCGCCAGTTTTTTTTGCCCCCCCTGCTCCGTCTCGAAAGGGATGCTTGGTCAATGGTAAAATGACTAAGGCAAGCAACAAATGAGTACGCCCCCCCCCCCCCCCCCCCCCCCCCCCCCCCCTCCTTGAAAGTGGTTTTTTGTTCCGCCTGCCCGCCCGCCTCACCGTCGTCCCACGTCGCACCCCCTTCCGTGCCTGTTTCGCTTCGCAGGGCGATGAGCCGGAGGGAGGCATCCCCATCCCCATGGCGAGCTTCGGTGTGGGCGGAAGCTTCGGTGTCGGCGGCAAGTGGGACGAGGGTGGCCGGTTCGACCTCCGCCTCCCGTACGCCGACCAGGTGTGTCCTGAGTGGGCACCATACCATGCCTTGGCGTTTGTTCGTTCGTTTGTGTGTTTGTTTGTTTGGTTGGTTTGCACACTGCGCTGGTGGTGGGCGTGAGGAGCAAGTTATTGATGGTGTTCGGGATTCTGGGGGTGTACTGCTGTGGTTGAGGTTTGGTTGTTCGGGCTGGTCGGGATCCGGCTCGTTGTACTGGAGGGTTTTTGAGGGCCCTACCGCCCCGTCGGAGGGGAGCTGCGGTAACGGTACCGGTAACTACGTAGCGGTAATCGGTAATAGTAGCGGTAATGTTATAGCGGTAGCGGGAACTATCGGTAATGTTACGTAGTGGTTACGGTAACTGGCGGCAATATTAGCGGTTACGGTAAGTGGCGGTAATATTAGCGGTAACAAAAACGGTAACGGCTATGGTACTGGCAAACGTATTGCCAGCGGTAACGGTAGCTGTAGTGTTTGCGGTAGCGACAACGGGAACGGTGTCGGCAATCCTCGCTAACAATAGCGGTAACGGGAGCAGTAATATTCGCGGTAGGACCAACAACAACGGTAGCGCGGTTTCGGCGATGGGCGGGCTGGCGCATGCAATGCAAGCGTGCTCTATCGGATCTAAAGGTTCCTGCAGCACGGCCCTGCTGCATGTATATTTAGCTGTGATGAACGAAAATACAGTGGGCGCGTCGTACTGCTGGCATCAATTTTTGTGGCGTCGGATTGCTTCCTTCAATCTCTACTTATTGATTCTTGGGTTCATGTTGGCGATGGGATGATAACTCTTTTCTTCTCCATCGGCTCTGTTGATTTTACGCCCCACTCCTGTCAACGTTGATATCAAATTGCTACCCCAATTAGGTTTTCCAGAATGACTTGATGAATTCCGGGTTGGGGAACACACTTACATCCAACATATCAGAGGAAACTAATCAAAATATACCTGGTAGTTTTTGCCGGCCAAGGTGCCGCAACCCAATTGTTGATCTCGTCAGACCCTTGACCCCCCCCCCCCCCCCCCCCCCCCGCGATATCATTGCCTCCCACCCGCCGGTGCGCAACGCCTGATGCCATATGGAACTCCAGGGCTACGTTGACCCGGACGAGGCCCCCATGAAGAAAATCAGCAGCATTTTCGGGTGGAATAAGAAGAAGGCGGAGGAACCCGAGCCCGTGGCAACGAAATCGAAGAAAATGTCTGCCAAAAAGGTTGTGCCTAAGAAGGGAGCAAAGGCGGCAAAGGTGGCTGAGGTCAAGCCCAAGAAGAAGGGATGGTGGTAGTAGAGCTGTGCAGTCCGTTGCTTTCGAGTTGTCATCCATGAAGATGAAGAAGGGCTGGTGGTAGAGCTGTACAGTCCGTTGCTCGCAAACGTTATCACAACATGATTTGTTTTATTTATTTTGGGGGGGGGGGCGGGGAGGAGGGAGGACCGAGAGGTTTATTCACCCTCTCTCCCCTTCTCCACCCCGCTACCGCCGCCATCACCCATACGCATTTTTTTTTTCAAGGCTTGTGGTGGCGAGCGGTCAGGAGGGTTTGCATTTTGAAGCCTGTTGGACTCTTCAACAGGTGGAGTCAACGTGGACATTCTCACGCGCTTCCTCTCGAGTGTGTTTTGAGTTATCGGAATAATCTGTGGTGGCTCGATGCCTGTCGCGTCACGTCAAATGTTTTTTGCTTCACCTTGGGCGTCGGTCCGGGTGTTGGAGGAAGGGGTGGGGTGTACTCGTGACGGTGTACGGCCGTAGTCGTATGACCGGAATGGGTGCGGGGAGGGGGGGGGGAGGGCAAACCGCACCCACTCCACCCGGGTGATGTCTTCCTTGAATTAGATGGTAGAAATTGGGCGTGTACAGTAGTATCGGGTGGGTGCTCGGAAAGTTTGAGCAATAATACAGGTTGAGCGAGGATTCGAAAAAAGGAAGTTGTATCTACAGGTCGAAGGCGGTTGCACTATTAATATTAAAAGTGTGTGCTGCGGATGCGGAACCGCTCGGCGCTGGGCATACGCCACTCGGTGTTTGGTTGACTGCAGTCTAAATATCAGTGGGGCTCTTGAACGATATTTTTTACGTACTAGGTCTTCGGGCAAAATGGCCCTCCGCTGTGTTCGTAAAGGCGCCGAAATTGTCGAATTACTTCAAACGGGATTTCAACTAGACTACGACAGGAAAATGGGTTTTCGACTACACCGATTATGACAGGAAAACGGGATTGCAAATACACTTTTATGGCAGTCAAAAGGGATTGCAAAGAATATGGCAGTCTAATGGGATTGCAAATACATGATGACAGGCGGTTTGTCAGTTGAAGAGCCCCTCGAGTAATACATTTATGAGCCCAAAACATCAGGGCTTGTCATGGTATGCCACGTAAATATAGACGGTCACGCGATTCTTTGGAGGTTTCGATTCAGTTTTCAGTCTGTGGACCGGTAAACCTCAAATCACTACGAAAATAAGATGGAAGCGCACGTTGACTTGATGATCTGACGTCAACTCTTGACCCAGATTATCACGATTCTTGGCCCCGATTCTCGATTATCACACGATTCTTGACTATAGTCCAATCCCCGAATATTTAGAAACGCGATAGAAGCGCTGTTTTCGATAACGCCAACCTTGTTTTCGATAAACGTGGTGCTGAACGGGCCGGGGGATACAGGGAAAGAGGGCTCGTGGAAAAAAATTGGCGGTCGTTTAGCCCGAGGACTTACTTGCCGATCCTGTCCGACAACGACATTGCCTTACGCGCCCAAGGGGTCGCTCCAAGGAGTTGCTCCCGTCCTGGCGTTTTTTGTCGCGGGGGAAAAAACAGAAAACTTCTTGAAAAAACGACAGAAAGCTACACACGGCTCGCAACAAGCTGTTTGGGTCTCTTGGACGGCGCGGCTGCTGGTTTGATGTGGGAAGCAAGCACGCGATTCCGTGCCTTTTTAGGTCCTTGCCCAGCAGCCTGCAGCAGATACGTCCCAGTACCTAATGAAGAATCCTTATAACTGCCGTAATACGTCCTCCTCTCTAATGCCTAAATATTTGGGGAAAAGGCCCATCTCGACGAATCACGAATGCATGCATGGCAATCAGATCCGGGGAAAAAAAACGCTGCTCACAGCTCCATCTCTGTTAATTTACCCCTCTGTTGTTGACTGATATATATTACACCCTCACTATACCGCGCGCACAATGAACGAAAAAAAACTGTAACTACATGACTGTTGGACGAAAGCAACCCCCCCCCCCCCGCTGTGCTATGCGGCGTTCTGCCTATTATCATCCGTTAATTCTTCTATCGTTAGTAAAGTCGGCAATAACCCAAGTCGCCAACTTCTGAAAAAATGTGACCAATGAACCACGTGCTCTCTGGAAAGAGCACTCAATCACGCACCCTGTGAGGTAAGGACGATATACAGAGATTCGCACACAGCTCGTGTGGGCTCTAAATTAACCGAAAGTTTGGTAAATCGCCATCAGACAGGCCGGCGCGACTTGCTTCGATGAGCCAGCCGTAAGGGTCCGAGGACACAGACAGACGCGATTATTTTCGATGAACCGGCGCTACAGGACCTTACAACGCAGCCTACCCGCGCGCGGGCGCTTCCGTGCGCGGGGTGCCTAACGCGCGTCTTTTACCACCTATCGCCCAAACCATAGCACAAAGACTGCAAGGTGTGATGACAAACAGCATGTAACGCCGACCGTAAACTCGGTCAGCGTCTTCGACCACTTCATCGCGCGGCCGAACATCCACCCTGTCTAGGAAATCCGCCGCAAACGGGGGGAAACGTCCCCTAGGCATACACAACCACAGCAAACAACAAAACACAGCAATACATAAATCTCAGGCGTCACAACTCTGCTCTGTCCTTGTATGGCGACTAAAAATATCCAGCGAAAAATATCGACAAGACGACGAGACCCGATACGTCGGGAAAATTGACACCCCATATGTAAGGGTTGGTTTGACACACAATTACGGTTCACTAAAACTTTCCAAGACAGCCTGAGATTCGACTGAAATGCAGACTCGACGCGCACAAGGCGGAAGAGTCGGCACGAGCGGAAACGCACAGCAGGCACTGCCCGATCGCGTGTTTTTAACGCTCAAATCAAATGGCACACTGCCAAACCAGCAAGCACCAAGGTACACCCGCTCCCACTCGCCCCCAGCCCGACGGCTACTACTGCTGCTGTAGCTGCTGCGGTGGTTTCTGTCGCGAGCAAGCCGTGGCGCGCAATGCACGGGTGGTGGTGGTGGGGTGACTGATCCTTTGCCCACATAAAGACAAAATGTAGTGAAACTGTTGTACGTACGTGTGTTTCTCGGTGTTATAGCAGGCCGGTCCCGGGGAGGAGGGGGGGGAGATACGAACCCTGAACCCCGCCTCGAAAATGGCCTGATGTATAATTCTGAACTGGAGCCACCATTCGGAGCGTACCACGCAACAATGCTAAGATCACCACCACGATCACAACCGCCACCACCACCACCACCACCACCACCACCACCACCACCACCACCACCACCACCACCACCACCACCACCACCACCACCAAAAACCTCGGCGTACCGAAGACCGCGCAAAAACAAAGCACGAACGACACGGCCGGCAGACCATGAAAGGAAGCTGTCATGCATTTCCGAGGGAGTTGCAGAAATAGCACACGCACGGCCGGCACTACCACTCCCAGTCTACTGCGAATGGAGGGAGTGGGAACGCCCCCCGAATCAGTTCGAACTCGCGCTGGGTGGCCTTTCTAGAGCCAAATAATTTGTTAAAAAAAGCTAAATATAATAAATAAACATACGCTGCGGTTTCCATTGATTTTTTAAGATACCAGGATCCCATGGCGGTAGAAGAACGAAAACACGGCGCAGAAGGAGACGGTGCAAACGCATGCAGTTCCGATGGACACAACCTTGAAGAAGAAGTGGTCCTCTTCCAACCCACTCGGCAGGTTCATCCCTGTAATCCGTTTCAGGGCACCGGGGTAACGCGCGGGACGAGGAAGAAAGGGGGGACAAGGGGGAGGTGAGGTGCACGTCAATGGTGACAGCAACACGAGCCACTCAAGTGCCGCGAACATGGAAAAGACATGATACAGCAGCATATGGTAAGCCGAATGACCAAGCTCAACTCAGGGCCAGCATCTCTGAAGCACCCGAATAAGATGAGGAAATCCGGGGTACATCCCCTCCTATGTGGATATGGATCTTGCAGCGGGTATATAGGAAAATCAGCAATGAAAGGCGCAAGGTTATTCAGGACGAAGGCGCAGATCCGCGTATTGGTACCAACATGTTCGTACATATTGGCTATTACTATACTTGAGCATCTCTTCTAACTATACGGATTCCAAAAATATCTCAACAGGTTATGAGGCTCGTGTTACGCGAGGGTCTACAGATGTCACAGCTAATCTTAACAGGTTACAAGCCTCGTTTTACGCGAGAGTCTACAGATTCCGCAAATATTGTAACAGGTTATGAACTTCGTGCTACGTGAGGGTCTACAGGTTCTATAAATATCCCAACAGGTTAAAACCACCGTCTCACGCGAGGGTCTACAGATCCCACCAATATTTCAACATTTTATGGATCTCGTCCTACGCAAGGTTCACATGATCCACAAATACCCCAACAGATTACGAGGCTCATGCTACGCGAGGGTCTACAGACTTCACACAAAAATCTCAACAGGTTGTGAGCCTCATGCTACACGAAGGTATACATAATCCACAACTATTCCAACAGGTTATGAGCCTCGTGACACGAGGGTCTACATATTCCACAAATATTATAACAGGTTATGAGCCTCGTGGCACGCGAGGGTCTACATACTTCACAACTGTCCCAAAAGGCGATGAGCCTCGTGGCACGCGAGGGTCTACAGGACCCACAAATATTATGGCAGGATATCAGTCTCGTTTTGCGCGAGGGTCTATAGATTCCACAACACGTTACACAAGGGTCTACGCCATTTGTTTCGATCTCTTGTTCTTTCTTTTTTGACAACGGCAGGAGGAGTCGCGGCTACAACACTACCAACAATAACACAAACAACAACAACAACAACAACAACAACAACAACACCACCACGACCAAGACAACAAGTGCACCGGTCTGTGGTCGACAGAGGACATCTTGGGTATTATATCCCCAGGTTCCGTAGGTGGATGTGGATAAAAAAGAGGGCAAAACCGACACTGCTGCTGCTGCTGCTGCTGCTGCTGTAGAATAGTATCTCACCGAAGACGCCTGAAACGAGCGTGCCGAGGGTGAAACACGTGGAAGCCATGCTGAACACCAGCCCGGCCGTAAGGATTCTATTCCGGGCGATGTCGAGCTTCACCATCACAAGGGCCTCCGTACTGCGCGCTCGCCCTTGAAGCAGCTCCAACACGTTATAAATTGAGTTGATATCCTGGTATATTCAAAAGCCAGCGGGTTTCAAACGCAAACAGGATGCGGGGGGGGGGGGGGGCAAGGGGCGGCAAGGAGAGAGAGCGCGGATGCCAGAACACAAGAGTTTACAACGCGTACGAAGCAACGCCAAAACGCATTGTTTTCATGTAGCCGCTCATCCCCGGCTTCAGGCTCCGATGCGAAAATCAGGGGGCCACGACAAGGGCAGTGTCGCGACGATGCCATTGGCCAGGCAAATAAGCCAGTGGGGTTGCTGCAAAAACAGCTAACGAAAAAAAACTATGAACGACAATGAAGCGTAACCGGAGAATAAAGAAATAGCGTACCGGTAGATATTTACCAAACGTTTTTCTTTCGCGGTTTTCGGGCACCACGAGCCATATGGTATAGAGATTTGCCTATCAAAACCTCGTGCGAAACGCCGAGAAAAAAAAGTAACTCGTGATAACGCCATACTGAGCATGCAAATGCGGCAACCCAAACGAGAGGTCGGTGAGTGAATATCCCCTACCTGCAGGTACGCCTCCAGCAGCAACTCCATCTCCTCGTGGTCTTCCAGCACCTCCACGCTAAAGGGCTGCACGTAGTCCTCCGGGTTCTGGTACATCCTCGTGAGATTCATCATCGCCAAGTCGGTGTCATCTTCGAGCACCTTGACGAAAAAAAAATGAACAACAAACCCGTAAAAAAATGATAATCCATTATCTCTCCAAAAAATGAGTCTGTGTGTTTTTATTTACCACAAAAAAAAAGTGAAAAAAACAAAAACAAAAAGGTTTGCAAGTTTTTTCTCGGCGGGCGTAAGGGTGGGGGGCGCAAACAACCTGCTCGTACACGTTTAACAGCAACACATAATATTAATAGTAACCCCCGGGGTTCACATTTGATACAAACAAAAAAAGTCTGCCTTGCACTATTTGGCGCTTGCAAGAGACAACGAATGACGGTGTCGACATCGGTTGACGCTCTGAAAAAGCGAAAATACCGTTTTGTAGAAACCAAAATGAAAGCTAAAAGGTCGTGTCGCTTCGTTCGCGGAAACTATTTGACGCCACCCGCGCACCCATCGCACACCGGCGGTGTTCAGCTTATCGGAAGCAGCTCACGTTGCAACAATGTTTTGCCGTTGCACACCGCCTCTTTCAACGGCGGAAAACCAGCTAATCACGAAATACCTGGCCCACCGCTGGCCAGCTACAAGCAGCAGCCCGGTCTGTTCGCGCGTTCTACCAGTCTGCCAGCACTGTTCCGTGCTGTACCCACTTGTATTCCAACTCACAGGATCAACCAAACAGTGCCTCGTTGCTGTTTTTTTAGCCAAGAATACGAACCAAACGCCTAATTCTCTCTAGAACAATAAAAAAAACAGGTTATTCTCGGAACGGTTCCCGATCTCTGATAATTTTCTCCTTTCCTCCTGATGCCCCCCACTGACCCTCCCGCCCAATGCTCTCGGCTTTGTCTTCGACGCCAAAGCACTACGTATGATACCGGCTCGCCGTCACTACTGTTACTGTTACGCCAACGACCCGTGCTATTGATAAGAGATATTCATAGCACTATTAATATTTGCCTTGTAAGGAAAATACTAATGTTTCTGGCTGATGGGGCTTCTAAAAACTGACAACACTGCGCAATATTGCTGGAATCTCATTAATGTTTTATAAAATTGTTTTATATATATATACCTAGGCAGTATTATTCGTTGCATACCTACATACCGTAGGCAGTTTTATTCGTTGTACACCTAGGCTAGGCATGCATGGCGTTGCTCATCTTGATGAATGTGTTGCCACATTTAGGGTGAGAGAGAGGGAGCTCCTATACTATACTCAAGTTGATTTATTCAAGCCAGGAGCCTCAGAAACTATCATCCCGATAAGGCAAATAGCATGCGACCCCTATAAAGGAAAATAGCATGCGACCCCTATAAAGGAAAATAGCACGCGACCCTTATAAGGCAGATAGCATACGTCCAACCCTCCCTCTGTGTGAACACAACTTCCCCGCCTGGCCCCACGCAAGGAACAAACACGTCACTAACATACTGACTGCCGTCGTCGAAAAATAGTATTCCATCAGAAAGTCAAAGCAAAAGAAATGGGGTTAGGATTGGCTACAATACTAAATTGACACGTAAATTTCCAATAAACAAATGGTTGCCCGTTTCCCACCTATTATCGTACCTGGTATATGCCAGTATTCAACCGATAGACAAGCCAGGAGGTAAAATGACACTTGGTTTCATAGTGCACCCAAAGCAGCGCATAAAAACTAACACGAGAGAGGCAGGCAGTCGCGTGCGGCGTCGCAACTGGACAGTAACTGACCATTAGCAGCGCTCGTCGCCTGGCCTTGGCCCTGTTCTCAAGCACGTTGATGTTGTTGAGCAGGACGCGGAACCTGTCATTGCTCTTCGTGGAAGTCGCGGCCCTTCCCGGCCCCTCCAAGATCTGCACGATGTCGGCGATCGGACGCTCCACCTGCCGTACCTCTCTCTCCTGCAGCAAGCAACGAATGTTAGCAACGACGACGACGACGACAATAACACCGACAAACACAACGACGGTGACAGCGAAAACGTCAACAGGCACAACAAGGTTAAGAACAAGAACAGGAGTAACCCACTCAGAACTGAAAACAAATGTTCCACAAGAACAGGAGTAACCCACTCAGAACTGAAAACAAATGTTCCACACTAATTCCAAGTAGTTTGTGCCCAAATATGTGGGACCAGTTCCTAAGGGGTTAAGAACAATCATAATAGGAAACATAACAAGACGAAGCCTCAAGAACAACAGCGATGAGGACGGTGGCGGCAGGCGAAAGGTCAGGCGATGGGTCCTAACCCCCCCTCCCCCCCGCATGAAACACGCCCCACGAAAGGCGCGAGAGGTGACAGGACTCTTCGCCACTCCCCACCACTGCCCTGCTTCATGCTCTCTATATATATCATATGCGCGACGATGTGCGGAGCATATGCTCGCGAGGCGTGGCATTCCATCGCATACCGACAAGCTTCTCCTGCCACCAAGCACCACCCAACTTTTCGCGGTGTCCATCCGATCTCAAAGGATCTGGCACATTAAAACTCACAACATAAAAAAAAACGGTTGCGCCCAGTAAACACAACACCCTGGCATCATATCATGCCTATGATACCTTCTAATCATAAACCTGGTGTCTGGTGTATACAGGTTACCAGGAGTGTACGTGTATGTACAGTATGTCCCCTTGAAACGTATACAGTACAGGACACCTATTACGGTGTACCATAGTAAACACTAGTAAATATGACCAAATATTGTTAGTAAAAATAGGTAAATATATAGGTTTTTGTGTGCACCGTAGGTCCTATTTACTACATTAGCCCACCCTGTAATAATAAGAAACAGGCTTACAGGAAAGCCAGGCTGGATTTCTTATGTGAGAGAGGCGTTTTCTACACTAATTTCAAGATAGGCCACTCCCGATTTTTTTTTGTTCCTTCCAAATCTCAGCCTGGCTTTCTTGTTATAGCCTGTTTCTTGTTAGGTGTCCTGTACTGTACGTGAAAAAAAAAAGAGAACGAAACGAAACAAAACCCATCGTTCCGCCGGTGGTGTCCCCTATCTCCCTCCCCCCCTACCCCTCACCAGGCGTTTCGACGAAACGGACAGTAACGCCTCGACGGCTTTCAGCTCGAACTCGTAGACGTCGTCCGTGTTCTCCGACACCGCCTTTCGTACCTCCATCAGAATGCTGTCCGCGCCGGGATCGACAACGAGCAGAATCCTGCCGTAACCGATACAAGTAACCAATCAAGCAAAGCGAACCAGCGTGAAGCGAAGCGAATCAAAGCAAAGCAAAGCGGGCGAGCCCCTACACAGGTGCAAGTTCGTCTTTAGCTGTTGAAACCTCATTCGTGCTCTCTCTATCTTTTGCTCTCTCTTCCTAACCCCCTCTTTTTCCCTCTCTCTCTCATACACACTCTCTCGTGTCTTCCTCTCTCTCATACACAACTCTCTCATATCTTCCTCTCTCTCTTATACACACTCTCTTTCTCCTCTCGCTTTATGTATCTCTTTTCTCCCGTTCTCTCTCTCCTGCGGACAATAAAAAACGGCTTCGTACACCAGCCTCCTGGGGTCCCACGAACGCGCTCAAAACAGACAAGAAAGCGGGCGAGAATAAAATAGAGAAGAGAAGACAGGACACAAGGCAACACATGACATGACACGACAACACAGAGCATACCAAAACACGATAACACATTACGTAACATGAGACTCACCAAGGACCACTGCCCTATGCCAAACGAGACAGTAATCAACAACACATACCGGTATCTCAACAAGATTGGGAGATGAGGTTTTGGCCCGGCTCGACCCTGCACAAAACATTAGAAAACTGTTTTCAACACTGGAAACAGTGCAAGACATATGTACCCTGCCCCACATATATAATAATAGATACAGTTCTCACACACGAAAAAAAGAGCTGTACTTCAGTAAATACCTGGTATTAAATATACACACACGCTAAGCTCCACAGCTTCAGACTGTGCCCCCCTCAACTAGGGATATGTATCCTGCATGAGGCCATATTACGATATATCGATAACGATATACCAAAGTATCACATACCACTCTGTCCCGAAATATAAGCACATTTTTTACATTACTATTCAATCAAAACGGTTCTTATATTTCGGGACAGAGTGGTATAGTAGTACGCAAATATGAGTTTCGACTAAATCCTCCATCTCACAGCTGATGTTTTTTTATGTTTTGTTTCAAATACTTCGAATAATCCCACATTATGAACAGTTCCAGGTGTTATGTCCGCGAAGAGTGGGAGCAGCTTATCAAGGGGCTGGTTTCCCAAAAACACAGCCCAACTTTTCTGTGGCCGCCGCGCAAGGCAAGGCGTGTGAAGGCGCGGCGGTGGCGGGGCGGTGGCCGTCGAGCGTCTTAACCCCTTCAGGACTGCAGCCCCGATGTGGGGACAAAACATTTTGAATTAGACTGAAATAGTTACTCCTAGACAGTGCAGTTTTAGAAGGGTTAAAGCGTCACCCGGTTGATACGTAGCATTTTCTGAGGGTCCTCATTTGATTTGAGGGGCCCAGTACTATTAGCAAGTCATTAATACTATTAGTGAGTCACCCAAACCCTGACTTTGACAAGAGTGAAATGCATCTCGATGAACAACGTCATGGCCAATAACATATAAATGGGTACAGTGGGGGTCCTCCCATAAGTAGGTCTGAGTATGATAAGGCGTTATCCCGATATAAGGCGGTCAAAATCACTTGGCGGGACTGGGGAACTGCACTCATAACCTGGGATGAATAAAAAGCGGCTTACCCCAATAAGGCGGTCATATTGCTCTGGCACACCACCGCCTGCCTTACTGCGTGTACGCTCGAAATATATTGCGAAACACAAATGGGACCCCACTGATAACGGGTACAATAATTCCTCAGTTGATGAGTATACTACTAGTCAGTAATAGTCAGTAAAAGCCAGTAATAGTCAGTAATAGCCAGTAATAGTCTGTAAAAGTCAGTAATAGACAATAATACGTACCTGGTAGTCAGTAATAGTCAGTAACAGTCAGTAATAGTCAGTCATACGAGCTGGGCCAGCCAAGAAACTTACAAAGCTTCCTAAAGTCGAATCTCGTGAACCACTGCGAATTAGGCTACACAAATTTGAAGCGCCAACCCTGACATACCGGTGCCTGTGCAAAAAAAAACGGTATATGAAAAATTATATACATATTTTTTTTCTCGACTCGATCTCGCCGAGATATCCGCGAAAACTCGAAAACAACATTTTTTTCATTATAATTTCGTATAAAAAATGTCATTTTCGATCAACATGAAATTTGGTGGAGACAATGCTGACGACACAAGGAGAAGATCGATGTAAGTCTCGTTGCCCAATTCTCCACCCATCAAGAGATATGACCAAAACTCGATTCCATATATAAGTCAAGTAATTACGGAAAAATTGTATTTCCGCCATGCCCCGACCAATTTTGAGAGTTTTACTCTGACATTTTAACCACGTCTTTGAACCGTACGTGCAAAAATATCTGCCGCCTGCCCTCTTTGATTTTTTTTTTTCAAGTAGTTTTGGTCGCTTTTGCATTTTTTTCGATTTTTGGATCGTCGTATCTCTCTCGAGGAAAAAAAAAAAAAAAAGGGCAGGCGGCAAGTGTGTTGGATAGTACATGACCTACACTGTGTCCAAATTCCAGGTCCAAATTCGTTAAATTGGTCGGGGCATGGCCAATCTGCTTTAAAAACATTATTTTGCCTGGCCCAGCTCGTAGTCCGTCAGAAATATGTTGGCCAAAAAGTATTAGCACGCGCGAGACGGCTGCGTACAGCTATTAATCGCACGCGACATGTGTTAATAATTTGGGAGTTAGATAAGAATTTCAGGTTCGACATTAAAACCCCGATCACCTACGAAATAAATATATCGGAATGAAGGTGTAATGCTTACAGTAGTGCTGAAGTGTGGACTACCAACAATTTCACACATCGGACAGATCAGATAGATCGTTCCCACTTCATGATGTAGATCTTTCAACATCAGATAGATGCCTGATCTGTATGATCTGTATGATCTGTAGGATCTACTGTAGCTCATGTTGCCGGGTGAGAGCCGCATAATCTGCATGGTCTAGGGCACGTTTCCTGGGTTTGATCTGTGCCGTACAGATCCTGTACAAAATACCGTAACGGCAGGTTAGGATCTAGACGATCTATCTGTAGACGATCTGTCCAACTGTCAACCATTTCGTCGTAGCTGGGCCATGTCGTAAGCACTACGAGGTACATATCATACGTACGTACGTACGTACGTAACTGTTCAGAAAAAGTCACACCTGTCTACAAGGACGATCCCCCTGATCGTCTCGAAGTTGATCAGGATGCAGTTTCGCCGCACGCTGATGGCCGGCTCGCTTTTCGACTGAGAGCAGAACAGCTGCCGCATATCGCGCAAGTGGAGCTTAAGGCTCGACGTCGGCAACCCCCCTGCCGTTCGGAGGAGGGGTATGCGGGTAGGCGGCAACAAAACCGAAGGAATGAACACACAGCGACGTAGGGTGGTATACAACAGAGGAGCGGTTGTTCTTCCTGCCGCTTTTCTACCTCGATGCGGTCCCTGGTGACAGCCGATCTGTCCACACAATGAGGACGGCGACCCCCCCCCCCCCACCTAATAGCCCCAGAAAAAAAAACACACACACAGAAAACAATACCACCATTGTCTCGAAATATAAGAACCGTCTGTATATTATCATGTAATAAAAAAGTTCCTTATATTTCGAGACATAGTGGTAGGTAACAATTATCACCAACACCAACACCGACAACAAAGGCATACGGCAGGGAAAAAAACACCGAAGTACAGCAGTACACCGTAGCAAAAAAATCAGCACAGCCCAACCCACTCCATCCATCTCATTCCACTTCACTCCACCCCCCACCCCAGCCAACCCCAGCCAGCCCCAACCCATCCCACCCCACCCCCACCCCACCCCCACTCACCCGCATTAGACCAGCTCCGTCGCAGCCGGACCCCATCGCTATTGGACCCCGGGTACCGGTCCCCTTTTCTCGATTGCCCCCCTCGATCGCTCTTGGGCGACGAAGGGCGAGAGGGTGAGCGAGAGGGTGGGCGTGGTGGCAGCTGCTGCTGCTGTACGCGATCTTCCATGGCTCCATCGACTGATACACCTACGCCCAGCGCGTAGGGAGCCACAATCTCTGCGGGGGGAGACATGGGGGAAGTTGTTTTTGTGGCAGTTGTGGTGATGGTGGCGGTGCCGGTGCCGGTGGTGGTGGTGGTGGTGGTGGTGGTTGTTGTGGTCGTGCATTTATTTTTGCTGCTGTTGTTGTTACTGTCGTCAAAAACAGCACTACTTGTCCCAAGCTGATCAGATTTGATTGTTAAAGGTTTAGGGAGTCAGAGCCTCTCACTGGCTGACCGGACGAGAGATTGCCGGGTTCGATGTTGAGTAGGCGTTGGTTTATTGCCGTCTACCCCCCGTAAGCAAAAGCACAGCCAGTCGTATGGGGATAGCTAGCCGGACGGAAATCGAGAGAGAGATTACCGTGAACGCGCGCACGAAAAGGCAATGGTTTTAAGTAATTATTGACTAAATGCGGGGACCGAGATCTACCTGCGGTCGCAGAAGAAGCACGGGCACTGAGACGCACGACACGCCCATCCTACCCACACTGCAAGCGGGGGCACGCACGCAAGGTGTAAGGCCTAGTCCTTGCTGGCGAGGAAAAAAAAACTAGGGGCGCCGTCTACGCCTCACGCTGTGACGGCAGGCAGACTACGGGCACCCTCGTCGTCTCCCAAGGCCCTGCCGATTCTTTATTCCGAGAGAAAACGGCAGCATAAGTTCACACAAGCGTTACGTACGCTTTCCTTCCTTCGGCCGCGACCGCGATCAACCTCCCCCTCCCCCTCCCTCCCGCCCCATCCCCCTCTACCTCCCCCTCCCGCTTCATCCCCCCCTCCCCCCCCAAAGAGTATACGGAAGCAACGTAACTAGCGCCCAACTGATGGAGGTGTCTATTAGGAGTAGAAACAATGCTCCATCTCGAAAGGGGCGCGTCAATGGCCAAATTACTAAGTCAAGCAACAAATGAGTACGCCGTCCCCCCGCCCCCTCCCCTCCCACCTCTCCTCGACGAGAACACAAAAACACCAGCACCAACAGAAGCAGCAACAACAACAATAACATCACCCCTCTGACCTTGCACGTAGCTGAAGACCTCTCGCACGGACATCTCCTTCATCTCGTAGGACCCGTCCTCCTTCAGCTCGAACACCATGTCCTTTTGCCTGTGCTTTTTCAGCCGTCTCTTGAACAGCTCGTCTCGGTGCCCCATCCCCTTCCGAGTGGAACGCTTCCGCGCCGCGGAGTCCTCCTCGTCCGCCGCACCCCCGGGTGAAACAGTGCCATTAGCCGGTGATACAAACCCCGAGTCTGGCATCAGGAATGGGGGGTCTAGCTTGCTAGCCCCTGTCATGATGGCGTTCTGGTCTACCGGGGAAATCAGCCGGGTGGGGGACGAGGGAGGCGCACCTTGGAGAGAAAAACAAGGGGGAGGCGTGCAGTGGGAGGGGGACGTATTGATGGACACCTGTGACCACGGCTTGTCCAGAAAAAGCTGGAAAGTATATAAAAGTGATGATACAAACGGGTGTTTCGGGGGGGGGGGGGGGGGGGGGGGGGGGGGGGGGTAAGATAAAAACAAGCCAAGTTACATCTACAGCCCTTGTGTATCTGCAAAAATGATCCAACTCGAATTACAGGTATTTCGTATTTCGTGCCTCCGGTCCATGCCTCTCAGTGTGTATCTCGCAGAGGGTTCGACACCCCCCCCCCGCTCGGCCATTTTCACAAAGAAACTCCGTCAGGTGTGCGGCGCAATTAATTATAGGCACGAACCTGGCACAGATCAGACGCTAATACACTTTTTTTTTAGTGTTGGTTCCGTTTTTTCGCTGAGGCCAATCTGGTGGACACCCGATTGAAGTGGGTAAAAGTCGTGTGGAATCAGGGCGGCTTGGCGGGCCCTACCGGCGGCTAATTCTGTCTCTGCACCATTATTGATAAGTGGGAGTAGCAGGGTGCCAAATGGGATCAGGTCCAGATGGTTGGCGTCGTCGGTGGGACGGTCGTCGGTAATGAAGGCGGATCCCCCGTCAGGGTCGTGGTGATGGGCTGGGGGGGTTGGTAGGAGAGCGTGGTATACGAGCGTTGCTCGAAGCGCATCCAGCTGTCTCGCCCCAGTCGTTCGTCACGGCTTGCCGCGGTGGATCAACTGAAGGCTTCCCGTCCTGCCTCGGGCGCGTGCATACGACACGCCCCATGGGATAAGGGTGCCATGTGAAAGCAGGGTGGGTACAAGTGTCGACCGGTAAAAAAACCCTGACAGGCTCGTAGCGACAAACGTAGCAACAAATAGGTCCTGCCTGATTTTTGTGTCTTGGTCAGCAACCAACTGGGAGTAACTGCTGCGACGGCTATGCCGATACGTTACAGAGGCACACACGCACACCCACCAATAGATCAACCCCGATAGAGCGTTGACGGGTCTGCACCGGAACACAGCAGCGAGTTCACACCCACCAACACCCGACGTCCGCAAAGCAGCTCCTCGCGAAAGCGAGCCACCAGAACACTTGCCATACGACCCACAACCGCATTGCTGCGACTGTGACATTACTGCATATTGGACTTCTCTAGTTCAGCGACTTGTCTATTTTCGTACTCCCTCCAGTAGCCTTTACCACATCAACTAAATGCGTATCTGCTGTAAGATAAAAGTATTGGAAATCGGGGAGTAAGATAATATCTGAATTTTAAGCTCAATGTGGTCGATCAAGTTGCCAAAAAACATAAACGCCTGATTTTTTTGGCGGACAAAGTTCCTATGGGTAGGGGCGGGGGCGGCGAAAGTACTGGTAGTATTTTGGGCAGTTTTCGAATGTCTCTTCTCATATGTGTCATATTTCGTGCCTGGTATAATACTATGTGCTGGTAAAGATGATTACAATTTTTCTTCTAACCGTAACCCTAAACCCTGCACGATCTAGAACATATTTATTGTGTTGGATCTGTACTATACAGATCCTGCCCAGCACCTCATAACTGCAGGTTGGGATCTAGATGACCTAGTTAATGTATCTGTAGATGATCTATCTGCAGATTATGTATCCGTAGATATATCTGTAGAAGATATCTGTAGATTATGTATCCGTAGATGACGTATCTGTGGATGATCTATCTGTAGATGATCTGTCAGAAGTAGGTAATAGTTTTTTTAACCCTTTTCATCTTCTGCGAGAACAAGCTTGAGAGCGAAAAAGTTACGAGGCAAAGTGACGACTGTAGCATCATCTGACACTCTTCGGTTGGGACGGAACATAGCTCGTCATAACGGGCAAGATTCTTGAAAAAAAAAAAAAAAAAAAATCAGCTGCGAGCTCGAGGATTTCGTCGAATATCACATTTGCAAGATTTGTGTGATACTTCGAGCGCGCGTATATACTATCAATACTCGTAGGGCAAAGAGATAATGTGAGATAAATAACAACATACCGGCACTTACTAAATATAAATGTAAGTGTAAATATTAATATTATTATTAACACGTAGTATATATAGGGATCCCTGTTGATGAATCTTATGATAATATCAAGCGGGGACTACAATACCGGGCAGAGTGGTGAACGTATATGATACGGCAACTAACCTTATCAATAGCCCTAACCCTCTACCAGTTTGGTGTTCGTAAATAAATATATAATATGTCGTGGAACTGACTGTCAGCCTGTTACACAGACTATTTTTAGTTTATTTTTTGCTTTCCTATACACCTATGAATTCTCTCTTACGCTATTGCTCGACGGCGGGCTAAAGCTGTAACAGGGGACCATAGCAAACCATATTAAATAGGGGACCTACGGTCGTACACACAAAAAACAATATATTTCCCTTTTTTTCACTTTTCAAAATCATCAACAATATTTGGTCCCATTTACTATGGACCCCCGAAATACACCAGAGCAATACCACTCTGTCCAGAAATATAAGCACCGTGTTTAATTATATGAATGTGTATAATGTGCTTATATTTGTGGACAGAGTGGTATGAGCTAATCAACAACAATAATAACAACCTAAAGCAAGCGAGCTGAATCATACAACTCCGCCCCAAAATATACAAGAACCATTCCAATGAAACGTGAATAGAAAAGGTCCATGTATGGAAGCAGGGACAGGGCGGCACCTGGTGTTATACACGACTCGGGCGCAGAATGATACTACAGCGTGTGCGTACTTCAGCATGGTTGATAAGGCAAACAATCTCGTTTTGTTTTGTTTCGCCATCTCCGGCTCCCGAAACGAGCAAAAGACGTCAAGACTACTACTACCCAAGCTCATTAACCAGTTTGCGACTCAAGTATATACCTATAACAGCAGGGCAAACTTGAAGTTTTGTGGAAGACGAAGTTAGAATAGTACGAGTATCATGGAAGTATGAAGAAGTACGTGTAACGTAGAAGGTCAGAAGGAACGCGCCGTAAAAGAGCGTTGACTTCTCACAGAGGTGCGATCGTCGTTTGCTATTTTTTTCCGACAACGGTACGGGTGCTACTATTAAGGGGACCATAGTAAACCATAGTAAATAGGGGACCTACGGTGCCACAAAATTCTATACATTTCCCTACTTTTATCAACAATATTTATAGACCTATCTACTAGTTTTTTTTTTTTTTTTTTTTATCCTCCGGCGGATGGGTAAAAATAAAGCTTACGCCCTCCACACTTCCACGTCTCACTTCGTGTCGTGTGTCAATTCACTCCATGCCCCCTCGGAAGTATCACCCCTTGCTGTCGACTACTCCGGAGACTTGAGCATGTTGACCCGACCTAACCCCCGAAACATCTACTATTAATAGTGTTTTACTATGGTACCCCGTAACACTAAAAAAAGTGGAACATTGAAATTCCGAAAGGCTCTCTCCCCCAGATGTTTCCGAAAAACACCTTGTTCGGTATTGGCATTCGGTACTGACATTCGGTAGTGGGATTCGGTATTGACATTCGGTATTGGCAAACCTTCCCGTTCTGGAAAAATCGAGCGCTGAAAAACGATCGCACGCACCCCTGCGCGACTCTAAACGTTCTTTACGGAATTCATAGAAGAAAGTACGGCCAATAGCAGTATCATAGTAGCAGTGGGGTGTTGTCACCCCGTCTATAAAAATGGTCCCGAATATAGTCCCCGTTTCGACTCTGACATGAACATCAAAAGGGGACTATATTTCCGGCCAGGGCAGAGGCGCACGACAAGAAGACAAAACGACTCCGCAACAGCAGTCCTACCACAAAAGGTCATGGTATTATACCGATATGAAAAACGAACCAGCGGGGTGGGATTTCTGGACGAATTCACGACAAGCGATTGTTGTCAGAGTTGTTTTACTTGCCGCCCCCCACACCAGAAATGAAATCAATTAATTGGAGGCTGTCGTCCATATGCAAGTTCGCCTCACAGGCGGTTTTTAGCAGGATACAGCTCACCCTCCATGCGACTCGCCAAATACCTCACGGCGCTTCGCGCTTGGTGCAAGCAATGTCTGCCTGGTCGGTGAAAACCCAACGTGCTCCGTCCCGGCATTGTAGAAATGCGAGGGTCTATGGTCATACAACTACGGCCGTGCACGACATGAGTACACCCCCCCCTCTCCCTCTCTGGGTCTTCAAGGCAAAAACAGGCCAAGCCCAACTTGAGGAGACAAGGAGAGATACAAGGAGAGGCGTACCTGGAACCTTTCAGCCCACTAGAGGTACGATCGGGCGCTGGCCAATCAGAGGGAGAGCGAGAAAGCCTTTTCTCGAGTGCAATATTAATATTTCGGGTATATCCTATCAAATACCTATTATTAATAATAGAAATGGCTCAAAAGGTCTTCGTACGGACAGTTAGGAATAATTTTGTTTTATTGCGCTAATAAAAACCCTGAAAAATTCCGACACTAACTTCTGTCACCTCCCAGCGCCCAGTAGCCCGTCGTGCTTTGCGTGGTCGATGCTTTAATATTAATATAATCATGAATACCTCAATCTTCGTATCTTGATCTTCGTATGTTAATGTTCATATCTTGACCTTCATTCATATCTTACTCGTCATTCGCTTTTGTATTTTTTTCCTTCGGATGTCTACGTATTAACTACCACTGTGGCCGATAATATAAGGTACGTTTGATACCCACATCAGAGTTCAAAAGAGGTTTATATTACCGGCCAGAGTGGGGTAATATTCTAAATAATACATATACGTACGTACTTCGTATATATACCGGTATATACAGCACAGAACACCTAACCTAATAATAAGAAACAGGAAAGTTGACCCAGGCTGGATTTCTTATCTGAGAGGGTGCTTTTCTACACTAATTTCAAGATACCGGCTCTCGGATTTATTTTTTTTCCTTCAAACGTCAGCCTGGCTTTCTTATAAGCCTGTTTCTTGTCAAGTGTCCTGTACTACTGTATACGATGATACATAATGTCATCTACTGTTTACTTCGAAGTTTCTATTTAATACTTCGAATTATAGACACACGCACATACGAATATATGATTCGCATACTTAGGGCATCGGCTACTGAACTGTGTACCAGTACCGGTATGATTTATGTTACTGTGCTGACGTAACAGACCAAACCGTACGTACTCATACTCATACATAGAACGTTGTGCGCACTGCTGCATTGAATAACACCACCAGTATCATACCTGTAGAAAAACGTTGTTTTGCGAACAGAACTGACATCGAAATATTCACTCGTACTCGTAGGATTATCCAGAATCGTTCCGTTGAAGGACTGGAATTCCGAGCGCTCTCAGCGCTCCGAGGTCCTCTTCTCGGCGCGAGGTGGATACTTTCGTTTGTTTTTTCCGCTACCAGGCCCGCCTGCCTCGATCTCATCCGGGGAGGGTCTGCCCCGGTGGCCCGTTCGACGGCTCGAGCGGCCGGCGTGAGCACAGCAGTACGCCAAACCGACGGAACGTCGGCATGTATGCCCGGTCACTACTGACGTTTCAAAATACAAAAAAAATGTTCTCGTATTGTTTTTTGACGGCGGCAAAAACAATACCAGGTACTTGGTATAAATATAATATAAAATAAAATAAAAACAACAGCAGCTGATAGATCAAGGATTTCGTCGAAACTCATCTTTTTTGCTATTAATAGCTGAGTGTGATACTTCGATCGCGCGTACTTACGGGTGTTACATGTCCTCATGCAGGATCTATATCCCGTATGAGGAGAACACAATCTGAGGTTGCAGAATTCCGGGAGCGTGTGTCTATCTCGTCAAAAAGAAGAAAAAAAAATGTGCCTCGCTTTGCTGCCCGACACAGATAAGCCTAGCTTCGCCTTGTCGGCACGGGAGAGCGCGTCGCCGTCACGGGGATTGGCGGGCGCAGGCGGGACGAGCGAGGCACAGAAGCAGGGGGAAGACCGGTGTCGCATTTCGCTGTGCAACGGTTGTCAAGAGAGGCCACTTGTCGAGACGTGACTCGAAACGAGTCGGCTCATATACCCGTCTGGTCTTTCGTCCCGAAAACACAACAATATTTTTTTGTTGTTGTATAAAAATGAATACCCAAACGTTTCTTATGCTAAGGATGTCAGCCTGTATCTCTTACAAACAAGTTATAGGCCATTTTTTTTTGTTCGGCGGGGCTCAGTGACGAAACGGGCGCCGGCCGGCTCTCGCCTTTGGCTGCGCGCGCAGCGCGAAGGGCCTGCGAGAGCTAGAGATGAAGGGGTTCTTGACCCCGGTCTAAATAGATTAGTCCCGGAGGAGTTGAAGGCGTTCGACGTACGAGGCAATAACGAAGAGAAAGCGTCGTTTATTTTTGTTCACGAAGGAGCTAGGAGATAAGGGACTTCACTTATGATATTAAGGCTTTCATGTAACGGTGGTTGTGTTTTCCATTAGTTTCTTTTATACCAGTATACACGTGCGACCAATCATTACTCGTGACTAGGGTTATAATTAGTTGGTAAAACGTGCGCAATTGCACCAAATTTCAGAAATATCGCCTTTTGCGTACCACAAAAAGCAGCAGATGTGCGGCTTGCCGCACATCTTTTTTCGGCCCCCGCACACTTTTTGGCCGCAGGCCCAAAAAATGTGTGGGTCCATTTCGCCGTAGGCGGAAAAAAAAATGGGGGCTATTTTCGCTGCAGGCGGAAAAAAATTGGGGCTTTTTTCGCCGCTTTGTCAGGTCAAACACTGGAACAAAAGAGAAATATATTTCGTTTTGGGTGGGATGATAGCGTTGTATAGCAGTTGTATAGCAGCTGTTGTATAGCATGTGAGATGGCGAACGCGAGTTTGCAGGGTGCTATTAATAGTGATAAGGAGGCGAATCAATTGGTTTCAACATGTTGATGATTCCTCAGAGTTGACCTGCGCGCTGACATCCATTGCAGTTATGTGGAGCAGGTTCTGTCTGTGCTTGTCTGTGTTATTTGCAAGATGAGCGAATGAGACGCACATTTTGAGTACATTTACGCACATACGCCCAAAAAAAAACGCCTCCGGCGGTCCTTCCGGGGGGCCCTCCGGGGGGCGCACCTCGCCTCCGGCTCGGTGTGCGCTACGCGCACATGTTGCTGGAGCCCTAGTTATCACCCTGTTCGTTACTACTAACTGCTGTTGCTGCCGTACGCAGCGTATACAGCAGCAGTTGTAGTACATACTACTGCTGTAGTTCAGAAGTAGTATTACAGTAGTAATCGAAGTACTTGTAACATTCGCCTCGCTCTGCAGTCTACACAGCAGTAGCACTCGTAGTCTTCTATCATACGTGCGAGTACATATTTACAGCAGCTATCTTTGTTTCCGTGTGTGCAACAGAAACAAAAACAAAAAAAAACGCGTAATATTATTAATGGTTGTGAGTTCAACATATTTTCCATCGCCTAGCCTCCTGTCGTAAAATATAGTACAACACTGCTAAATCAGCAGTTACCAATCATACGTATACACCCCTTGCCATCATGTTACGTATGTGTTGACCTTTCGACCTGAACTACTCGTACTATTAACAGCTGCGCTTCAATGATTTGCGGGCATACGCGGAGCAGCGGCAGGCATCTGCTCGCCGCGGCGAAACCAAAAAAATGAGTCGTCTTATCGAATACGTTTCCTTGCATATATACTATTAACTATAGGTACTCGTACGCAAGTCGCTGCTGTTGGTGATATAGTTTTCGCCGTTGGTATCATATTAATAGTTGTTGGTATTATGGTCGTTGTGGTATTAATAGTGGTATTCATACAGTAGTTGTTGTCGTTGTGTCAACCACCACAGGCAAGTAACGAAGAAGAGACCTGCCTGTTAATATTTGGTATATCCTGGTTGTTGCTGTTGGTACTGCTGTGGTCGTTGGTGCTGACGTATCGCAACGATCGCGCTTTGGACTGGACAGGGGGAAAGCGAAGAAGAAGAAGAAAAAATTACTTGCAGAATGACTTTGGTTTGCGAAGGTATCTCGTCGCTGTTGGTATTTATGGTCGTTGGTACTGGTATTATGATCGTTGCTTTCGACGTTGTGGTTGTTGTTGCTGTTGTGGCGGTCTGAACCATCGCGTATGGGACTGCGGACTGCAGAGAGAAAAAAATGACGCGAACTAGAATGGTTGTTGCTGTTGGTAGCAAAGATGTCGGGAGACATGTCAAGCAAGGCAAAACATGCGCTGTCAAGGGTGTAGGGCCGAAGTGTTCCATACTAAAACCCAGTACGAAGCTTGGTGTCAGTCACGGCATGTCAAGGCAAAGCTGCTGTCTGTCAAGTGTCGAAAGTCCTGTCTCCCGACATCTTTGGTTGGTATGTAGGATGGTCGTTGTTGATACTATTGTATGGATGAGTGGCTGTTGTTGTCTCAAGTCTCAACCATCGCGTCTGGGACTGCACGACTGCGCAGGGGTAAACGTGACGATACAACATCGATCACAGGTGGCCCGCCCGGGCTGCTGGGTTACCGTGCAACAAAAACACGTCAGATAACACACCGGGAATATTAGTTTTCCGGCCCATTTTATCAAAATCACGGGGGGCACACACAACGCAGCAGGCGTAAATCTGCCCGCTCAGGCGAACTTCTCAGACGTGCCCGAAGAAAACGGATGCTGTTTCTATTAATAGTTTCTAATGAGGTTGGGTTTTGTCATGAAGCTGTAAGGCATTCGTTCCCAACGTTGAGCTTATTTTTGCCTTCAGCTGACGGCGGCCACCACCTAGACCCGGAACTCTAACCCTAACCCTAAGGAGAGGCATGCCTGCTTGGCGTGCCACCTGGTCGTTCTGCTTGGAAAGGCCCTATTTTCAGTTCGGGCACACCTAGGGAAGTTCGCGCGGGCAGATCTACGCGGACACCAACCACACAGCGCGGATGATGGCGTCTTTGGGAAGCTCTCGTCGACATCTCTCCATTTGACGCACTACCCGTCCGGCGTTCGTTCTCTCCCCTTGTTTCGGGCAAAACCATGTTGGAATTTCGTCCTACGAGTAGGGGGTGTGGTATCTTGCGTGTCCACTCTGTCCCGAAATATAAGAAACGTGTTTACTGAATATTCATGCTTAAAAGGTGCTTATATTCACGGACAGATTGATACATTATAAGGTATGCGATGACACATTTAGTGTCTTGACCGAATTCTACGGCACGCACGGTACATGACACCTGAAGTGCTGCGCGTTCACGCTATATATGTTGTTGTTTTCACATTAACTGATCGCGAAAAAAAAATAGTTCGTGGTCACCCTACTATATATATATATATATAGACGGGTGGTGAGTGAATCGTTTCGTACTTAATTCGTTTTCGGTTGCTTAACCCCTTGACGTCTCCGAAAAACATCCCACCACGACGTCCCCAAAAACGCGTGTGCGGTTCGAAAGGGGTAAAAAAACTTTTTGTACTTAGACCTTGTGTGATATTTTATTTTTGTACTCAAACTTGTGTGGTATTATATACAGTTCGTGATACGGTACTGCTGTACCTGTGGTCTCGTTTGGATGTGGTTAATGCCTTTCGTGCTTGAACCCGTGGGGTACCGTATGCTGTAATCAAGATCATAAGATGAAACACCCCCCGGGACAAATTTCCGATTCGAGGGTCTCTATAAAACAAAAGGAGGCACACACATCCACACGAAAAATATTGGCGTTGGAAATATGTCGTCGAGATACTTCCATCGACGCATTGCTCGACGATTTCACCATAATATCTCATATATTGCAGTATCCCCAGTGCCGCCGACAAAATCAGCTTGAAAATAATAAATAGCACATTTATTTGTAGGAGGGTGCGTGTTATCTTACTAATAGTATAGCATACTGATTGTGCCACACGTGTGATACGGTACACACTCCGTACGACTGAGAGCCTGCGCTCTTTTCTGGATGCGGTGTTTGCAGAGGCAGATCGACACCGTCGCCGAAACGCCTTAGGGTCGTTCTTATCGAGCAACTTTCCCCCAAAAATTCCAATATTTCTTTTCCGAAAAAAAAAAACAGGAAAAGCAGGAAAAACAGCACTCATTTGTAAAGTTTGGAATTGTATCAGAGGGCAAAATATTTGGAAGGCTTCGCATTCCAATATTTGGAAATTATTTTTTGGAAAATATGGAAATCCTAAAAATTGCGCGAAAAACAATTTTTCGATTTTTTCGAAAAACGTTGCTCTATAAGAACGACCCGTAGTACCGCCTGGGTATATAGAGGCGACGCTCAACAGTGAGTACGCTGAAATCGGCGGTGGTTGAGACCGATCCTCGACGACCGGGGGTGGGCTTGGTTGAACCCTTCGCGCGCGGGAAATTAAGCTACTTTTTAACCCTTTTACTAAGGAAAAAAAACACTAAACCCAAGTTGTTTATCCCCGGAAATATGGGTGCAGTTCTGAAGCGGTCAAGACCAGTACGAGGAAGGCGCTTTGAGGGAGTCTATTTTTTCTTTCGCACGCAAAACTAGAGGGCAGCCCATTCGGGTGGGGCGGCGGCAACATAGCGTGTGAGGAGCGGAGCGAATCGAATGGGGCTGGAAACCGGAGGACTCCCGGAGCCGCACCAGCGCTAGGGTGAGGTCGGTCGGCCTGCCGCACAAGAGCAGGAGCGTTTACCACATGCCCCCCCCCGACAACATTCTAATTCTAAGCAGCTGCTTGCTGCTGACCTTGGATGCGTCCATTTCGTTGGCTGCGGGCTGCGGAAGTTTCTGCCCGCAAGTCGTTGGACTGCAAGTCGTTGGACTGCAAGTAGTCGGACTGCAAGTCGTTGTACTGCAAGTAGTCGGATGAAAATGGGATACGTACAACGATCGTTTTGTTGCCGAGAGGGGAGGACAGGCCCGATTGCTGTTGGCTGTGGTAGGTGTCTCCGGCAGGCTATGATAGCAGTATATACACACACATGGTTAGCTTCAAATGCTACTAGCATTGGTATCTGAGTTCGAATCCCACCGTGGCGAGATTTTGATTTTGTTTGCAAGAATATGAAGGAACCGATTGCTTAGAGCGCCTTCGTGGTGTGGGTAGGCACAATTCGATGCGAGTCGAAGAGGGAAGAGAGGGCTGCAGTCTTAGCGCGATAAAAATTGCAGGGCACGAGCCGTAGTTGGGGAGGGGGGATAAGAGCCTACTATGTGACCCCGGACCTGAACTACTACTAGGACGGAGAGAGAAAGGAAGGGCGAAGACAATAATACATGGGATGGAAAAAAGAAATAAAATGATTTTGTAGTATTAATAGATTTTTTTGTTCTACGAGTACTGTCAAAGCCCAAGCCCGTATGGTGTGCTCTACTTAAGAGTAGCCAGCCAGGGGCGGGAGGAGGAAGGAGTTGTGTCAGCGTGTGTTCTATTAAGGTACTGATATGTCGTGCTTTTTTTGTTTTCAGCTGTTTCTAATTGCGTGTGCCGGACGCCACACGGGAAGCACTACGTACACTGGAGGCTGTTGCTTAAACCCTCGCTTTTTGCGCTTCAGTGGATACCGGCACCACTTCAGGCATGGTGTACTGTAGCTGTAGTCGTGTCCGGTATGGGGCACGCAGCCCTCCAGGAAGCAACGCTGTACGACCTAGGACAGCAATAAATTGCTGAGTGACACACCAGGTACCTCGTAGCCCATACCGGTAGGCTGTAGCGAGTATATACCATGGTATATACCTGGTAGCATGCAGCAGCAATGGGCGGGGGGGGGTGCTTTCGGCTGTATCCTGTGAACGTATCATAGCCATATCGCGCGTCAGAAGTAGTTCGTACCTGGTATACCGTACTTAACATGAAAACAGTGATACGCCATGTACCTGGTGTCACTAATTTGCCGATTTGTCGTATTTTAAGTACGTGACATGCATCTCGTTCTTTGTGCTATTCGTATGAATAGTATTATTGATAGTATTATATAAAAACAAGAAGTCATGGAACGAGCTGTAATAAGGTACTATCAATACTAACAATACGTACGACGTACGTATCCCGACCGAGTTTCTTTTGGTTCGTTTGCTTACCAGTTACCTGTAGACTTTACCGCACTTTCGTGAGCGCGGGTTAAATATTAATATTAACCCTTTCGCTACTGGAAATAGTAAACCCCACTAAATCCAAGTAGTTTGTCCCCAAAAACGTGGGTGGGGTTCTAAAACGGTTAAAAGTACAGCAAAAAACTGATAAAACTAATAAAAAATCATCAGTTACTAATAGTGCTGGATCAACAACAACAACGACATCAAGACCACCACCACCGCCACCACCACCAACAAGAACAACGACACTGAAATTAACAGATAAAACAATCGAAATGAGAAACGTGTAAAAACCTTGAGCCCAATCGAGAAAACGAGAAAAACGAGAACTGCTGAATGGAATGCACAAAAACGAAAGAACGTAAAAATCAGTACCGTTACGAAACGATTAACGGGGCCGAAGCAGCGCATATCTACAGAGTACAGAGATACCAGGATACAGCAGCAGTTGGTACATAGGTCAGCACGCACGTGCACATGTGAGTCGATACTTTAACCACATCTACCAGTCGAAACGCTGAAACTACACGCTGACTCTATTGACTACCAGGTAGACTATATTTTCATATATAGAATGTATAATACCTGAACCGAACCTTTTCTTGCTTGGTCCCGGTACGTTCTGCTTGCAGTGACGCTTGGTCCCGGTACGTTCTGCTTGCAGTGACGTACCAAAATAAGTCAAGCCTCACGTGAGCCTCGATCGTAGATCAACCAAGAGGATCGATCGACAGAGAGTGGCGCCTTCTTTAGAAGGCTGGCCTGGTACGCCCAGCCTCGGTCAAACCTCCGCCCAATTTCAATTCCCGGCCAACTACTGATCGGCTCAGCCCGTTCTAGCCAGCACAACCGGCGAGCCGAGCGAGGCTACCGAAGAAGAAGGGGTGCCTGGACCCTGATGTCATACGCAGCCCGCAGCTCGTCGTGCGCGGGGGTCATTCGTACTGATGATGCTAACATCGGTAGTCGACGGTTTCAAGTTCAGGGAGCAGATACTGGTCGGTCCGTCTGTCGGTCGGTCGGTCGCACCGACCCTTTTACTACTTCATGCGTTATACTGCCGCATGCTGTAGATAATAACAGGGATGTACGGTACGGGAACGGCAACACAAAGGTAACCGGGGCTGGCGGTGGGTAACGGATAAGAGACACCGATGTACCTTACTGCTGCACGCCTGACAGCTACCTACACACTCGATCGCCCCAACCACGATCGCTGCAATAGCTATTATACCTACACACTCGATCACCCCACCTACGATCGCTGCAATGTGCCTGGTATACTTGATTTCAGGACAGACGAGTCATAAAAAAGCAGAGGCCCAAGGGAAGGACAACGCGCAGTGACCGCTGAGACGAAGAGCACATGGTATCATCGTCTTGTCTAGGGCTGGGCCCTCGTTTGCTTCAATTATTAATATTACCAGTACAGCTGTACCGGCTGCGATAGAGGCCAGCACACCGCATCCGGACAGTGCATTGTTTCGGCGAAGCCGAAACCGGTCGCGCCCAAGCCGCCTCCCCACGGTTAATGGGGGGGGGTGGCGCCGGAGATACCCCCGGAGGGCCCCGCTGGCCGTCGCAGGCACGTTTTTACGCGATTAGGATGTACCTGGTGTCACTAATTTGTCGCCCTTAACATGCATCTCTTTCTTTGTGCTGTTATTATACATGTAATAACTCGTGGAACTGGCTGCCATCCCATTATTAATAGTATTAACAGCAGTACGCACCCACACCGACTGGCTTTATTTTATTTCGTCTGCATACCTATGCGAGCCACCTGTGCACGCATTGCACCTTTTCGTCACCACAGGCTATTAGGGGGGGCCATAGTAAATATGACCCACGTTTTTTTTTTTTCCCTCCCATTTATTATCTTCGCACTTCTGTCTCTCCCTCCCTAGTCGTAACTCAGATCCGGGGTCACAAAGTAGGCTCCTCTCCCTCTTCCCCCTCTACGGTTCTTGCCTTGATTTTTATCGTAGACACCAAAAACTACCGGTGTACTTCGACGTAAATTTTACCAAGTTTTACTAATAACAATATTTAGTCCTCTTTGCTCCAGGCCCCGCAGTAGTCATACACCAAGGTGCAACAGGCCAGTATTACTTCCCGCAGTAGTTTTACACCAAGGGGCAACAGGCCAGTAGTACTACAACAGCAGTATGGCGATCACCTACGTAATGTAGGACCAACAATACAGGGGGAGGAAAAGATGAAACAGCAGTAGTACGTAGTCGCAACGAGAAAAAGATGGAGTCCAATCGAGAAAACGAGAAAACGAGAAAAACGAGAAAATCGAGAAAATCGAGAAAATCGAGAAAAAAACCGGAAACCTGCTAAATGGGATGCACAAAAACGAAAAAAAAAACGAAAAAAAACAGTACAATTACGAAACAACTAACGGAGCCGCGGCGGCGGAATTGTGAGATATCAGGATCAGGATACCAGAGATATATCAGTTGTTAAATACCTGGTAGTATATATCGTACGTCATCGCACATGTGCACAACTCACCTGGTAGTATATATCGTACGTCATTGCACATGTGCCCAACTCAGTTGATACTTCAAGCGCCGTATCAACCAGTCGAAACTATACGTGGAGTCTTTACGTAGACTTGTGCGTATTGCAGCAGGGGTCCTCCAATAAAGCGTGGTTTGCCAGAACAATATGACCGCCTTATAGAGGGAAGCCGTCTTATTCATTCCAGGTTATGAGTGCGATATCCCAGTCGGGCCTAGCGATTATGACCGCCTTATATCGGGATACCGCCTTATTCAGACCGCCTTATTGGGGGACCCCCACTGTATTTACATATCTGCTGCTGGAAGCTGAAAGGCTGTACATATAATATTTACAACAATGACCTGCACATTGTCGGAAGGCGAATAATATAATAATAATAAATGATGTTATGATACGGTTTCAAGTTCAGAGCAGATACCGGTCGGTCGATCGGTTGGTCGGTCGCGCCAACCCTTCAAATGCCAATATTCGTGCAATTCATTTATTGATTTATTGATAGTATCAACCATCGAAGTCGGGACTGGGGACTGCGAGGGGGAAAAGCGGCGGAATAAATTACCTGTAAAAAACGTTGATTTGAGAATACCGTTCGTTACAATGAACATGTTGTTGGTCGTTGTTGGAGCTGCGTTGTTGCATCATGGTTGTTGCAGTTGGCATTGTGGTCCTTATTGTCTTCGTTGTTTGTGGCCGGCTGTTGTCGTCGTTTTCGTCGTTTTTGGGACTGCAGAGCTGCAGAGGGGAAAAGCGAAGAAAAATAAACGACGACCATGTAAAGCATCGGCCCACGTGGCAGACCGGGCTGCTGGGTTACCTTTCACCGCACGAAAGCAAAACAACACATCCACATCCACCCCCGGGGACTATTTCCCGGGCCCATTTTATCCAAAGCACACAACTCGGATGGTGTCTTCGGTCTTTGGGAATACCTCGTCGAGAGAGGGAAGCTCTCGTCGAGATCTAGTGTGCTACGGCGGTGGTACTCGTACGATATGCGGCGACAACTGCATTTGGTGTCTGAACTGAGTCCTGCGGCACGCGCGACGCTGACACTATTGTTTGTTTGTTTGTTTGTTTGTTTGTTTTTTTTGACACTATCAATAGTCGAAGTGCAGCAGGCGTAAATCTGCCCGCTCAGGCGAGCTTCTCGGACGTGCCCGCATAAAATGATGTTGTTTCTAGTGAGGTAGGGTTTTGCCACGAAGCTGTAAGGCATTCGTTCCCGACGGTGGGCTTATTTTTGGAGTCGACTAACGGCGGCCACCACGCACCCCGACCCGGACCTCTAACCCTAACCCTAACCCTAAGGAGAGGCATGCCTGGTTGGTGTGCCACCTGGTCGATGTGCTTGGAAAGGCTCTATTTTTAGTGCGGGCACATCTAAGGGTCGATCATAACGAGGAGTGAGTTTCGGGGTTTTCGAGTTATTTCGGGGTTTTTCGGTGAAAAACAGAAAAACTTCATCCCCGAAAAAACTGGTCTTTAAAGTTTTTCGGGTTTTTAGTTTTTTAGGTACGAGGGTGAGGAGGATCGGACAGGCGCGCTATAACTAGCTGCACCACCCCTCACGAGCAGACAAGATTGCCCAGGCTTGTCCCCAAGACCCTTCACAGGCCATGGCCGAGCGCAGAAGGCGCAATAGCTTTCTGGGCTCTCATACTCGAGTTGACACAGTGACCGCACCGAGGTGGCCGACCGATCGAGCTCGTTGAGGGCAGTCAGTAGCTCAAACGTTTGTAGCGTTGGGCGTCGTAGCGCGACGAGTTGGCGATGGATTTTACTCTCCAAGGCACGGACACCTGCCTACGAGCCAGGCCGACTGCAGTGGGACCACCACACGGATGGTTACCACGAGCGGTACTGCTGTAGTGACGGTTTTGTGCCTAGTGGACGATTAGTAGCGAGGCAGCTGACATTCGTACTCGTTTGGATTTACCCATTTTAGAATTTGGGGAATACGGAAAAAAAAAAACGAAAGAGTACGTATCGTTAAGATCGACCCTAAGGAAGTTCGCCTGAGCGGGCAGATCTATGGGAACTCGTCGAAGTGCTGCGCGCTCGAGCTATGTACAAGTACGTATTATATAGACGGGTGGTAAGTGGTAAGTATTGTTTCGTAATATTAAATAATATTTTTTCGGTCGCTTACCGGTAACCCGTTCACGTCTGTCTCCAAAACAAGCCCATTGATACTGTAATTACTAATTTCAAGTCGCTTGTGCCCAAAAACGTGCGTGCGGTTCTAAATTCGAACGGCTTGCATAAGTTACTGTGGGTACCCCGATCCGATTTAGAGAGCGCCCCGTGACAATCTTAAACCAAAACAGGCGGTTTTAACTACAGAACGCCACTATCTGTAGTGGGAAATGTATAGAGTTTAGTATCGGGACATGCATGCCGATTGGGCCACTCTTAAATCCCGAATGCTCTTATCGTGTGTGCTCTTAAATCGGGGTACCCACTGTACGAGTATTGATTTTTTTTACTTAAAACTTGTGGGGTGTTATATTACCGTACAAGTAAGTGCCTTCGTCTGGATGTGGTGGACCTGGTATGCCTTTTGTACTTAAATCAGTGGCGTATACACTTCGTACACGACAGAGTACCTGCGTTCCTGTCTGGGTGGGTGCGGTTTCTGTGTATGTACCAGTATATATATATATGCGGAGGCAGATTTGACACCGTCGCCGAAACCTGCCGAGGTGCCGCCTGGATAGAGGCGACGCTCACCAGTGAGTACGCTGGATTCGGAGGCGAGAAGGGAGTGGAGACCGGTCACCGATGATCGACGGTGGGCTTAGTCGAACCCTTCCCAAGAGGGAACTTTAGTTCGCGAGACCCGACTAAGTTTGTTTTGGCCAATTTGCCTGCCTATACTCGTACATGTATATGCGAGTAGACTCGTTGTACTTTTCGTGGCCGACTGCTTTGATCTTATCAATACAATTTACAAGTGCGTATGGCAATGATTATGGCAACCAGGATCCTCGACATCACCAACTCCACCTCCAACAACGACTGACTCTGAAAATGATAGATGAAGCAGTCAAAACGATAAAAGTATACGAGTACGTGAAAACATGTAGTCCAATCAAGAAAACGAGCAATACGAGAAACGCTATTTACGAGTACGTACAACTCGCTGGATGGGATGCACTTCGTAAAACGAAAATAAAGAAATCCGTACAATTTCGACGCAATTAACGGGGCCGCAGCGCGCATACAGAGATACCAGGATACCACCGAGATGGTCAGTACGTTAGCACTTACGTCAGTCACTACTTCAACGGCACCGACCGACCCCGTATATACTGCTGCTTGCTGTAGATTGCTGCTGGACGCTGGACGCTGTGCGTATAATAGTGAGTACTGAACTACTGGGATACTGCTGCTCTGTTGTGATGTTGATGATTTCAAGTTGAGGGAGAAAATACTGGTCGGTCGGTCGATCGCGCCTGACTCTTGTGTATACTCGTATAAAAGACGTACTCGTACCTCGTTCGTACTGCTGTAAAGTTGTATACCTGGTATTGTATAAGTCGTATGATACCTGGTACGTTACAGGGATGGTATATAAGACAAAAGTAACTGGGGTAGCGGAAAACAGAGACCCATGTATCACATATCCTGCTGTAAACGCCTGATCGCAACGCACACACCCGATCGCCCGAACTACAATTAATACCAATAGTATATACGCTGCTGTAATGTACCTGGTATACTTGATTCCTGGACAAACGAGTCAACGAAAGGCACAGGCCTAAGGGGTGGGCTACTCATTTTCATGCATGGCCGTAGTCGTATGACCATAGACCCTCGCATCCCTACAACAATGCCGGCACGAAGCAAGTTGGGTTTTCATCAACCAGGCAGGCATTGCTTGCACCAAGCGCAACGCGCCGTGAGGTGTTGGGCGAGTCGCATGAAGGGTGAGCTGCATCCTACTAAGAACCGCTTGCGAAGCGGACTTGTATATTATGTGTATCTGCCTCCCGGGTGCCCTACCATATACACATTATGTGATACGATCATTCCCCTTGTGCGGAGTTAAGGTTCTCCACCCCCGCACGAATGATCTAACTCAACCGTCAGCCGTGGTGATCGTAAAAAAACAAAAGGGTTGTCTAGCTCACGAAGTGAGAGGCGTGTTTTACAGCGTCGTCGCCAACCGACGCCAACCCAATCTGTATGCAATCCAAGGTTTTTGCCGCTTACGAGGGGCCAAAGATGAAGGACACGCGAACAACGTGTGAAACAAATGCATTGATTGGTTGGTAGTACGCAGCGATAAGGTTATACCTGGTAACTTACTATTAATAGTAATACCTGATGAGTAATCATTACACAAAATATAAAAGAGGGCGGGAAATAAGGAAGGATAAGATGGATTGGGTGGTAGTCAGTCGTGGTATGGGGTGCGTGCGGTTTGCCACCGTTAGAGTACAACGTACAAACCAGGTACTACTGTATGCGTACTCTGTGTGCGTACGATATGCTTAAATGGGGCACGAGGCACGAGTTTTTTTTTTTTTTCGAGTGACCTTTGCTTTTGTCGAGTAAAATACCTCGTAGGTGGTTTTAACGTTTTGTCGGTGTTGTACATATTGTAGTGCGAGCTACTGCTGCTGCTGTAAGCGTTTTGGGCTGCAATGGAACACGCAATACTACCGGTGATAGTACGCCTGAAACCGGAAATGAGAGCAAATATCCCCGCCTTGCTGCAATGCCGCAAAACAGTTTCTATAGGGCATGAAGTAGCTGTTGCGCTGGTGCAAATTCCGGGTTGGAATTCGTTGCTGTTTAGCGCAACACGAGGTATCGCGCCGCGCCTGTATCGCCGCAGGCGAGAAGCTTGTTGGGCATGTCTTTCCCGCCGGAAGCGGGAAAGATGATTGAGGCACATTTTTTGTTTTCGCTGTGGTCGAAGAACAGTTTTAGGTCTCTACACACACGTTTTCATTACTATTTTTTGGCTTTCGGGCCTGTTCGGTCGTACAGTTTTTGTCGCATTATTTTGCCTCCGGCGGCCCTCCGAAGAGGCTACACGCCTGCGCGCGTGAGCGCAACACGCCTTCCAGCTCACGTTACACTTCCCGGTACACGCCCGGGAGCCCTAAATACGGTACGCCCTGGTTACAGGTACGAGGATTCACTTATTATGATATGCCAAGACTCCCGAAGATTGCACCGGAGAGGAAAAACTGTTTAATACCATGGGACGTACGTAGCTGCTCCCATAATCACATGAAACCTTTCACAGATGCTCCGAGTATACTCGATACTCCGAGTATACTCGGAGTATCGAGCGTTTTTCGTACTCCGAGTACTGAGAGTATTAGAGTACTGGTGGCCAAAATACTCGGAGTACTTGGAGTATGAGCAGTACTGAAGGCCCGAATACTCCGAGTACTGGGAGTATGAGCAGTACTTATACTCGAGTACAAGCATTACTCGGAGTAAAATGTACTGTAAATTGCTCGGAGTACTCCGAGTATCTAGAGTGTTAGACACCGAAATACTGCGAGTACACAAATACCTGAAGTGTTTTTTCTCGAAAATACTCTAATTATACTTCGACGTAATGGGAGCATCTGCGATTTTTTTAATGCTATAAACGCCAGTCACATGCTCCCAGAACCTGGGAGGAATGACGACCGAGTCTTTTCAAATGATGCAAAGATGCTCCTAACTTACTTCACACTCTTGAGTATACTCCGAGTATCGAGTACATTTCGTACTCCGAGTAGTTAAGAGTATAAGAGTATTAGCGGCCTGAATACTCGGAGTACTTGGAGTATGAGCAGTACTGAAGCCCCAAATATTCGGAGTACAAGGAGTACCCGCAGTATCCCGGAGTATCGAACCCGAAATACTCCGAGTACACGAAGTACCTGAAGTATTTTATCTCCAATACTCCTTACTTCACTCCAAGGTACTCGGAGCATCTGTGAAACCTTTGTTTATAGCCGACGCCCCAAACAACAATACAACGTATATAGCATTGCGCACTGGTGTGTTTCCGAGATAATGCTACTCGCACAATGACACGCGACAAGTTCCGTGATTGGCCACAAACCTACGTAGTACCGGCGGGTGGTTGGGGCTTAGGGCACAGCGCAGTAGGAGGAGTAGTAGCAGTATTGTGGATCCACCAGGTGGTGTGATCATTTTGGAGTTTGATGCTGTTTTCAGACTCACCTCTGTATAGGGGGTGTGGTATTCAAGGTGCCCCCGGTGATAATGTGACGATCGAAAAACGAACCAAAAAGTATATCACCTGGTGTGCTCATGTCTGTGTGGGGGGGTGCTATCTACAAGGGGTGTGTGCTTTCTTCCGTGATATACGGTAAGTGGAATAAAGTTATGACAACAGATTCACCACACTTCCGTATATGACAGTGTGGTATTGTGGGTTTTGGGTTTTAATCACCCAGGGTGGTATACCGTGTGGGTGAGGTGTGCACCGTACCCCCCGTGATAAAGTGGGTGGTCGTGTGGGTTTTAAGTTTATTCACCACCCCGGGAGGTATACTGTTGTAGGGGTGCGATAACATGGGGGGGTGATAAAAACGGGTGTGATAACAGCGGTTGCAACTTTTCGCCGCCACACTCCATGCAGGCGGCATCGATGTCGCCGGACGCCGAATGGAGGAAGCAGAACTTGGGCTTGCCAGTGGTAATATTCCCCGATTCCGCAATGCACGGGTGGTTCTCGCACGTTGGCTCGCCGCAGACCAAGAGCTCTGCTGCTGTAAGGGTCTCAGTATCAGGCGCCATGGCTGGCACATCTACGTACTGTTGTGCGGACCGCAGCAGCAGCTGTCGCAGTGGCTGGAATGTCGACGGGCTCTGCCGTGAAATCCTCCGCACCGGGCGGCACAGAAGATATATGGTTTGTGAACGCGATCGAGCCTGGAACCGCAGCAGTCGTCTGAGCCGCAGACATATTATGCCCGTGGCGATGGATCACGCTTGCACTGTACGGCTCTGTACCTCCACCTCCATGCTGCTACTGTACCTGTAGTCTCCATGCGGTAAGCTGTGGTACTCTCGCACACTTGGCGTCTTGGCGTGCTGCTGCTGTGCTGTTCCGGTAACGGTACTTGTTTAATTGATCGCAGCACGCTTTCACCCGCGGTGATAACTTGGGGGTGTCATAATGATTTTGATGAATTGCCTCAGGGGCTCAGGGGGTGTGGTATACACCGTACCCGGGGTAATACCTCGGGTGGTCGTTTAGGATTTTAGCTGATTCACCACCCCGGGTGATATACCGTGGGCGTATGGTATACAACATGGGGTGAGGTATACAATAATGTCATACGTCATACGGTAAGTGGGGCCCCGCACTCGAAGGCACCGCACTTAAGTGAGACCTCCACTACTGCTGTAACTGCTGCATACGACGTATAGCCCACACCGCTGCACTGCTGCTGCTGTAGTTCGGGTTATACCGGTACTTCGTATGCACGTATTTATACGTATTTACAGGGTTGTTGCCCAATATAAGAATTGAAATGCACACGACTTTTTCATTTACGTACTGTACAGGTTGAGTACTCCCATTCAGACGGTCAGACGGTACTATGATACCCTGGCCACACACTGCAGCTGTAAAGACGAATACCTCGCACCTCGCACCACAAAAACGATGTTTTTTACGTACGAAATCACAACGATTGGCACGTTTTGCGAAAATGAAAAGAAATAAGGCCTTGTGTGTTGAGTGTCATTCGGCGTCGGGGACTGCTGCTGCCGCTGTGCTTGGTATTAATATATAGTGTAATCGCGAAATTACTGCAGTTGATAGTACAGCAGTATTAATACGGTACTATTAATAGGGCTTTAGTATTATACCAGGTACCTTGTTTTCATATATTTTTTATTCGTGGTACATACGGCGAACTTTCGTTTTTTCATATTTTCGTATTGACGTAAATTCGTATATTCGTGCAGTAGGCAATATACTCGTATACCAGGTATTATACGTATTATGCCTCAAAAACCAAAAGTGTCATATCTGGTCATATTACAGTAGTAATTGGTAACTGATGAAAGCAACAAATAAACACAAAACACAAAAACACGACGGAAAAGGCTTTCCACTTTGCTTTCACGCTTTCACAGCCAGCAACAAAAATACAAGAAAAAGCGGCAAGAAAAAACGCGGCGAAAACGGTTACGTTTGGGACTAAATGAGAATTTTCTATTTTCAATTTTCGTCGCCGTCCTCGTATTCGAAGTCTTGCGTACTAAAATGTGTTCACTAAGACCTATTTAACCATACACATCATGTTGGCATGTTGGTACTGGCCACTCTGTATTTATACCCCAACAACTCTAACACAAACATCCTCAATCCTCAGGCCACCCCCAACGACAATCACAACCACGCCCAGCCATCGCAACCTCAGCCGTCCAGCACAAGAGTGCTCCTGAGATGGTAATCTCGACGCCCGACAGACACCCTTCGCGAGGGAGCGCTTCGTGTTCAATTAGCGCTGATATGCGATGGATGGATAAGTTCCCAACAGCCACACTAGGCTGTGAGCGAGGCACTGCAACACGCAATGTGTAGAAGATAGTTTAAGATGTCTTTATTATGTCGGCCCGGAAAGGGGTAGACGAATGCAGGGGGAAAGGTGGAGTGGGTCATGTGGGCCAACTCTCCACAGCCCAGTAACAACCGCTCGTAGTCGAATACCTAAACCTCCTCGCATAGTGCCTACTCGTACATACCCGTGGGACTGATCGTGGGTGATACCACGAGACGATCCCTGTAACTTACCTCCGTGACACAACGTATTTAACCGTAACTTATTGCTAGGCTGTTCGTTGAGACAAGCTATATCGAACACTTCGCTCCTCCCGTTGGACCTTGGCCGCGGCGGCGGTTGCTCGAGAGGCTGGCCCGCGACATATTGCCAGTGGAAAACCTTCTGAGAGGCACACCTCTTTTGTGATATACGTCAGGCAGAGAGAGGAGTGCGCTGCGTTCCCGGCTGCGTCTACCCTGCACACCTTATGATGTACCCGACCCAACTACGCCCGACTACGTACGGCATTTCGCCAGTAGGTAGGTAGGCAGGCGGGCGGGCAGGCGGGCCGGCGGGCAGGCAGGCAGGCAGGCAGGCAGGCAGGCAGGCAGGCAGGCAGGCGGGCAGGCGGGCAGGCAGGCCACCTACTCGTACGTGCTGATCACTCTGCACACCATCCACCACCACGTACAGCAGCGCCTTTCCTACGAGCCGTACACACACCGGTACAGCAGCGCACGAGCAGCATCTACGACCACTCTGCACAGCAGCAGCGCCGCGTACGGCATCAACAACTCTACTCTGCCTGCTGTTCAGCACCCTCCACGAGGTCTGAGGTCTGAGGTACCAGGTATGTATCATCTTGATACGATTCCGCCGTTGTGCATAAAACGACCACGCTGTTCGCCAAACGTGAGATACTCACCGGGCACAGACGCCTCCAGGTCCACGGTGACAGCTAGGTCGCTCGAAGCCGCCTCCACCGCCGTCGGCGTTGCAGCTGCTACCGCTCCTGCCCCATCCGGGGGACCCCCGCCCCGAGTGCTTGGCCGACGCTGCATTGTGTCCGCCGTCGAGGCTGTCGGGGGGGGCGGGGGGGGGAAAGGTGTGTGGATCATGCTACTCGTATAATATGATATGCAGGTTTTTACGGAAGTTCGTTTGGTTCAAGGGCAAGCACACGATAAGTATTATACCATGATACCAGCTACGTGGTACCTGGTACATACTGTACCGGTACCTAACAGCGTACCTGGTACGTGTGAAGCGTATGCCGGTAGTCTACAGTAGTCTAGAACCTTCGGACGGGCAAACTCAATTATTGTCTGTTGCGTACTTGGCGTGTGGAGTACGTAAAGCGGCGAAAGTGTGAGCTTCCGCAGGAGGCACAGACTTCGATACTGCTGCTGCGATATATGCCAGTGAGAGAGAGGGGGGAAGGCGGGGGTAACGCCTGCGAATACTGCCTACAAGCTGTATGCTGCAACAGCAACAGCTCACCGCAGGACTGTGCGATAAAGGTGAGTTTGCTATAATACACTGGTACACGTCGATAGGCCCCCCTCTGCACCTCGCTTCAAATAGTTATCGCATAGTCAGTGCTAGAGGGGACGCCTCTCGATTCTGAGAGGCTCGTCTGGAGTACATAGTAAAAGGACTCCTGCTGAGGCTGTGCTACTGCTTGCTTCCGGAACACTAAAGGAGATGGGGAGAGGGTGGAGCTGACAGTTTCTTCACCTACCTTCACTTCCTCCGATGACCATCGTACTACCCTTGCAGCATTGGCAGGGAAACCTCGGGATATGGCCAAGAACGGGCGCAAGAGGCAACGCACGGCACCTAGGTCGATAGGTCGAGCACAGCGAATGGGTTCGGGAGACGTTTCACATTGTTCTGAAGGCTTTTCTCTTCTCAAGAAGTCCGGGGTTCGGGGGCAAACAAATTTATTCTCCACGACCAGTGATTGGTCGATATTGGAGGAGATTGACATCTTCGTGGTTAGGATTTTCGGTCACGGCGGCAGCTATCAGCTGTCACCGAGTGCCGAGAGAACCAACGTTAACCTTTGCGTGTGTGAATGCTCCATGCCTAGACTGAGGATGGTGTATGGCTCTACAGGTGAGGGCACGGCACATGGATACGTGTTATACAAGTTTTTACGTACGTACCAAATGTACGTACGTACGTACGTATAATATCATACAGCAACAACCACAACAAATAATGGTATCCAGCAAAGATGTCAGGAGACGGCACTTTCACCCCTTGACTGACGGCAATTTTCCTTTCTTAATCCTTGACTGACGCCAAACTACTACATTTTAGTGTGTAACACTCGGATCCACACCCTTGACCGATGCTCGTTTTCCCTTGACTGACCGTCTCCTGACATCTTTGGTATCCAGAGGTACCCCGTATAGACCACAGACCACACGCAGATACCGAGATGCCAGATACCAGATACCAGATACCAGCATACTGAAAACAAATAATTTGCTTCTTGAAGCGTTTGACTGGTGCGTGTTTTGTGCGGCTTAATATCTGCTCTACGATTGATTCCGCCGCTAAAATTGTACGTACAGATTACAGATAGAGTACAGATCCCTGGCCCACCGCGCCACAATAATACTCGTCGTGCGCTCTCGTGCAAATAGGTTCCTTCCTCCTCCTTCTTCCCCTCTTCTCTGCCAGTTCCTGAGCCCTGACCGTCGGGTGGCATCACAGCGGGAGCCAGGTCCAGCTGTACCCCGTGGTATGATGGACACCCGCTCCGACCCAACCGACTGCAACAACAGGACGCTCCGCCTCGAGGAAGGTCTCAGCTTTGATGGTTCAATTTCGAGCCCGGATTCTCAAGCTCAGGCAGTGGTTCCCGTTCAGCCGGTAGTGAGCCCTGATGGCATCGCTACCTCCTGCTCAAGGACGGAGAAGCCGGCCAGGAGCAGCAGCGCCTGCAGGAACATCTTGCTGGGGCAGGTGCTGTCCGTTCTGATAGCGACGATGTCGATGAGCTCCGCGAGCCTGAGTGATCGGGGGGTGAACTTGCCTTGCTTCGTCAACTTCCTGAACTACGGCATGATCACGGTGTTCTTCTTTCTGCCCAAGCTGATCGCGCAAGGTTCTCTGCAGCTCACCGTACCCTGGTGGCGGTACGCTCTCTACGCGCTGGTGAGCACAAAAGAGAGACCGCCGTGCCCACGGCTTTTGTTCCTTGCACCCAGTATCATAGCTGTTGCGATTTCCGGATTTCGTGATAGCGATCAATCAACTGCTGCTGACGTCTCATGTGGAGAGTAGCATCACAAATCTCCACAGCCCTACGAGTACGACCGTCCAGATATATATGTGGGGATTCGCGTCTTTTCGAAAAATTCGAAAAACAACGGCTACAGCAGTCACAGCTGTCACAGCCCTTCACACAGCGTTTTTATAAAAGCCGTCGCTCGCGCGCCGAGGGGCTAGCTGCCCTGTTGCCAAAGCAGCTGCCACGTGTAGTGCTGTTTGCACCGTACGTGTGTGTGCGGCTCTTATGGCGTACCTTCACGGGTTCGTATGGTCTCCGCGTTTGGAGAGGAGAGGCCCACAGGCGTAGACCGACGAACGAGCTATATACTGCATTTAGCAACGTGCGGGAATGTTGCACCGCCCGAGAATTTGTGACTGGAGGAGAAAATGAAAAAATGAAAATGCGAAAAAAAAAGAAAAAAAAAACCACCACCCGCTCGACGTGTGCTCTGCTGTATTATCCTGGAAGAAGCATATCATATCGACTGACCAGAGATATACCACGCACGACGCCACCCTTACGCTCTGTGGACTCGTGGGCCCTTTTGTCTAAACTACGTACTGCTGTTAATATAATAGTACAAGGCACCTGGAATTGCTGTGTTCATATTTATGCTTGTACAATGTTGTGTTGTCGTTGTGCAGGTGGACGTGGAAGCGAATACGTTGGCGGTGCTTGCGTTTCGGTACACCAGCATCACCAGCGTGACCATGCTTGACGCTTTCAGCATCCCCGGTGAGAATATATTGCTGTGTGCTGTGTTCTGCGGTGGCGTCGGTTTTGCGTCCCTGGGAGGTGGGGGAAGGAGGCGGAAGGGCCAAGCAACGCTTGGAAAAGCTTTAAAAAAAGGGGGGGAAAGTATTTTCTGATGACTGCTGTGTGGGATATTCGCACATCATATATTTACGGTATGTACCTGGTAGCCTAACCTGTGGCAAGCCTGTGGTGTTTTTTTTTGTTTTTTGTCCACATCCCATTTATTATCTTCGCCCTTCTTTTCTCTCTCCCTCTTTAGTCGTAACTCAGACCCGGGGTCACAAAGTAGGCTCTTCTCCCCCCTCCCCACTACGGTACGTGCCTTGTATTTTTATCGCGAGAAGATTTCAGCACTTTCTTCCCTCGTTGACTTGCGTCGGATTCCGCCTACCCACGCCACGAAGGCGCTCTCAGCAATTGGTTCCTTCTTTTTTATTAAATAAAAAATAAATAAAGTGAAAATCTCACCACGGTGGGATTCGAACTTGGGTGCCAATGCTATTAATAGTAGCCTTTGGAGCTGAGACCACTATTAGTAGTCTACCGGGGCGACCGGCGTACGACATACATATGGTATTCGTAACGGGAATGTTTTTGTTACGAGTGGTAGATAGATTATGGGCCAGATGTGAGTGAATTTTCGGTGTGGTATTTCGTATACGTACGCTTCATGTGTATACGAATAAGTCAGTAGTGCGGCCAGCGGCCAGGTGATGGAGTGATGAAGCGGGAAGAGTTACACGTATTCGAGAGCCTTTCTTTTTTCTGCTCATGTTTCTACCGTGTACGTAATCGTTTTTGTTGTTTTTGTTGCAGCTAGCTTAGTGCTCTCGTAGAGAAAGACGGCGGAAGAAGAGAGCAAAGACACAACCAACATATTTTTCCTTGAGGAGTGCTGTTAAGTTTTTATATATACCAACAATGCAACATACATATATATGTACATCATACGTATACTTACATGTATATATCATAACGACACGAGGAGTTATTTACTGCCCACTAACTACTCACTCACGCAAAGATGTCAGGAGACGGTCAGTCAAGGGAAAACGGGCATCGGTCAAGGGTGTGGATTCGAGTGTTCCACACTAAAACATAGTAGTTTGGCGTCAGTCAAGGGTGAAAAAGACAAATTGCTGTCAGTCAAGGGGTGAAGTGCCGTCTCCTGACATCTTTGCACTCACGTGGTAGTATCATATATTATCTCTAGTACCAGGTATGTCGTGCCCGGGCCGTCTCCTGTCTGTGATCCTCTATCGTCGTATAATATTTCATATGATCGCGCACTTTTGCTTGTTTTCCGTCTGTTAACAATTAATTATTGGTATTTGGATAGATATGTTGTTGTCTTCACATTAAACTCGTTTCAGTTGCTAATCCCTATAGTCTGATCTAGCAAGATCACGGCCCGTGGTCACAAAAGTGCTAGAGCCATCAGAGAATCCTAAAGAACACGTACACTTAGCAGGGAAAGGATACACAAGTCCGAAGAGGTACACCTAAAATCCCTACAGCATGTTATGCGTGTCCAAAACTGAACTACACTATGCGGCAAATTGATTACGTCAAGGGGGGCGTATTTCTCATTTATATATACGACGAAAATATATATATATATATATATTTACGACGTACTCGTTGTTGTTGTTGTTGTTGTCTTGACGTTAAATCCGTTCTTTCTAGTAGGTCGTATTAATTACGTGGTTCCAGGATAAATCGTAATAACATTCCATCTTCGGGGAATAGAACAATGGAATACACTGAAACTCGCAACACAAAGCATATCCACAAGACCGCATCAACAAGGCGAACACATCGGTGAAGCTGGTTTTGGCGTCCGAGCTGCAGTTCGTGAGATATGGGAAATGTTCGTATTACTTGGGAAGGCGTTGTTGTATAGGGATTTAAGCTGTCGATACTAAAATCCATATGATTCGGCCTATGATTCTTCTCGGCCATAATTCGGCCAATACGCGGAATAATTAGACGTTAGACGCGTTGATATGATCGCATCAACAAGGGGAAGACGTCGATGACACTTGTTTTGTGTTGCGATCCGTACAAGTGTGTACCAAGTGTGTTATAATAAACGCCTGCTAAAGTACTAGAACAATGTATTGAGCTCTTTGGAAACCGTAGGGGGACTATTTACTTTCACGGAAATCACTTTAGCGCCAGGATCGAAGACGAGTTAGAAAACGAAATTTGGGAGGGGTGTTCTTCATGACCATACGAAAAAACGACATGATGGCCTATTTTATTTTCGTTTTTGTTCGTCTGTAATTTTGGGTCAAAGTTGCCGGAAAAAAAAAACGTTAAAATGTACTGGTACCTCATTCACCAAAAAAAAAAGAAAAAAAAATGCCATCTTGTCGTTTTTTCGTATGGTCATGAAGAACAACCCTGCCAAATTTCGTTTTCCAACTCGTTTTCAATTAGGGCGCAAAAGTCTGAAGACGAAAAGTTAAAGTTTCTGCTCTTCTTGCTGGAACCAGCCCGTAGATACGTACACATTCATACATATAATTCGTACATATGTACGTGTGATATCATCTTGCCTCAGGCTCGGGGTATTTTTCTTCCTCTCTTTTTGTTTTTTTCTTTCCTATCTCATGGTATGGTATTTCCTCTCCCCTGTTGTTGCGGCGTTATGGTTTCACGGTTTCCTCTTTTACTTGGTGCCTCACAAACGCCCCCAGTTGAAATAATATACGCCCCGGTGGGCTAGCAGGTAACCACGAAGCCTGTAAGCGTCAAGAAAGCGAGTTCGAGCCCCGCCGAGTGCATGCTCTTAGGCACTTTTTCTCGCAAAAATATCTTGACTATTATAGCAGAAAGCGCGAGAGCGTGAGTTAGCTAAATTCGATGAAAGTCGACGAGCGTTGGGAAGGCTGAACCCCCTGCGCGATAAAAATGAAGCCAAGAACCGTAGTGGGGGAGGAGGGAGAGGAGCCTACTTTGTGACCCCGGATCTGAGTTACGACTAGGGAGGGAGAGACGGAAGTGCGAAGATAATAAATGGGATGGAAAAAAAAAATAATATATATATATATGACATATTTGGCGAATCCATTGCGATCAAACCTGCAATAATTTGTAAACAGCTCTAATAAACTACACATCCCGTAGAACGCGCGATGGAATGATCACACCAAGCTTTGCAAATATGAGCTCACCTCGCATATACAGAAGTACCACAGGTAAGGTATATAATATGTGTTTTACCTTCAGCGATCTTCGGACAAGCCGTAGTCACAGAGGTATGTCTCTTCTCTTTCCCTTCCGGCGCGTGCCTTCGTTTCTATCGCGATAAAGTTCAGCATTCCCACAACTGAACTGCTGTCTGTGCTCGTCGTTTTCCAAATGTAGGTTTCTTAATTTTTGGTTCATGTCTGCTTTTCTTTTCGTACTTTGTTTTGTCTTTCGTTTTTCTCTCTTTCAATGTCTTGAGTTGCTCGCGGGTGCATGTTGTGCTTGTCGCATCCAGCACGATGGCATTGCATTGCCTACTCTCTTTCCTGCATTTTTTTGTATGATGCAATGTGTCTCTACTGGCTGTGTCGTAGTTATTTTGTTACCACAGAGTTTTTGTATGTATCTCGCTTTATATAGGATGTAGAATCTGCTGCTGCTAACTGCTGTGGGTGTGCTGGGTTTCTGGTCCACGGGTTGCAAGAAGAACGGAATACACACAATAATACTGGTGGTACATGGTACATGGTATCACATACGGCGAGAAATAATGCAGTGGCGTTGCTTTCAAGTTCAGGATTGACCGACGGCGACACTTCTTCTACGTAATATTTATTTATTTCTTGCACGCCGTGCGCACACCAGAATATCCTAAATATCAGGTACGCACCAGGTATATATTACCAACGGGTATCATGCCTATATATGCCCAGGAGTGTGTACGAGTAGTTACCTGGATTGGAGTGTATCACATGTCACATGTCGCCCGGTAAGAGTGGAAAGGTTGAAAAGTTGCCATTCTTATTGTATTTTGTAGGATATATTTTGATATTTCGAGAAGAAAAGACCTCTCCAACTGCGGAGGAGATGGTTGTGAAAGGAGCCAACAGCCAAGAGAAGGAAGATCTCGTGACCTGCAACAACCTGCAACAACTTCACAATTTCTTATAATTTCGGAAATTCATATTTTTAAACAACCCGTATATCCCCGCAAGTTGTACCATGGGTGGAGATCACTCGAAAACGAGAACTTCGGTACGCACGTACACTGGTCGTTGTATTTCGTTTTTTCGACGGTAAGAGACACCTGTATAAATATTCCAATATTCGATATTTGACGCACCTTTTGGGAGTGAAAATCAGCTGGTGAACATGCCCCCCAGCCCCCAACCCTCCTTCCTGCCCATGGCGAGATCCGGGACCGAAACGCGCGCGCGTCCGGCCCGCGAAGCTCGTACACTTATCCAGTATAACAGCGACATTTATTTACGACACCTATGAAATACTACCGCCCACTCCGGCCTACGAGTACAGCTTACATGATATTTTGTAAGTACTTTCCTGTATATGTATATATGTTACCTTACGTTGTCCGATGGCAACTATTAACGTACCGGGTACGACAAGAAGACCAATAATTGCCATTTTTAATAATATAAAATATTGAAATTATAATACTTGTACGTATGATACGAACTCGTATTATATAATCTTCAATAATTGTAATATTTATATTAATGGTAGTTTATCAACCAAACCGTTTTTTTACATATTGCCTCTGCAGTATGAATACGTATTATATACTTGATATACGCAGGTATGAATACACGTATTATATGTATTTTATACATATATATAAGAGTGTACTTTGTTCTTATTTTTTGGTTCGGCTCGTGTCGTTGTTTTCTCTTACCCAGCCCGTTCAGCATCTCTCTTGCTTTACCCATTAATTTGAGTTTTATTTTGTTTTGGTTTTTCTCTGTTTCACAGAGTCTGTGACCACAGAATTTGTATCTCTCGAGGATTGGGAATCAGGACAGGCACTGGGTGTACTGACGTGGTTGAGTACGTATAAAGAAAGGAGACAACACACACTGCATGTACGAAGGAGTACGAGGAGTACTGCATGTCCGACAAACCTGGTATCGGTTCGTGTGTATATGTGTATATACAACTTTAAGTTTTGTTAAAAAAACACCTATTTAATACGAGTACCAGTCTGTCCCGAAATATAAGAACCATTTATATACTAAAATTCTATCCAAAAGGTGCTTTATTTCGGGACAGAGTGGTATTATATTTACGTGTACATTAATGTTTTAATTTTGAAATAAAACATGCTCAGTCATGTATTTGAAGTACCACGGGGTATATATTATTAATACGCTTACATAGTAGTAAAATCAATACTGGCGCTGTTTCCTGTTTTCGGCCATTCGCCGGTCGCCTGTACGCAGGCAGGGCCGATCTACTGAGCCGCTATATACCATCGCGGAACACATGATGCCATATACCTGGTACTATGTTCCTAACCAGCAAAGCGCCAATCACAAACGTGTTTCGCTCTCCCTCCCTGTTATTTTGAGGGTATCCTCTGATGTCCTCCCTCCCCTACTGCTGTACTTTTTCCTTGCTTTTTCTCGTGGCACGATATACCTGGTACCTGGCATGATATCATATTAAAAAATTAAAAAAAAGGGCAGCGGCCAAAACAAGGTACACCTGGTCCGTTCGGGGCTTAAAAAAAAGGGCAGCGGCCAAAACAAGGTACACCTGGTCCGTTCGGGGCCAAAAACAGGTACATACTAAAATCAAGTTTAAAACGCACCCCACGAACCTGCCGTTCCTTGCAACGCAAAGAAGAGTTTCTTCGTGTTCTTCGTGCTCGCCCGGTGGCTACGTATACGAGTAGCTGCTACTAATAGTACGAGGAACGAACGCCTGCTGCTGTATTCTCCCTTCTCAGCTTGCGACACCCCCTGGTATTCCAAGTCAACCACAATCCCGAAGGCGAGCCTTCTATCTCGCATTATTTCAGCGGAGGTGTGCAGGCAGATATGTGTGTGTGTCGCTCGAGTGGCGTGTAGTGCGAAGGGGGTCTCCGCGTACGTCGGCATTTGTATAGGGGGCACAGGGTGGAACTGTGAAGGGCCTCTGATTTGCTTAAAAACGACAAAAAAAAAGGTGAAAGTCAAGCAGAGTAGACAAAATCAGGTATACCTGGGTTTTAAAGAGGCAAAAACCGGTACAACGAGTTTTGGACCAATGGCAGGGCACGTGGAGTGCGTTTTTGACTTGATTTTAAGATGTACCTGTTTTTGGCCGCAAACGGACCAGGTATACCTTTTTTTGGCCTCTGCCCTAAAAAAAACAACAGCTGTGAGCTCGAGGATTTCGTCGAAGCTCATCTTTGCTATTAATTATTAATAGCTTGAGTGTAATACTTCGATCGCGCGTACTTACGGATTTTATATGTCCTCATGTAGGATGTACATCCCGTATGAGGGGGACACAATCTGAGGCTGTAGAATTCAGGAAGTGTGTGTCTATTTGTGGGGGAAGAAATAATTTAAATTAAATTAAAATTAAAATTAAACAGTCTGAAATAAACGTACTAGGTATACTCGTATAGTGTTCCGACGAGTTTACGTGATAGAGTGGTTCTACTATTTGTAGCCATGTACGAGTATGATATATAAGAAGAGGTGTGTGAGGACAGGTTATGGAGTAAAACTTAAAAGCACCTGGATGAATTTTTAATTAATTTGTGATTTGGGTTTTTGTAGTGTGCATTATTTATTTGTACCTATAAGGTATCTTTAGTGGCAATTAGTAAGAACACCAACAACACGTTTTATCCTTTATAACTACTGTGTAAACGTATCATGAACGTTTTTAAACTTTACTCTTGTTGTTGTGCTCTCTGCTGCTATATTCTCCCCCCCCTCTTTCGTCCCGTCCCGCGCCCGTCAGCTGTGATGGTGCTATCGTGCCTCTTGCTTCGCGCGCGGTACACCGGAAAGCATCTCGTTGGGGTGGCCCTGTGCTTGGGAGGCTTGGCCCTCACCATCCTGTCCGACTTGCAAGGCCGTCAGCCGAGGAGCACGTACCCGCAGGCACTCAAGGGGGATGTCCTGTGCATCGTAGGGGCGGCTCTTTACGCCGGATCCAATGTTATGCAGGAGGACTTCGTCAAAAATCACGACAGGGTGAGTTGTGACGGATGGCAGGGGGGGGCAGGCAGTCGGGGGATCCAGTTTGTGCGTGGCTGCAGTTTGTGCTGGCTGCGGCGGTAGCAAGACAGGAATGCCATCTGGTTCAGAGGTATTTATTTGGGAGGGCACAAGTTCAGTTGAACGCTTCGGCGTACCACGGCAACTGGACACTCTGAACTCTTGACCTCCTGAGGATTCTCAAAATCGCGTCAGAAATGTAGCGCAGACTTGTGCAAATAATATCACACCATTTTGTTGTACGAATAGAACACCACACAGTAGTAGTAGTCCTAGTCTAGGCCTACCACTCGGCAGCGGACAATATCGTGTATCTCTGCTGTGCCCGGCGCAGCTATGCACGTCAAGCTGAGGCACTCGAAAGTGAGCATCTCTTCTATATCGTCTGATCGTTGCCTCTTATGGCAAATAAACGTCGGTGGAGCCCATGACTATTAAAAGGTTAATTCCGTCGATCGACAACAAAACTCATACTTCGTACCAGGTACGATCGACAACAAAACTCATACCAGGTACCTGGTATTTCTTAATTTCTGTACTTCACTCGAAAATATTATGCATATGTATTAATAGTATAACCGTCAACGTCGTTGACATGTGGACAGCCGCTATTAATAGTGGTCAACGCAGGTAGGATAAGCGGCTCACACCGTCCTATCATAGTCCTATTAATAGTCGTGAACAGCTTCTGAGGTATCGCCGCGTAGCTTACTGTTGGGGGGAAGGGATGCGCACTCGACGAAATAACCACCGCGCACTGCCACGCGCTGCACGCACCCACCCGACTTGTGGGCGGGACCTAGAGGCTACGAGAGGTAAGTGCCATGACCTTATGCAGGATGCAGGACCCATGACCTCGTACATAACAGGTCTTCGTTATCAATACGACAGCAGTGTTCCGCGTTACGTTAGGTTCCGTTAGCTATTCAGCTCCTACCGTATGATGTGAATATGAATATCTGTACGTACAAGTTTCGTAGATTCGGCCCCACACTTTCGTACATTTGATACGATCCAGGCATTGAGTTGAGTGTTGCGCCCCGCATGCCGCGTCACCCGCCGCTTTGACCTCGGTGCTGACAGCGAGACTCCGGCGCGCGGGCTCGGCTCGGCGCGCCTGTACCACCTCAACCCGAATGCGCCTGACCACCACCCCAACATTAGCGTGCTGCCATACCGAGGAGTATACCACATCAAGTATTCCTGTCGTCAACGCCACGTACAAGATAATATGTACCAGGTATACATGTACATGTCGAATTTTTGCCATATTGTCCTTACAGCCAGCCTTATGCGGCGAGTGGTCGAAACGTCATAAATTTGTCGTTCTGCCACGTTTGCAGCGCTATTTATGCTGAATTTCGTGTAATGCGACGGCAAACAGACGTGTGCTCCTTGGTTTGCTCCTTGTGGCGACACATCCTGCTCCTTATGACGACACATTCCGATCGATTATATGGATGTGGATGTTCACACGCAACAGATCCCCGTGGGGCAGCAGCCGCGAAGCCATCGCATCGGCCACGCTGCCCCCTATTTCGCCGTTTTTGAGTACGTACACAGTATAATGGGTATTACCGTATACTGTAATCAAGATAACACACCCCCTGAGACGAGTTTCAGAGCCGATGTTCTCCAAAACATGCCTTGGAGGGGCCATGCCTTGAAGGGGCCACGGCTTAAGAGGGGCACGCACAAAGAAAACGATGGCTGTGGAGAGATCTCGTCTAGGCGGATCCATATAGACGCGTTGCTCGGCGTTTTCGTTCTCATCGTTGCCGAGAAAGTCGGCTCTTAAGTTTATCTCAGGGGAGAGGAGGGTGCACTCGATGTTCATGCATGGCCGTAGTCGCATGCATGACCATAAACCCTCGCATCCCTACAATGCCGGGACGGAGCATGTCGGGTTTTCAGGTGTTTCGTTTTGCGTGATCTATACGTTACACGGTGATTCACCAGCCCGTGAGAGTAGTCTTAGCGTTGCCGTCTTCGTACTGACCGACGTTACCTGTAAAGTTCATGCCATACCTACCGGATGCCATTGACATGCCTGGTATACCATACCTATATGTATACCGTGCCGTGTACCGCGCAAGGTCGCACACCCTTCAGTTCTGTGCTGGTTTTCTCGAAGGCGGGGAGAGTGCAAACGCTAATATTGATAACAATGCTATTCATAATAATGCCGAGCGATGCGTCTGTTCGAACGATCCCGACGAGACCTAGCCAAAGCCACAATTTTCGTTGTAGATTCTCCCCTTGATTCGGAGCACATCGGCACTTGAAACCACCCTATCCGGTGTGCTATCTTCCGTGTCATATAACACGGTACCTACCATACTATGTACTATACGTACTACAGGTATGTATTATTTGCTCTTGCGAGTATTTTTGATACCCGCACTCCCTCGCACGAATTTCAAAGACGTTTTTTTTTTTACAAGGGGGAGATTGCACACGTGGAGAGATGCAAGAGCCACCGTTTCCGTTTTACGTGCCTCGCTTGTTTCGGGTAACATCGGCACTTGAAATCATCCAGGGGTTGTATTTTCGTATTTTCTTGCGTATTTAATACATGATATTGCATTATGTATTTCGGGGGGCCATAGTAAATAGGACCAAATATTGTTCGTAAAAATAGTAAAACATACCAGGTATGGATTTTTTTATGTACCTACCCTACTAAACACACCCTCTGCCCTCGCAACTATTTTTGCCTAAAAATCTGTACCAGGTAGGTATTATAGTATTCGTGAGATAAACGATTGGGAAACAAACGGGCGTTCCCTTCACCGCCGCCTGTCGAGTACAAACTTGCTATATATTAACCTTCATTACTGCTGTGCATGCACCGCAATCTGCCTCTCATTCCTATTCACAGTAATATGTCGCCACAACAGGAACGCCGTCCTTAACCCCTTAAGCCTTTCAGGACTGCAGACTCGTTTTGGGGACAATCCACTCTAATTCTAAGTAATTTGTCCCCAAAACGGGACTCCAGTCCTATAAGGGTTAAGAACTGGTCCCCCGTTTTTGGGGACTAACTACTTGGAATTAGTGTGGGATACGTTTTGCAGTTCTGAAAGGGTTGAGGCCTAACAGGGTTATAGCCCTTTCATAACTGCAAAACTTATTCCACACTAATTCCAAGTGTTATGCCCCCAAAACCGCGGGACCGGTTCTCAAGGGGCTGGTCGTATTTGGGCGCGTCAAGGCCTCTTGTGGCCTTAACCCATTTAGGACTGCAGTCCCGATGTGGGTACAAAACACTTGGAATTAGAGTGAAATAATTATTTCTAGACAGTGCAGTTCTAAAGGGGTTAATGTACTAGTTTTAGTCTAGGGGTGGCGGTCAGCGGTCAGTCAATCGGTCAAACCGTGGTCTCCTGTTGCTTTGAATAGCGGCGTTGCTTGAGTGCAAAGATGGGAGGTGACGGATAGTTCACGGATGCTCTTTGTCGCCGGCCTGACTTACGGGGGGGTGGGGGGGTCGCGTGCGATGGCTGACGGGCGATGGTTCGAAAGGACAACAATAAAACAATGCCCCGTTAGTACGCCCTTCCTAACTTCGGGCCAAAGATCGGATTGTAGCCTGATCGGTGCGACTCACGGCGGGTAAAAATGTTGTAGGCGGCTTGTCACGTGGCACAACACTCGCAGTTTTATATGCACGGCAGCGAACGTACCTGTAGGAACGCGGGGTTTGTGAAGGCGTTTTGGAATCCGAAGGGAATGGTTTGAGGGAGTAATAACGGATTGATACTATTCATAGATTGGCGAGCTATGAAGTATGATAGCGTGATGATGCACGTATTGATAGCTAGACCTTTGCATCCGGCATGTTGGAGACAGGGGGGAGGAGGGGACGGATGTGGACGGGTAGAAATCACGTTTTAATGTGAAGAACGCACACACCCTGGTATCACGGCGACCTAACCCCACCCAGCTCTGAGCCCTTCAAGCTGACCCTAATAAATAGCACAGGTATACCGATACCGTGTACCAGCAGATTGCACCCCAAGGGGTGAAGGCGACCACCAAAATCAGACTTAGGCTTGTTATTAACCAGGTACCTGGTAATAAGCAGAACTGTTTTTCGTTATATCTATGAAAACAAAAAAAAACATATATAGGGGCATGGTGACCAAAGTAATAGGCGTGAAACTCAGGCAATATATACTCAGCGGAACGTTGTCGTGTGAAAATAGCTCGTAAAACGTAAGAAAATAGTGTAAAAAGTGTATACCTGGTATATACTACCTGGTACACTATACGTATATACCTCTCACTAGGTAGGAAATCGAGCTGGTGGATATTTCGTATGGTACCATATGGTGTACGTAACTGTCTTCAACAACTCTTGTGTGCGCTGGTGGAAGGCATACAAGGAATAATAATTAAATTTCTTGGAATTTTCTGGGGCGAATCTCCGGCTTCGCCCAGCCCAAAAAGTGTGGTCCTGCCCTTTTGGCTTTTGGTGGCCGCTTATACAGCAAGTATTAGCAGCTCTCTTCGCTCGTAAAAATTGACAATACAGGTCGCCCCGGTGGGCTAGTGGTACCCTGGAATGCTGCTATTCGTAGAGGTGATTTGGTGAGTTCGAATCCCACGTGGGTCAGACTTTTTGAGTTTATTTGGGGGGGGGGGGGAAATACGGAATCAACTGCTGAGAGCGCCTTTTAATAGTAGCGTGGGTAGGCGCAATTCGATGCGAGTCAAAGAGGGAAACAAAGGGCCGAGGCCTTCTCTCGATATAGACACGAACCTCAGTGGGGAGGAGAGAGAAGCGCCCACTTTGTGACCCCGGATCCCAGTTACGACCTTCATGTATAGGGAGGAGAGAAAGGAAGGGCGAAGAAAATAAATGGGATGGAAAAAAACACACACACACATATACATATATCATGTTACGTAACATCGCTTGTGGCCGTCCGACCGGCCGGTGGCTTCGCTCTCACCCCTGCGAGCTGCAATATGTGCCCAGGCTCAATTCGGAGGGCCGGGTGGGATAAGCTCGGCCTGGGACTAAGGTGTCAAACGAGAGCATGCTGGGTGGATGGAAGCACAGAGTTATTAGTATTACGCTATGTACTCGTGTTTCCAGGGCTGTACGTATGCACGTACTGGTACGTATTCTGCTGCAATTTGTTTTTTTTAAATAAAAAAATAAAATAGACGTCGTCAGCCGCGTCAGCTGTGAGTTTTTGTTGAATGGATCTTACGCGAATTCGTCGACATTGTGGTTGTGCCTGCAAAAGCGCTGCCCGTTAGGACCTTCAACATGTTGGTATCACATGTCTTCATCGTCTTTTGTCTTTTCCTCTATACACTAGATAGCGTAACACGTCAGAACGGTATCTTGAATCTTGTAAATATCTTGCGAGTCGGTCGGCTTGGTGACGGCAATATCATCTATCGGAAGCCGGGCTTGGGCAGAAATGACACATTACATGACAAGAGGCGTTAGATTCCATGTCAGCCTCTTCAAGCATTGCCTGCTGCTGCCAACGGGTATCTTTGTCCTTCGTCCTTGGGTATAATTCCTTGCTAGTTCTTAGACGGTATATGGTTGAGGGCACATTGCTGCTTTCTGCTCACGATACGAATATTATATCATACACACGAGGTATGTCTACGGCGACGGAGCTTGGATGCACCAGGTACATATTTATATTTATACATATAAAATATGTATCATAGAAAAAAAGTATACGTGACATATATGCATAGATAGGCAATCGGATGGCAGGAACAAGGACGAACATAAATGAGTAGTAGATAGACATCAATCAAGCCGAAAGTAGGTACTCGTACTGCTGCAGAAAGGAGAGGAGTTCTTACTATTAATAGATAGAGTAGGGATCCTTTATTTCCGTGTTTTTGTTTCTTTCGGAGTGCAACAAGTTTGAAGCACAAATCCTCGATCTCACAGCTGTCGTTTTTTGTTTTTTTTTTTCAATATAGGAGTGATACTGCTGTCGGATGGGCAAGAATGATAATATATAAATAAAAAATGACCCTAACCCTCAAGTAAGTCAATCAACCAATGTATAGGATATAAGTTCATCGTCTCGTATAATATGTACGAGTACACAGAGTTTTAGTGAGCGTCAACCGTAGTGTCGAACACAGCAAGCAGTGATAGAAAAGCTCTATCCGGGGTACGCCAGGAGGTCCAACTGATATTTGTAATTTTTTCTTCTACATACAAACTGCTGCTGTATTATTAATAGTTACCATTATTTTATTAATCATGCCTTAACCCCTGTTGAGACTTTTGTTTTCTCTCGATTTATCAAGTATACCGTACCACAGGAAAAACAAAAAATTGAAGGGGAAAAAAGTGACGCTTTTATAGCGACGGTCACCGCATACTTTTGGGAGGTGTGTGTGTGTGTTCTTCACATTAAACCTTCCTTTCTACCCGTCGACATCCAGCACACCCAGTGTCCGTGCCGATTCTTCATCCTAAAAAGGTACCAGTTCTGTGGTCACAAAACTACGACACAAGAGATACTACGCTCAGTGCAGTAAGCAGAGAGAGCAGACAATGCAATGCCATATACGACAGGCAACACCTACCCTGCTAGCAATCCAGGTGCATACAAGAAAAAAAAAAAAATGCGAAAAGGAAAAAATAATAAAAAGTAAACATACTGAAGCAAATCAACAATCAAGCAACCAAACAATAGCATCACAAAATAAAAGAAAACAAGTGTCTTGCTTCTCCCAAAGAGGTGATACAATCTGAATCTATCTGGTGTCCGAGAGTTGCAATGCAAGGAGTCAGTCGTACGGGCACGGGTGCGATAGGATCCTTCCCGTTTTGCTGGGCGCTCACTCATCATGCTGCCCGTACATCGTACATCCTATACATGGCACATAGACGGTTGATGGCGGATGACACAAAAGTTAACCCTTTTAGAACTGCAGTCCCGTTTTGGGGACACAATACTTAGAATTAGAGTGGTTTGTCCCCAAAAAGGGACTGGAGTCTTAAATGGGTCAACATTCTTTTGGTCGCTAGATCTTGGGGTCCCCAAGTTAATATTTGTCGTTACATACCAGCGTCGATGATATTCGATAGTATCAATTCCCAAATTGTCAAATTGTTTTTTTGGTCGAGTGTCGCGTGCCCCAATTATTCCAGAAGTTTGGGACTATATAAGCGAGGCGCACGACACGGATATTGGACTGTGGATCCCAGACTTTTATTTGGTATATATATGTTCGGCTGCAACGGGACGGAGATCAGTAGTCGGAGATCGGAGACAATACTAAACTTTTGGGAGATGGGCGTTTGTTCCGCGTCGTCTATCGCCCTGACGGGGTTCGTCCCCCCCCCCCGCACTGCGCACGACATATCACATCGACCCGGCAAACAAATACTTGAATACAATACTAAAGGCGTACCCCCAGGCCACTCTTTCTTCTTGTCAACGCATCTGGATTGCTAGCATTCGTATGCCATACCTGTCGTAGCCAGCACGATGAACATGTCATGTTGCATTGTCTACGCTGCTTACTGCAGCAGTGTGTGTGTTTTCTTCACATACACCGTTTTTTCTGCCCGTCGACATCCAGCATCCAGCGCAGCAGCAGCAGTTGTACGATGTATCAATGTTATTATATTATAGTATTTTTGCTGGGTCGTGGTTTTGTGACCAGACATAACTGGTATCTCTCCAGGAGGAAGAAACGGTACGGACACTGGGTGTGCTGGATGTCGACGTGTGTGTACCGCTGGAGGTGGACGGGTGTGTGTGTGTTCTTCACATTAAACCTTCCTTTCTACCCGTCGACGTGTAGAAATAACGGTTTAATGCGAAGAACACACACAGGACACAGGACCCGCCATATATAGGGTCTCCATAATCAAGGAGGCCAATCTGCGTGGGATCGGGGCGGCGTAGAATCAAGGTGTCACGCGGGATCAGGGGTGTTGAAAAAAAACTATACATGTCGGGTCTGGGGGTACAGGTTGAATCCCTTCATATATTAATATGGTGTTATTGCTGTTCATATTGAGCCGGTCGCCCCGGTAGAGTAGTGGTCAGCTTCAAAGACTACTATCATTGGTACCCAGGATCGAATCCCACCGTGGTGAGAGATTTTGTCTCTATTAGAAAAAATAAAAAGGAACCAATTGCTGAGAGCGCCTTCGTGGCGTGGGTAGGCGGAATCCGACGCCGGTCGACGAGGAGGGAAGAAAGGGCTGAAATCTTCTCGCGATAAAAATGCAAGGCAAGAACCGTAGTGGGGGGGGAGGGAGAAGAACCCACTTTGTGACCCCGGATCTGAATTACGACTAGGAAGGAGAGAGAAAGGAAGGGCGAAGATAATAAATGGGATGGGGAAAAAAAAAAAAAAATTAAGCATGATGTGTGTGTGTGTGTTCTTCACATTAAACCTTCCTTTCTACCCGTCGACATCCAGCACACCCAGTGTCCGTGCCGATTCTTCATCCTAAAAAGGTACCAGTTCTGTGGTCACAAAACTACGACACAGAGATACTACACTCAGTGCAGTAAGCAGAGCAGACAATGCAACGCCATATACGACAGGCAAGACCTACCCTGCTAGCAATCCAGGTGCATGCAAGAGAAAAAAAGAGAAAAAAGAAAAAAGCGAAAAGAAAAAATAATAAAAAGTAAATATACTGAAGCAAATCAATAATCAAGCAACCAAATAAAAAGCATGACAAAAAAAGAAAGAAAGTGTCGTGCTTCTCCCAGAGGAGATGCGACCTCCAATAAAAAACCAAATGAAATGAAAGAAAATAAAATGGACCGAAACAGCGCCAACAGAGCAAGACTGAGAACGACAGGATAGGACAGCCAGCCGGAGCACACCGAAGGCCAGCCGAGGCAGGTTTGTGCCCATAGTACAGGCAGGTTCTACCAGCTAGTCGGTCTGGCACCTACTCTGTTTGCCGTCTCTTTCCTGCTTTCGTCCGTCCTGGTTTCCCTATTACCCCCCCCACCCTCCGTCTCCCTTCCCTTGGGCGCCACCCATACAACGGGTACGTGGCACTTCCAACTCAATTCCGTTTCGTTCTCGTGTAACACACGAGAGTCCCGGAAAGAGAACGGGGAATGACAAAACCAAAATGATGTGACAGGTATTAGCTGTCACATCGTGCATAGCTCAACAGGTTAATTGTCAACTCTGCTGGGCATGAGTGCACGGAAAGGTTCAATACCCGGCGGGTTCAAAACAAAAATATGGATGTTTTTTTTGTGTTTTTCCCTCCATCTCACGGAAAGCGCGGGAGCGTGAGTGAGTAGTTGTTGAAATTAATTAGCAAAAAAGTCCATGAAAATTGACGACGACAGCAGGGCAGTGGGAATACTGAAGCCTACGATATGATAGATAGAATGTGCGTGATAAAACTGACGGCAAGCACCGGGGGGAAGAAGGGGAGAGACCTGGGATCACGGTTGTGGTATGTGCATATTTTACATGTCCTACTGTCGTCGTAGTCCAGAATGCCGCAAAGGGGATATAGATTACGCGTAAAACCAATGGTAATAAAGCGGTAAATAAAACCTCCCACAAACTGAGCTGGAAACTAAAGTTGATGGTTACAAAAAGCAATGTATGTTATACTCGTACTCGCTCGTATTCGTGCTGTGTTGTGTGTCCTACAGCAGTATGTGTAGGAGTGCGGAATATTTTTCCGCACCCGGCAGCATCGACCACTGCAGCTGTGACTACAGCAGTAGCAATCTCCGGTGCCTTGGAGACATTGCTACAGCAGTTCACCATGAAATATATCATGGCAAGCTCGTTCGATATCATATTCTTATCACATCATGCTCTCTGGTATATAGCTCGTAGTAGCCAAATAGAGCCTGTCTGTCTTGTGACCACGAAGCAGACTGCAATGGTGATTCAAGTCCAACGACGAAAACTTTGGGGAACGCCGTCCGTCCGTCTGAGCGACCATCGTGAAGCGGGCGATCCGCAGTGCAACTATGTAACAACAATAATGGTACCAGGTATCATGCTGCGAGCGTGTTGGACAGCTCCTTGCAGTAGATCTGTACGCATCCCGTACTAATGATATTAATTAAATGCGTCATCCTCTAATAAGCCCAACCAAACCAGCAGATTACGAGGCTTTTGCTGCTGTGCGAGTAAAGGTCGTTCATTTTTGCAATTTTCTCCTCTCAAGCCTCGCCAAGTGTCAACTCCGCAGAGGGCCAAAATGGGAGAACAAGTAACTCAACAAGGAACAATACCGACATTTCAAAGCTACGATGATACCGTATGTGAATATACGAAGTCTACATTACGACTTTGAAAAACAAAGCGAGCAGTATATACTCATACATAGATATTCCGACAGTTTATATATATATATACATACACGCATGTATGATACATGTAATGCGTCAGCTGTGAGCTCTCTCTTGATCAGGCAAAACTCACCGATGTTTTACATTTCAAAGTCATGTACCGGTGTAGCAAGCAGCAGTACAAACAACAGAGGTGACCGTCAGAATTTTTCGCAAGCACGCCCACGACACGCACGACAGATATATCCGTCTCCACCGCAACGTATTGTAGTAATAATATTTAGTATATTATCCTTTCCTTTTCTGGGTTGAAGTTTGAAGTCACGGAGATGATCGGGCGATTTTTAGGGCATGGCAAACAGTTGGGTAGAAAGAGCGGGCAGAGCTGTCATTATCGTGAACCGTCAACAGTCACCAATGAAGCTCTCAGCTTTCGACAATAATCCGATTGCCCTTTTCGTGAATCAAATGTAGTTTTATCGAAAGAAGAGTTCGGCACTTAATTGCCTCGTTGACGCGCGTCGAATTGTGCTTGTTACCCACGCTAGGCTTGTACCGCAGTGGGTTTCTTTCGATAAATAAAAACCCTGTACGGGGAATTTTAAACCCGTTATGTCAACGCTAGTATTATTCGAGGCAACTGCTGTGTGTGTTCTTCACATGAAACCTTCCTTTCTACCCGTCGACATCCTAGACCACCGGGACGACCGGCCGACACTGCCACGACATGGACAATGAGCGAGCCCCGCCCGGTCCGTGTCTTACTAGAGGCACCACCTCACGCACTACCCTCCCCCCCCCCCCCGGCTTGATTGGCGTCCTTCCTCAGGTCGAGTTTTTGGGTATGGCCGGCCTCTTCGGCTTCATCATCTCTGGAGTGCAGACCGTGGCCCTTGAGCGGGAAGCCCTGGCCGAGATCGAGTGGACGCCATCGATCGTCTTCTTCATCCTCGGCTACGCCCTCAGGTATGCCGGTATACATATCATACATACCCCCTTTTTTTCCCCGCCACCTTTTGTTTGCTTTTTTGTTTGTCTTTTTTTCTTCTAGCCACTGTTGTTTTTTTTTTGTAGTTTGTTGGTCCTCCCGGTGGGTGGGTAACAGACAATAACTTGCCAACGAAAAGTTGGGTACTATCTGGTATGCGACAACTGGCGGCCGCGACGGTCAAATCGGATGCCCGCGGCATATAGGCTGTTTTTGCCGCCTTTTTCCGATCGGAGCCACAGACCTAACCTTGTCACCCTGACATGTTCGAGGCGGAGTAGGTAGAACCCTAGGGGGGCCGCTTGCCGAGGGCGGGCAGATGGTGGGAGACAAGAGGCTCACGTAGTACATTTTGCTCGTACTTCGTACCTGGTGTGATTTGTTTTTCAGTGTACAATATGTTTCATGTTTTTCGTTGGTTTTTCTCGACTCGAAGTTCGTGTGGGCGGGCTGGGCTCCCTCAGGCGTTGAGCTTTACTACTTCGGCAGGCACGCTTTGATACCCTCGGGACGTGTTTCGCACGACCCCCCGATCCGCCACACCACCTCGGGCCCGACTCGGCACCTATGTTGCTCGTGAGGGTCGCTCTTCGACCGTTTTGTATACTAATTATTACCCATTTATTGAATCCTTTGGTTGAATGGAAGGGCTCGTTGTATCGGACGAATCGATTATCGAGTCCGACTGCCAAACGAAACGGCATGTAGCATATGGTATCGAACGAACGAACGGGTGTGTGTGTGTTTTTTTTTGTTGTTGTTGCGCTCGGAGCGTATTAGCCCGGTATTAATAGTAATCGGATTAGCCCGCAGGTAGCCAGTCTACGCACAGGTGCGAGTAGCGATACAGGCCGAAACAGCCCGGAACGATCTACAGAAACGAATACGATTAATACCGAGTTGGTCCTGGACAATCTGCAAATGAGCACGTGGTATATTGCTATATTTTCAGTCGGGCGCGCGTGTGTTTTTAGTTGGGTGCACATCTACCACCAGAGTACATACGCCGTAACTCCGACGACGCCAAGCCATCTTGGTATTGACCCACTTGGTCGAATCGTAGTTTCTGCTGACGGTCACAGCTCTCGCGATGAGAAGTGCAACCAACTGACAGACCCCACTGTTCCTCTCTCTCTCTCTCTCTCTCTCTCTCTCTCTCTCTCTCTCACTCTCTCACACACACACACATCAACACAAACACCCACGAAACCGGTCGTACAGCTTGACGGTGATGTACAGCTGGACGTCGCTGTTCCTCCAGGCAGGAGACGCCGCCATGTTCAACCTCTCCCTCCTCACCTCGGACGTCTATGCTCTCATCTTCGCGTTCGTCGTAGAACACGTTACCCCGAACTGGCTCTATTTCCTCGCCTTCACGGTCATATTCGGAGGCCTCATCTGCTACCACGCACAGCCCCTCCCCACAAAGGCCCACACCCTACGGCTAGACATGCTGCATGGGGACGCCTTTGACTTGGGTGAGTCGCCGGGGCAGGGGATGTGGCTGGACGGTCGCGCGGAGGGTGTTCCCGGTGAGTTCTTCAAGCTGCGGGAGCCTTCCGGGAACAGCGGGAGCACGTACTGCGGGAGCGGAGAGGGCATGTCGGACTGCAGCATCACGGGGAGTTTGTCCCCCACCCCGGATTACGACCTCTGGTCGTTGTGATTTTTGTTTTGAAGCGACCGCAATATAGTAGCAGCTGGTCGTTGTAAAACCGAATAAAAAACGCGTGATCGTTGTGATGAAACTTTTTTTTGAAACGACGGCACTGATTGGTCGTTGTGATGAAACTTTTTTTTGAAACGACGGCACTGATTGGTCGTTGTGATGGAACATTTTTTCGAAACGACGGCACTAATTGGTCGTTGTGAAGCCGTTTTTGAGACGACGGTAGTAGGTGGTCGTTGTGAAGCCGTTTCGAATCGTATGGTCGTTGTGAAGCCGTTTTGAATCGTGTGGTCGTTATGAAACCGCTTCGAAATGGCGGCAAAAAACTGGCCGTTGTGAAAACGTACCGAAACGACGGCAAAAATGGGTCGTTACGAAACGTTTTCGAAATGAAGCGCACTAAGTGGTCGAAACCGTTTCGAAACGACCGATCGTTGTGAAACCGTTTTGAAATGACGGCCAACCATAGTTGGTCGGTGTGAAGCCGTTTCGAAGTGAAGATGACAGGTGGTCGGTGCGAGACCATTTCGTACGACGGTGGACAACTTATCTACGGGCGTCGTTTACGAGAAAAGACGGCCGACGAAACGCTCTGTGGCGTTGCGGATAGAGAAGTGCTGGTCGGAGTTCAATGCGGCGGCAACAGCGACGGTAGCAGCAGCACCAACAGCACACGTTGTATGATAGCAACACCAGCAGCGGTTGCAGCAGAGGCGGGGGGGGGAGGGAGGGAGGGAGAGAATACCGAGGCATCGGCGCCAGTGCGTGTCAAGAGTGGTTGACGAGAGGTTCAAACTTGGACCCTCTGCTTACGGCACTGATTCTCACTCAGACCATGACAATGAGTACACCCTCCCCTCCTCCTGGGGCAGAAATAAGTCCGGGTTGATGGTGCGCTACACGCGCTAGCCCAGAGGGGTGGAGGGAGCCCCATAGTGTAAGTTATCGGGCGCGTCGGTTGGACCGATGTGCCTTCGCCCCACCACCTTGCGTACCGCCCCCGGGTCGGAGCGGTAGGTGGCGGTAGGTGGAGGTTGCACAGATCGGACAGATCATCTATCCCCAGGTCATGATCTATGTCTTTCAGGGCAGATAGATTTATGACCGGTAGGATCTAGATTATTGGGTCGGTATCATGCAGCTCAGGTTGCCGAGCGGGGGACTGCAGGATCTGCACGATCTAGCACGCGTTTTCGGGGTCGGATGTGTTCTATGTGATACAGACCCTGCACCAGATCTCATGACGGCAGGTAAAGGATCTAGATGGTATTATTTATATAAAATATATCCGATTTCTGAATGGTTGTGCTCGGTGGGCGCGTGGGTGCTGCGGGTTGGGGGGGTGGGGGGGGGTTGCGCCACAAGGAGTTGGTTTATTGTTGTGATGGGTGCCCTGCCTTGTTTGGTTTTGCGGGAGAGACGGCGTTGTCGGCGGAAGCGTGTGAACCGAGCGGCAACTGTCAGGCTGGAGCGTTTGACACGGAGCCCGAGCGCCCGCGGAGGGCCAGCACGCGCATGTGTTGTCTTCATCATTGTTGTGGGGTTTTTCGTTACCGGGAGACGGACGTCACCGCGCACGCACGCAGGGATAATAGCCTTCCCCCGGTATGCTACATCATACTTTACATCGATGGCTGTTGCTAAGCTTTCATAACACACATTGCGAAACCCAGTGCCGGGTATAATTTTCGATTTTTTGGGTGGGCCTAGTGGTGGGCGAGTCTCGAGCGTGGTAAGGATACGACCACCGGTTGTGGTATGTCATAATTTACACGGGGGTGGGGCGTGGGCTGCTTATTATTAGACTAAAAAATTATTTATAATAAAGAATGGGATAAAGGGGGGGGGGTACCCGTATCCGTCATGCTTTATACTGAGGAAGGTGGGTCTGGCGTTATGCCACGTGCTGTATCGGCGAAATTGATAGTTCCTAGCGGTTTCTCTGTTGTGGATGTCTCCAACACCACAACAGACGTCGCTAAAAACAGACGGCGCAGCAAGACGGTTTCAAGACCCTTGGAATGGTGTTCTCTTTAGCCGCGCCTCCCGTGTAGCTTCAGAGAGGCGGGGTTTCCGCAGTGACAAGCGGCGTTGTCATCGAAGAAACTCGCATATATACCGGTGTTGTCAAAGATTGTTGGGAGACCGGTATTTTTTGGGGGGCCCACGTCAAGGCCTCTTTTTTTACTGTAATATACTGGTTTTAGTGTGGGGGCGGTCAGTGACGGGGGTCAAACAAACCGTGATCCTATACGAGTAGCACCTTTTTTGTTCACGATGGACATCGCCTGCTTCTCCGGCGACCCTTGGTTTTAATTCCCCTCTTTCCGTTTATTTTATACGAGACTCGTACTTACCTACGCAATTCCAGGTAAGTTAGATATAGATGTGTGCGTGTTTATTTTTTCTCGTTTAGATGGTTTATTTTTCCGTGGTTTTTCGTGGTTTTCACTCGTTTTCTACTGCAGCCAGAGCACCCATTTCGGGAACAGGCTATAAAGGTCGAATTATTCTTCCCGCAGCGTGGTAGACAAAGATGCTTACCACTCTGACCGGACATGTAAGGACCGTTTAGTCTTTTCATATTTATACCCCAAAGGTCCTTAGTTTTTCGTCCAAAATGGTATTGTTAGGGACTGGCCTTTTTTCGACGCGTCAAGGCGGCTTTCGGCCTTTCTCTACTGGTTTTAGTGTGGGGCGGTCAGTCAAGGCGTCAAACCAGCCTCCTAGTATGTTATACTGGTTTTAGTGAAGGGGGAAGGTCTCTCTCAAGGGTTCGAACCGCGGTCTCGTAGTAGTAGCATATTTGGTGGTAAAAAGGCCGAGTGTCGTGGAGGGTTATTAGACGTGCATACATTTCTTTTTTTTGGTGATTTTTTTTTGGTGAACTTTGCGCCCGTGCAAAGGGTGGCCTGATGCTTGTTTACGTAGACCAGCATGGTACCGGTACGTCTGTCTATGGTCGGCCGTCTTCTCGCAGGCGAAAGCCGTCCGTCCGTGTTTTTATCCTGTGGCGAGTAAGAACGTAGCGCTGTCCGCCCCGCCACGCCCGCCCCGTCTCAGGCAGAAACACACACATACACACATTTCCTTCGTTTTTTGTTTTCCCTTTTGTTTGACGATTATTATTTTATTTGTTTTCTCGTATATACTCCACCGCCGTACTGCTTGCATGCAGTACAACCGTAGGTGCCGGTGTCTGGAACGGTTGCGTGCCTGGTTGATAATAAACAATGGATGGTGTATGGAGATGTATACTTACGTTACTAAACCAATTCAACGCATAACAACGTTGAATGATTCACACGTAGCAAGGAGGGTTCTGCTTTAACTGTTGCACAACTGCTTGCTGTCGGTTTTCCTTGGCTCGTCGGATCCTTTCGCCCGCGAAGTCTTGAGTTTAGGGTTAGAGTTCCGGGTCGAGGTGGTGGCCGCCGTTAGCCGAAGCCAAAAATATGCTCACCGTCGGGAACGAATGCCTTGAAGCTTCGTGACAAAACCCTACCTCATTAGAAACAGCATCGTTTTATCGGCAGTAAATAGTATCACGACTTTTTGCATCCAAGGGTACAAACAGCCGTAATTACGTGCGTAACTGCAGATTCCAAACGTAGTTACTGCAGGCAGTCCGGGACCCGTATGATCTGCGAGCGAGCGCAAACATGTACGCGTATGGGCCATGTGTCATACTTGTCGCGCTACACGCAGCATGCGTAACGCCTAATAACTGTTTCAGGCTATTATATGTACAGATTCATGGTCGTTTTATGCAGCAAATGCTCCTGCACAACAGCATTGACAGCAGCAGCAAAGCAGTAGAGGTAAGACTTTGTAGTTTCACAACGACCTATCTGTCTAGTCTACCAGCAGCAGTAGTGTCGTGGGGAGGGATGGTGCTGTCTGCGGTGCGGAAAAAGTCGCTGTGGTGGTATAAAGAGAACGCGGTGATCTTCTCTTGACGGGACAGAGACACGGGTCAGTGTACTGCGCTCGTTTTAGTCTTCTTGATATTTACACTACGAGGTACGTATGAATAGATGTTCTACTGGTATGGCGTGTTGAGGCTTGGGGCTGAGAGTGGAGTGAGAGGAGGGGGGATGCTCGGGGCGTTATCCCCGCATATTTTAACTGCAGACAAATGCGTAATACTCATCCTTCAAAAAATTATACGATACGGTACGCTATTTCCATGTCTATATTGGGGCTTGCCTCCAACAATTGGCTCTGCCTTCTAAAATTATAAAGTTTCCTTCAGCCACGATTAATTTGGATACTATATCGTGCTTGTGAGTACGACCTTAAGAGATACGTTCCATGCTATGGTTGTTGACAATTGTTAACCATGCTTAACCTGTGAGCTGACATTTCGAAGTAGTCATGAGTGTCGATAGCCAGACCTGCTCAATCATACTCGTGTGAGAATCGTGCCTGGAGCTACTATTAATAGTGTAGGCCTGATCTCGTAATCAATACGCTTCACGGCGTGGTACCTAAGGGAGGGCCTAACTGCTAACACAACAGATCGTATAATGCTTCACACCATAGTTTATCTATAGCTGCGTATGAGCTTACTCCTCGTCAATGTTCCACCCCCACCTCATTGGTAGCAGTGCTCAGGTTTCTTACGTCCTTCCCCAAGCAGCCCGGCGGTTCCTCAGTGCCAGTATATACCGGTGCACTCACTCGGCGTGAGATCGCAACCTGGGTGGCCACGGAGAATACTTGGATAAACCGTTCTTTACAGACGCCTTTCCTCGCCAAGGACGACCCATCAGTCCCTTCAACGACGCTTGCCGCCACCTGGTCGATCAAGTCACTGCCTTCCTTCCTTTCTGAGGCGCCCAAGACCCACGCGACGGTAGAGGTGCACCATGTTTTTGCCTTCAAAGGGTGGTCACTTGAGGAGCTCTACAGTAGACCTCGCCCGAAAACTGATTTTGGAGGGGAATAAAACTCGTACCCGATGAGCAGCCGCCCCATGGCCTAACTATGCAATGGAAAATATTGCAACACAATAATGTGAAATTTGAGACGGTTTTGGGTTGAGGCTTTAATAGGCCATTCAGAAACAAAAAAAACAGACAAAAAGTGCTACGTACCTTTATCGTAAGATGGGTCCCAAAGCTTTCCACCGCGAGAGTGGCGAGTTTATAGCTGCGCTCGTTGAAGGTCTCGTCCCGACCGAGCGTAGTGGCTGCATTTGCGCGCCTCAAAATTTGGAAGTAGCCGACCCGTCTCTCGGTCAGCGCTGCCTGCACGCATGTGACCCAACGCTTGTATTGTGCGTCTTCACCCGTGACGTCGAGTAATATGGCTTTGTTGCGATACTCCGATGCCGCACAGTAGCGTCCATCTCGGAGGCCTCCCCTCTTGATCACAACTGTCCACTCGGAGATCCTTGTCGGGCGTTGAAGGGCGCTCCGCTTTCCGCCGGGTGGAGGTTCAACATACGTTTAAACGTTCGGAAGAGCGCCGCGTGTACCTGGGGCTAATGCTGGTTGGCCTGCGCGCCCGATCGGTGGCATAATCGCGCATGCCGCGTGTTTTGCGCCCGTTGCGCTGCAGCAGGGGCACCTCGTCGCCAGAAAGTCCTCCGCCCCTAGGCAGTACCGCCCCGCGGATATCAACTCCGACGCTGGGATAACCCCGGATGAGTTGACAGGTCTCGCTCTCAAGAAGGTGGTGGCGCCTGGCCCCGATTGGCTTATTTGCCGGGCCTTGGCGAAACCTGTCCCCTTGTCTCCGTGTGGGCCTCCCGTTCCCCGGGGGGGTGTCGCCTCGGGGAGTGGTTCCAACGAAGCGACGTGCCTTTCATAACGTACCCGATTCGCCAGTTTCCCCAAGCCGTACTGGGCTTTGCTGGAGGTTGTCGTTTCGGGCGTCGTGTGCTGGCAGCACTTCCGTAATCGACTGCCCTGAGGCACCTTGCTCCCGTTGCTCGAAAATCTCTGTCTCGCCAGCTTTCCGGCACGATGTTAGCCGTGGCTTCCTCTACAACCCCGTGCACATCGCGGAGGTCCTTGGCGCTCCTCCAAATGCGGCGGACGAGGTCTGAGTCAGGGAGACCCCTCGGGACTTTCTGCCCTATATCGCCCGAGAGACGAGCAATATCCTCCGGTACAGTAGCCACCATGCTCCAGACCGATGCTGATATCCTCCGTGCTGCAGTCGACGACAGCCCGAACCCTCCCACCTCAACCCTCCAGCCCCCGTGGACAGGCTCGCCTGGGTGCATCGGTGGGGCAGCAACATCAATTGACTCGTCGGGCACCCGTCCCCGAAGATAAATGACTATTCTGATGCCCCCGGGGGATCAGTCAGGTTTTCCAACGTCCACATCGCGCTGTTGTCTGCCTTGTGACATACAGGCAGAGGCAACTCCGAGTCCGTCACTCGTTCGATGTATGCTGTTCGCCGGACCATGAAGCCGGTGGCAATCAGGTTGGCTGGCTGCCTGTCTGGCATGCGCAGCAACATCCGCGCCAGTTGTTCCGCTGCACCGTTTTCGACGATCTCCATCGCGTTTGCGTCGGTATCGATGGGCACTCCAACTACCTCCACCCCACCCCGGTCCGCAATGCGGACGTCAATGCTTCCAAGAAGAGCGATTTATTCCGGCGTGGGTATGTGCCTCTTCGGTGGTAAGGCGACCGTTTTCTTGGGATTCATATCTATGCCGATGTTGGCCAGCTCTCGCTGGGGGAAAGGCACGACCTCCTCAACATCAGCTGTGGCTTCCATCATGCCGATGCTGATTGATGTCGTCCAAGTAGGCGAACGCCCCGACACCTCTCGGCTCGAACTCTTTTTTGGTCTGCTTCAGTACCGGCAAGAGCGGCATGCAAAACAACGCCGGTCCGATGGCGTTCCCTTGTTGCACTCCGCTGGAGAAGTCGATATTTCGCCTTTCTCCCGAGTCCATCTGGAATAACACAAGAGCAGATAATGCATCGCCGTAACATTTAGCGACGAATGATGTGAGTGCCGGCACGCAAGTGGCCGCCTCCGCGAGCAACGCCGTCCGCTTGACCGTGCTGAAGGCGTTGGAGCAGTCTGTGAGGATCAGCCAGTTCTTCGTCTCGTGGCGCCCTTGGGCGCGTAATGCTACCTTTTCCACCCCCCTCGAACTTCTACCCCGAAATGTCTCGCCTCGCGACTGATCTCCTCCAGTCACGGCCGCTACTGCCGCATAGGGCGATTGCAAGGAGGCGTCTCCTAAGCATACGGGCGGCATTTTTCGCCCAAGGCAGTGAGGTTGGATCGCAGGAAGAGCTGCCAGAACTCGGGCGGGAAGGCGGCTGGATAGTCGATAATTCGCCTGCAGAAGGTCTCAATACCAGCGGCACACTTCTCTTGCCCGAAGCCAATCCTAATGATTGACTATAAGCGCCAAAAGCGCAGTGCATCGCTTCCTGCACCAGACAGCGCGTTTCGAGAGTCTACAACCCCGAGGGCGACCTGAGGGCCAAGCTCCTGCTCCGGGCGCCACTTAAGGCCGCTCCCGTCCTCCAAATCGGAGGCATTTGCTGCTACCGTTGCCGTTGCTTTCTCGCAGACAGAGGTCAGATCTCCATCGGTGAATTCCACCTTTACCCGCTCCCACGTTGTCTCTGCCGGGCGCTCGCGATTCCGCGAGGAGGCTACGTGCTGCCACAGTCACACTCCCCGGGTGGCGGCATGCTGACGATACCCTCTTGAACTTCGCTTCGTCCGTCGCTTCGTGTGCTAGGTCACTACGCCTTGCCGATGGCTGATGGGTTATTGCCCGGCGGGTGTATCCCATCAGCCATGGGAGAAAAAACGTGATATCACCGCGTTCAACAGACGCGAGCCTCTCACGCCGCTTCTCTCGTCCGTCCTATGAGTGCAGCAGAGCCGGCCGGATAAACCATATTTTATTGGGTCTCAGGAGCGAGTTTGGCGTCTCCGATTCTCTATTCTGACGATGCCGTCCCAAGACATGGTTTAGGAGTCCAAGCACGTGGGTGAACAGCTTGGCATGGGCATTAGCCAGCCTTGGTTGCACTTTTACGACGGCGATGAACCGTTGCTCGAGGTCCTCAAGGAGAATGTCATCGTGTGGGCCTGCAATCCCCAAGGTATCCTGGTCCCAGGGATAGCAGAGGCCATTAAGTCGCCCATCCTCGCCATCGTCGGGTATCCCCCCGAGTCCCACCACTGTAGCGCGCAGCCCAGAGTCGGCCTGAACTGTCGCCTCTAGTGCTTCCCGTCTCCCATGGTGGACTGCGCAGTCGGCGCAGAGAAGCGGTGCCTGCACCCCCCTCTCTCCTGATTGCATTTACCGCGCACCGTGCATGCATAACATGCCGGTGTCCACACGGTAGCCCCACCACTCGTTGCCCCCCCGAGTCACTGCTGTCGCCCGATAACCCCCGCAGGTCGCGCCTTCTTGGGTGTCACCCATGGACGCGCGAAGTCGCACTCCGCTCCCTGATGCTGCACCTCCTCCCTTGCTCCCTCCTGCTTTCCTGCTAAGTTCGCGCTCCCCATCTTTGCCCCCCATCTGGACAGGGGCTGGTGGCGGCTCGCTGCCCCCGAGTCCAGGGATTCACCCCCGGGTCGTGGCGGCCCCTCTTCCAATGCTGGTCGCTCGTTAGTCCCCCCCAGATCCACGCAGTCGGCCTCGTCTACCTCTTGTAGCCGGCGCCCCCCCTTCCGTGCAAGTAGGCATAGACGCGGTCGCTCCAGGTGTTGCCGAGGCGGCACTGAGCTGTGTCAGGGGAACTCCTGAGTATTCCGGTGGCGTGACATCCCTGCCTCCAGCGATCTGGGGGTTCTCCGTGACGCCACCAGCAGCATCTCCGGACTACATCTGCCCCCTTACCCGCGGTTGGCTCTCCGACGCCGGGGCTTCTCCTTACGGTGGCGCCACCCCCGCTGCCGGAAACGGAGGTAGCGTGGCATCCGGACGCAAAGCGCCTTGCACCCCGAGGATCCATCCAGCCAGGTGTTCCTCCCACTCAGAATCGAGCCCCCCCATGTACTTTTGGACGTGTGGTCCAATGCAGAGCCTGCGGTTAGGTAACCGAAGCAAGTCGTCCTGTGGTCGGATCTCGAACGCTGTGGACGACATACTGTAACGGCTAACCGCTGCTTCCCATTCCCTTGGGCGGGGGAAATCGAGGTACGCCGATCGAGGGCCGCCGACGAAGGCAGGCCCAGGGCGTCGCTGAACAGAGAGCATGAGAGAAACGAGGAGATTGGACTACCTCCCGTGAGCCCTCACCATCAGCTCGAACGTGTTATGGGAGCCAGTCGTCACGTCATTGGCTGGATCCAGCCGGGGGACACCTTCCTCAAGGATTGAAGCGAACCGCAGCGTACTCCCCACTGCTGGCCACCTCCCCGCTGGCTGGAACATGGCAACCCCTGAGCCAGCTCCGCCGGATGGGGAGGTCGGCTTCATACCGGCCACTCAGAGCGGCACGTAACGCAGAGCTGCAGGTCAACATGACCGTTCGCTAGGCGTTCTGCGCGGTCCCACATGCAGCGGGCGTGCACAAAGCTTCCGGGGGAGCAGGTATCGAGTACAGGTACATGGCTGTCCCCTGGATATCTGGAGGAGAAATCTAGATCCTCATCGCAGTATGTAAAGGAGATCGGGCATCCGCCACCCTTCCACCTTGGCCGCCCTCGGACGAGGGAGGTTCGCTGCACCCTTACCTAAGGTATCGATTCCTGCTCGTGCCGTCTCCTGTTCACGCACTAGCCGCTCGTGAGCCTCTCCCAGATCCTCTCCCGGATCCCCTAAGTAGGCCAGCTAAAGGCCTACTGGTGAATATGTGTCCAACACAACCGTCCAAAGAAAGATACGCAAAAGGACACAGGAATCCAGTGACGCACTGGCGGTTGTGCGGCTAGGATAGAACACCAAAGCCGGAGGTTACGAAGGGACATACTGAACGTAGCTACGTAACCACGGGTTGTTTGGGGATGTGTTCAAGCGGGGGGGCGAAGTTAATTTATACAAGGGGATGCGGTGAGTGAAGAAAGCCAGCTAAGGGCCTGTGAGCGTCCTTCCATAAGATAGACCAGTCCAAGTTAACGAAGAGACGCGCTGGTGTAAGCCAGCCAGGGACCTGAGGTTGTGCGTCCAAACCAGAGACCCCATCAAGTACACAATACACGAAGGGACGCACTGAAGTAAGCCAGCGAGTGGCTCGTGGGTGTGCGTCGAAAACAGAAGAGCGCAACCGAAGAGCGCAAGAAGAAACTCTGAACTACGCATGACCCGAAATAGATAGCACAAAACGACACCCTGAAGGAACAACGATAGCAACCAAAGGGTACGTGGCTTGCGACAGGAGTGAGGCAAACAAACCTCTAAGTGCTACGTAGATCGACATGGAACACAGTCACAGGTGGCCGGGACCCGCCCCTCGCATAATATGGGCGTACAAAAATCCTTGTGCAGACACCGGAAAAGGTAGCCCACACACAGGCCATTGGGCGTACCGAATTGAGAGGTTGTCGGCACCTTGTTTGGTTTGCTATAGATAAATTGTCCAATGTCTCCACAAGGCTTTTCTCACGCCCCTATTGTGCGAGGGGTGGGTCCCGGTCACCTGTAATGCTATCGCGGAAGAAGGGCAATAACGAGAAAACTAAGCAATATATATATATATCGTAAAACAAAGTCACAACGTTAGACGCGTGGTACGATAGAGGTATAGGGTATACCTTTTTTTGGCTGAAACGCTTTTCTGGATGAAATGACGGGGGCTCCTTAACCCTTTTAGAACTGCAGTCCCGTTTTGGGGACAATCCACACTAATTCTAAGTAATTTGTCCCCAAAACGGGACTCCAGTCCTAGATAAGGGTTAACCCAAAATTGTCGGAATTTCATTTTTTTTTGGCACTATTTTTCATTTCATACCTAGGCCATGGGATTGTTCATCGAGCAGCACTTTCGTGTCTCTCCACAAACAGTTTTTGGGCGAGGTATGGAGCTTGCTCCTCAAGCGACCACCCTTTGAAGGCGGAACCTCGTGCACCTTTACCGTAGCATGCCTCGTTAGCTACCCTTTATCAGTTGAGAGGGGCAGGGGGGGCACTTAGGGGGGACACTAAGGGGGGCACTGGGGGGGGGCGTACTCATTGTTGCTTGCCTTAGTCATTTGACCATTGACCACGCATCTCTTTCGAGGAGGAGCAACGTTCCTGCTCCTGATAGATACACCTCCAACAGTTGGGCGCTCATTATGTTGTTTCCATATATTACAAAGACACTTTTTTCCAATCTTACCCCCTTCCTGTTTTGCCGCCTGTGGGCACCCCATCTATCACCAAAGATAGCGATCGTTTTCTCGCTGCTATCTAGTGTACCAATCATTTCCATGTCACATTCGTCTACTCTCCACATTCGTCTACTCTCCTCATCTCCTCTAACACACCCCGTTTCTCCTTGTACATTTCGTATTCTCCCACTAAGTGAGTTCTACTCTCTATTGCTTTGCCACAAGGGCACATCTGTGCATCTTCTTCTTTTTGGCAGGTCCAGGTCCCCCACGAAATCGCAGTTTCAGCGTTTTCGCGAAGCCCATAAGCCGTGCAAATACCTTTTAATTCCTATCTCTTGTCTTAACCCCCCCGTGTATCTCTAAGTGCTCATTTCTCAGCGCTACGTAGCCTTTCCCTTCATTCTATCCTTTCCTTTACTTCTGTCTTGTACCCCCCAAACCTCTCTATAGCCAGCATCTCCTTTTGCTGTCCTCCTATATCCTTCCGTACTTTCTCGACTACGTTATCCCACCATATTCCAGCTCGGGTACTGGGGGAAGGGGGGGGGGGGGGGTGTACTCATGTCGTGCATGGCCGTAGTCGTATGACCATAGACCCTCGCATCCCTACAATGCCGAGGCGGGTTACGTTGAGTTTTCACCAACCAGGCAGACATTGGGGGAATAGGGGCTTGGCTGGGGGCGGCTGGGTTTCGCAACACGCCGCGAGCCAATTCCCCCGGGTTGATGACACTAAAGGCACCAGGATCGGCAAAAGGTCGATTGATCCGGCCCGGATCGTCGAGGAGCCGGACGATGTAGGAGTAGCTTGGAAGAATCGCCAGGTAAGGCGCGACGTGCGACTTGCCTAGCCATCAGATCCCGTTGCGGCCCTTGTATCGAATGTGTGCCCCCGCAGGATAGGCGGAAGAGCTCAAGCGGTAGAGCCGAGCCAAAGAGTGCTCGGGACTAGGCCTTATCTCAGCGCGAACAAATATTTTGCCCCGGGACCACGATGATTCGCGTTGGGTTTGCACCAATGCGCATCTGGCGATATAAGCGGTTTGGTTTGGAAGTACTTCGCGTTGGTGTGCCCAACCAGTCTCGAAGGATGTGAAGTCGGAAGTGTTGTAGGTCCAGCTCGCGCTCCATTGAGGGGTCCGGTTCAATGGATTCCTTAGAGTATACCACAGTGGCACCAACACAGCCGCGAACGAGCTGGTGGTGCGAGAGCTGTTCGATCTCGAGGCGTCCAGACGGCGGGGAGACGTCGTCGAGTATGCCGTGGTACGGTGGAGATTTGACCGAGGAAGAGTTTATAGAACGTAGATAGCGAGGCCGCCCAGGAAGTGCTCGATGGACATGTCGTCGGTGTTATCGGGAGTCCGCCAGGGCTTACCTGCATCGAAGGGAGGAAACACGGTGGATGCAGTCGCGGCCCGGCATATCGAAAGCAAGGTCGAGGTAAGAGGATTTTGTCGTGAAAGAGAACGGCCGTCGGGGATGTCCAAAGCCGGTGTCGGGCCTACAGCGAGGAGTTTTTGAACGAGTCTATCCGGTTGAATGGGAGTTTGGTCACGAGGGCGGTGGCGTCGGTGCCTCTCTTGGCGCCTTATTGGACGGTGGTAGCAGTGCTGTAGATTAGCGCTCAGCTTCCGGTGGATAACTGAAGAGGTCGCCGAAGGGGCGCGTCCAGGATGGGAGCGCTACGGCGGTCTAGACGCAAGGCGGTGACCGTGTGATGTTCGCGGACGGTGCGGCACGTCCGCTGTTGACGGCCAATAGCCAGGTCAGAGAAGGCCAGTTGGTCCCGCTTCAGGCTTTGGCATCCGCTAACATTGGGGAGGTAGAAGACAGTGAGGGGAAGGCGGGGGAGGCGGCCCATGTGTAGCAGTTCATTGGGGGCAAGCCTGGTAGCGGCGCTAACGAAGTTGTTGTACGCGCTCTCCACGTGTGGGAGTTGATCGTCCCAGTCACTTTTTTCTTCGTTTACCACCATGACGAGCATCAGAGCCACCGTGTGATTGACGCGCTCGACACCGCCGTTGGTTCATGGGTGGTAACCGCTGGTGGCGATCTTGTGGATGTCGAGGCGCCCATACAGATGGTGCGGAAGAGTTAAAAACAATACAGGAGGCCAGTGTCAGCACGCCGCCCATTTCCGACGTCCCTACTCTCGCAGCAAAAGCCCAAATCCACACCACCGACGATGGCACCGTCCTTCTCGCCCATCGACCACCAATGCCTTCGCTAAGCGTTGCCGACCATGCCACACCGATCGACCTATCCGCGAGGGTTTACGTTCCAGTGTTTATGCGCCCGTGGGTCCTGCACACGTGCCACACCACCACCTCTTATCCCCTGTGGGTCACCCGAACGCTGATCATGATTATGCGTTTTGTCTGGTGGATTAGCATGCGTATTTCCACCCTCTGGTGGTTCCGCCGCTGCGTCAAGCATCGGGTGCGTAAGACTTCACGCCAAGCCATCCGCTGGCCTACCCTTTGCCTACCTCTACCCAACAGTCCCAGTATCCTCGTTAGCGTCGACTACTTTGGGCTCCTCCCTACCCATCACACCAAGGGGCAAGGCCTACGTCCTCTTCTTCACCGGCCGTTTCAGCCGCCCCGCCGGCATGTGCGCCACAACCGGCCGTCCGGTGGTGGAAAAGGGGAGTCCAGGCAAAGGAATCGAATGGCGGCGGAGCAAAATAACTCTGCGCGTTGTTCACGGCCCCAGTCCATATGGGTGTAGTGCTCCATGCTGAAACAGAGGCGGGGGTCGCCATCAAGCTCAACGGCGGGGTTCAGAAGGGGAAGGATGCATGGCGATGGGGTCCGTGTAGCCGGGGGTGGCGGCGCTGGCCTTGAGACAGGGGGCGCTGGCGGAGGGGGGGACAAGTTGCGGAGCAGGACGGCTATGGACGGTACTCGCTTGTTGGGGACGCGTCGGGGGGCTGGTCTGAGGAGTAGGTGAGCTTCGGCGATGTGTTGACGGTCTTGGATTGACGGTAGCGGGAGTACGGCGGCCAAAACCGTAGTCCGTGAGTGTCTGGGGGTTTCCAGCGGTGGCGGCGGCGGAGCGGTTCCGGGTCCGAGACAAAATCAGGTTCAACGAAGGATGATGGGTGGTTGGATCCGAGATGCTCGAGATTGGCGATGGGGAGACGATGGATCGCCTGAAATTCAAGCTAGGAAGAGCGCCAGCGGCCACGGCGGCTTCTCAGAATTGGAAGGCGGTTCGACGGCGAAACCTTGAACATTGATGTGGCAGACGGACATGCAGCGGCGCGAGTCGTCGTCCGGGTCTTGAACCTGAGTGTGGCAGACGGGAACGCGGCGGGGCGGGCCGTCAGACGGGTTTTGAGCAGTACGTGGTCCTGGAGAAACGATGCAAGGCGAGTCGGCGGCGAGGTATTGGGAGGAACGTGGGGCGACCGAAACGCCTCAACGCGAGTAGGCAGCGGAGTCTTGGCCAAAACGTGGGCCTGCGAAAACGATGCAAGGCGAGACGGCGGCCGAGTCTTGGGCATAGCGTGGGCCGGGGGAAGCGCTGAAAGGCGATTTGGCTCTATGGCCTTTAGACATGAACCGAGGCGACAAAACATGCTGCGTGGGCGAAGCAGACTGATGGTGTCCATGGCGGGCCCGTGGTGACAGAAGCCGCCAAAGTCGTGGAAAGTAAAGGGAAGGGTGGAGGGTGGGAACGAAGGGACTGGACGGGAGGGGAACGAGCCCAACCAAGCCAGCACCCGGCGTGAAAGGCTCGGGTGAGGTCAACACCCACGGTGTCGGCGCTGGTCAGGCTGGGTGCAGTGCGCTCGAGGTCGGTGGCTGGTTGATAGAGGCAGGAGCATCGGCATTGCCGTTGGCCGAGCCTTTGTGGTATTCCAAAGTGTAGGAGTAGGTGGATAGGAATTCCATCCAGCGCTGAACGCGGGCGTTATGTTCGCTAGCACAGGCCTTGGTGATGTTTTCGAGCGCTATGTGGTCGAAGTACATTCGGAACATGGTAGACCAGAGGCGGACGCGGAGACTTTTGATGGCCCCTCCGATGCTGCCAGATTCGAGGTTGATTCTGGTCCAAGAGCGTTAGTTGTCGGGGGTGGCGCGGCTGAGGAAAACTATGGGGCGGATGGAACCACCTGGTTGCTCTTGCTCAAGAGTGGTGCCGAAGCCATCGCGGTTGGCGTCACAGTACAAGCGGAAAGGGCGGGAGTTGTCGGCGACGGCATCCCAGTCTGGGTAGACCAAGATAGGGGGGGGGTGGTGAGGTCGTGGAGGAGCTGTCGGATGATAGTTTCCCTAGCCGGGGTGAAAATGAACTTGGCGTCTTGTTGAGGAGGGTTTTTGACGGGGCGGAGACAGGTAGAAAAGTTCGCGATGATCTTGCGGTGGTAGCTAGTGCTTCCAATCAGGAAGCGAGGTTGTTCGACGCTTGTGACCATGGGCAGTTTAGTTGGGGCGGCGACCTTGCAGTCGTTAGGAATAACGCCAGAGGAGGAGATACTGTGTTCCAGGCAATCGGGGTCGGTGGCGCCAAGGTTAGCCTTGGCGGGGGAAATTGTGAGGTTACGCTTTCGGAGGTGTTCGAAAAGGACCCTGATGCCGTCGACGTGGGGAGCGGGTTCGGGGCCGAACAACGATGACGTTGTCGAGGTAGGTGACATAGCGCTCAAGACCTCTGGTGACCTTGTTGATGACATTAACGACCCACCCTGGCGAGGCACGGATTCCTTGGGACATGATGAACCGTTCGAAGAGTCGGGTGGGTGTGCAGAACACGGTGAGGGTGGTAGTGTCCTTGTCGATGGTTATGTGGTGGGACGAAGATACGAGGTCGAACAGGGAGAATATGCCTAGTTTTTTCCAGAGAACCGAGGACCACGTCGACGCGGAGGATGAGAAGCTGTCCGAGATAGCTGATTGCGTTTAACTTCTTGCAGTTGACCGTAATTCGGACGTTACGGTCAAATGTCGGGATCGCTACAATTGGGCTGGAGTACGGGGAAGTGGAATGTTGGATGAGGCCAGCGGTCAGGTATTGGTCGAGCACGGCGTCGGTCTATTTAGGGAGGACGGGCCCGATGTCGCACGGTTGGGAAGTGAAGGGTGCACTGTTCGGTGGGACGGCAAGTCTTGAGCGGCATACGGGAGCAGGAGCCAAAGCCGGTGATGGATGTGGAGAAGACGTCGGGGAAGTCGCAAAGGATGTCGCCCAAAGCGTCGATGACTGTCCCGGAGACCGGAAGGAACCGTGGAGGTCGAGCGTGACGTCCCGTACGTGCAGGGTGAGTCGATCCCAGATGCGAAGGAAGCTTTCCCGTCGGCTATCGCTCAAGCCTTCCAGGAGTTCGGGGAAGAGCATCTTCGGCGGGGATGGGGTGTCGTTGGAAGAGGCTGCATCGTCGACCGCGGGGATGTTGTCGTGTAGCGCGTGGACGTCAGCGGTGGGGGGGTCAGTGGGGACTCCGTGGAAGGGTCGTGGAGGGTACAGAACGGGATTTGAAATTGGCAGCGAAGAGAAGGGGCCCAAGAGGTAACCTGACTCGAGGTCGGTGAAGGCCAAAAGTGGGATGGATGCCTTGGTGTCCAAGGGCGACGAAGATTTCCTTGTCGGAGAAAAAAACATGTTGACCAGGTAATTGATGGTGAGGTCCGGAACGCCCGAAGGGTGTACCGGGTTGACCCGGGACGAGCAAGGGCTTAGGCGAAAGCGAGACTGCTTTCGAAGTCGGCGAACCGGAGATGGTAGACGTCGCACGTTCGGTCGATTAGCCTGAATGAAGGTGGAAAGGCCGTCGGTATACGGGGTACAGAGGGAGGGTTCGCCAAAGGTGGACTGGAAAGGCTGGCGAGGCAGCGGGGTGGTGTAAGTGCGCTGTTCGAAGCGAACCCAGCTGCCACGTCTAAATAGGACAGGGTGTTGCATCGTACCACGGGAAACGACGCACGCCCACACGGCGAGTTCAGCGCAAGGAGTATCGCCATGCAAGAACTGGACGCTGAGCCGGACGAAAGAAGTCGAGAAGGCAGGGAGGTTTTCCCAAACCCTTCCCAAAAGCGAGGAGTCGCATGGTGCTCGCAGGAGAGTCCGTCGCAGCGCCGCCGGTTTTCTTTCGAGCCTACGCATTGGCGGTGGTGAATGCTTGTCTGCAGCCGGTGCCCAGGAGGGCGACGAGGCGGTAGCGGGTGGTAGCGGTGGCGCCACTGTGGACTTTGATTATGGTGGTATGTACAAGATGCATCATCGATGGTATGAATGCTGCTCGAAAGGCAACGCCCGTTTGCGGCGAGAAGGGGTATCAATACTGCTCAAAGGCGAGAACGAGCAGAAAATAAGTAAAGGGGTCTACGTCGGCTGTGACGGCGGAGATGGGAGTGTAGGATAACGCCGGAGTCGCGACGGCTAGGAATGAGAGCACAAGTCGGTCGATCGTAGAAAACGAGGTCGGAGGAGATGGGAGTGCGCTGATCTCGTGGATCCTATGGGGAGGGGGAGACGCGGGTGGAGGATGGTATGGGAGGGGGCCCAACACGGGACCTGGGCTGATCAAGCTGGCGGCGAATCTTCGCGAGGATGTCGTCACCGGCTGAGAGTTCCGGCTTCAGATCGAGGCTCGGAAAGTTTGTGGGCCATCGGACTTGAAACCCATTCTCCAAATAATGCCCTACGGGCTAGCTTCGACGAGGATTGATCTTGTTGCCGGTGCCCGGGAGTAAGTGCTTGGCTTAAGCGGAGGGTGGAGAATTTTGCGCGGTTGTCTCGGAGAACAGTATCGCCGCGATGGTATTCCCGGAGCTATTGGTCTTGGAAACGGAGCGCCCGAGGCGTTTCTGTCGCACGGGGTCCGAAGAAGCCATGATGCGCTCCGGCAAGCAACAAGGTTGCCGAAAAAAACTTGGCTTCTCCGACATCATATATGTATCGTTCCGTGCAATTGTAGTGGTCCATTGGTCGACGGTAAATGTCGAGGGGTACCGCTGGGAAAATGCTGACAACGGGGGTCCCAGAAGAGGAGGAGTTGGTGGAGTGTGAGGGTCGGACTAGAGGCTGGTTGAAGAGGTAAGTGGTGGGGAGGGGGGAGCCCGTAGTCCTACGGAGTGCCGCCTAGCGTGATCGGAAAAGCCGAGTCGAAGGCGGTTTCAGTTCCCGAGGTGGCCGAGGGATTGTTCGGCGATGCCGACACCTCCAGGGGGGTGTCCGTGGCGGTTCGAAGAAGCTCGTGACGAAGGACTCAGGTGGTCCCTGCTAGTGGCACGCGGTCATCGCTGCGCAAAAGGAGAGACATATAACCCATTGAGCTCACGATGACATACCCTGTAGGTAGCGGATCGTTGCGTACAAAAACTGTCAGAGTTTGAATACCAATCATAAATTATGCGCACGCCGTAGCACCCGCGATCGAAGCATCACTACAGTAGTATCACTAGTGTCACTAGCATCACACCAAGCTTGCAAACGTGAGAACTGTTTATTTTTATTTTTTCATCTCACAGCTTCGTTAAAAAAACAATAGGGGTAGTAATCAAGTATGCTCTTCCTGCAATACTCCGCGACTCCGGAAGAGGTGACGGTGAAGGCGGTGCCGGGCATGTTCTATAGTGATTGGCATTATGGGTGAGTATTCGGCGGAGTAGTCGGCTGGGAAACCATCCCTTAGGCTCAGGGAGAGTGGTGTGGTCAGTACAGGGCGGTCGGCTGGGATTCCGGAAACCCTGGAAGCCTAAGGTAGGTGCTGTTATTCGGCGGGGCTGGCGGACGCCAGTGGAAGTGCGCGGGCGGATTCGTGGGATGGTAGGGGGGAGAGATTCGGAGGCCGATGGCTCTTGGAAAGGGGGCAGGGGTACCTGGAGGGGAGTTGACGCCGCTGTTGGCCGTTGTTGTCGGGCCTTCCACAAGGTTGGCAAGGTCTGTATATAAATTTCGGCATATGACAGAGGCAGGGCGCGGTGTCGCGCACCCACTGCGAAGGGACGGGGAGGGGAGCGTCTGGGGTGGGCTCGACGTGCCCACCACCTCCTCCGGCCCACACCTCGAACCAAAACCTATCGAACAGAAATAATCCTTGCTTTTGCCGCCGCAATGGGGATGGGTGCCGAAACGAACAAGAGTTCGGAGCCAGCCATGTTACGGTCGAGGGGTTGCACGTGAGAGTGCCCAAGCAGTTCTCACCGACAGGGCAAACCTGCTGTAGCTAAGGAACTACTACAGTAATTTACGATACGCTCGTGCTTTTCTGTAGATACCTAGACTATAGCCAATGAGACTCTATACCAGGTCAGGCGTACCAGGTAGCTTACACTTTTGCTTGAAGCCGGCAGCTGGGTGACTTACAATTAGTATAGAGCGCCTTAAGTGGGCAGCCTCAGGAAACACTACGGGTGCTACCCTGCCGCACCGTGCGTCTCCGGTCGAAGAGAGGAAACCTGCAGAGTATCGGTGCACATGATATACTGTTTGTGTATTTCTCGGGCGATAATCATCACCGTTTGGAGCCTGATGTGAGTATCAACCGGGGATTATAGTCCCCGGCCAGGGAGGTACTGCTGCACTTGTACCGCATGCTCTGTGGACCGAAGCTCCATGAGTAGGGTGAGGCGTTCGCTGTCACAAGCTGAAGACCAGACCAGTGCTAGTTTTCGAGAGATGCTGCTGTGATGTTGGTGGTGGGTCGTGGCACAAGGCACCAGGTTATAGACATTGCCGGCAGAGGCAATCCATTTTGAGTCGGGCCAGCCCAGTGAACGGAGCCATAACAACCTGAACTTTTTTTGTGTCGGTCCGTTGTCTGAACGACGAGCACCATCCGAATCTGCCGCCGGAGCCTCTCCGGGCGTATAGCCACATGATATACTACTCGTACTGTTTCTGCGGTCGACACTATATAATGGTATCATACGTACACCAGGTGGGGCATTCTTTAGATCAAAATACACCATTTCAGTGAAACCGTGCCGTTCGACACACACCGCATATGGGGGAAGCGGGGCTTGGCGCAAAGGCTTTCCTTGTCTAAGTCTCAAGTTGCCCCTGTCCGTGGTCGCACCGTCGAAGCTAACGTCCCGCCGATTCTTGTAAATGTTTCGTGAGTCATGCTTGCTGGTGGTCGGCGCTGTGTGTTGAAAAGGGGTCAACAAATTTGCTTCAAGAAATTGCTTCAAAACAAGGGGCCATTTTTATTTTATTTTTTACTGTTTTGATTGAGATTTAGTTGAGGCAAACGGAAAACCTAAGAGGTAATCTCTTTACTTTAGACCCGGCAGACAGACAGCGTTGACGTCATTTTCTTGAAGCACACGTACGTACCCCGCCTACTTACTATACGCAAATATTTCGTACCAATGCATCTGTAAGTGTCACCACCCAACGCGAAAATAGTATTCCTTCCCACCATTACCACCACCACCACCGTCTGCCTGAAGAGGTGAGATTTAAGGTCTGGCTATGTTAATTGTCTTGCGAAAAAGACAATGGCCCAGTACATGCATACAAACATACCGGTATACACTAAGAAGTACACACTCTAATATATGACAAGTACCAGGTACACAAGAAATACACATTCAAAAGCGTGCATGACATGGATAGCAGCAACAAAAAATAACACGCCACGGACAAATTTATAACAAGAGTGATCACCCTGTCCGGTATAACACAATCCCCGTTATATATTGGCATTAGAGTGAAAACGGTTCGTATGTTTTCGACCAGAGTGGAACCAGGTACCATTTACAAAAGAAGCATGTCGTAAAATGAACTACGAGGCAGCTAAATGTTGATGTCCCCCCCCGCGGCTTCGCGCTTGGTGCTAGCAATGTCTGCCTGGTCGGTGAAAACCCGCCATGCTCCTTCCCGGCATTGTAGGGATGCGAGGGTCTATGGTCATACGACTACGGCCATGCATGAAAATGAAGTACACCCCCCCCCCCGGATACTGTTGCAATAAAACGTCGAATTTATGCAAAAAAAATGCCAAGCGAGGCAGTGCAGACATTCAGCCAAGCGAGGCAGCGCAGACAGTCAGCCAACCAGCAATCGGCAGGGGTATCGTTACGAACGGAATAGATGGGGGTCTGCGAGAACGGAGTACCCCCCTCCAAAAAAAACATAACGAAAACAGGCGAAGCACTTACTGGTAATAGTCTTATGATGCCATCCATACTATAGTAATATCAATAACACTTCGTATACCTTGTATACGTTACTACTTGAAAGTACTTCGTATGGTAATATCACCAATGTTGCATTGACTGCATTGGCTGCTTGCTGCTGCCGGAGACTAGCGCCGGCATGACAAGAAGACAACATCAACAACAACAAAAGAAGAAGGATGCATCATGTATAACATATATTACAGTAGTATGTGCTCATCATTCATTCACGTTCCCAGATGGATGACACTGAACTTCCCGTCTGGATTTTCATTAAAAAGAGAAAACAAAAACGACCCCAAAACAACCTACTACTCCCCCACCCAATTCAACGTGCTGCTATAGATACGTAGCTCGTTCCAGTAGATTGTAGCAGTAGTTACTCACGACGATGCGCGAGCCTTTCCTCACGGCTCCGGTATAAGCCCACTTGTATTCTAGAAAACCGTCGATATAATGTACAAACAGAGGCGAGGCTCGGTGGGCCTTCGAAACGCGATACCATGTATAACCTTTGACAGTTCTGCACATGCCTCCCTCCCCCCCCCTCCTCAATCTACGATAACATAATCATTGTTGTTTCGCGACTGCAACCACAAGGAAGTATGCGAAACATACCCACTCCCCCCCCCCCCCCCCCCCCTCCCACGAGGGGCAGCGACACACCTCGCTAGAGGCGAGACGGCAACACGCTGCCTGCCGACCCGAAATCGATTCAAGCCAAGACGTACGACAGACCTCTCCTGTTTTCTGCGAATCAAGCCTACTTATAGACGTACGACAGACAGCCTCTCTCTCCTGTTTTCTGCCGGGCGATGGGGGGAGCAACCGTGGATAGATAACGACACCACTAACCAACAGCACACGAGAGAGGCAACCGCCCAGCCCCGACGATTCGAGTCAAAACGACCGTTGATGCATCAGCATCAGCAGCAGCAAATGTGATGCTATGTAGGACACCTGTCTTCATGGGCACGTCAAGGCCTCTTTTCCCCTCAACATACTACTGTTCGTGTGTGGGGGTCAGTCAAGGGTAGGGTCTCCTAGCAGGCTTTGAGCGGCAGCAGAGGCAGCACAACCCGGCAGGAAACATGGACGCAGCAGACACACAACGAACGCCCGCCCCACCCCGCCAGCTGCTCTACCCGGCAAACAGCGGGAGGAAGAAAAAACGCTCGTTGTCAGTCAACCGCATCGCACTCCCGCCATAGCGCCTCCTATCCCCCCCCCCTCCTCGGCTTCCTATCGGCTGGCGCCATGGGGGGGGCAAAGTACGATCAGGGCAGCACCCTCCCAACCAGCTCACATGCCCCTTCCCGAAAAGGACTACGTACTGCCAACTTTCTCTCGATTTTAGCGCAGGCTCAATACACGATTAAGGCAATCCCCCCCCAGTCAATCCACGTGCGTCTGCCTCCCTGCAACGACTACCCAACTTTCTCTCGATTTTTTGGTGCAGGCTACATATGATACCTCTTGCAAAGCCCCCCCCCCCTAAACCCCGTTCGCAAACACGTCTCGGTATCATTGCCCCAGTCGGTTTTCACCGAGGAGGGTCCGCTGTACAGGGGGGCAAATTGAGCGGTCTGCACGACAGGGGAAGATAGCGACCCATCCCCTGATTTACCGCCTTGCAATATTTGTTGGCTACGTACGGTTCTTGCGAGCGTTTTTTTCCGAAATTTGGCCAATTTTACGGTATTACTGATGCGTCCGCTTTCTCTTCTTCCATTTCGGCGGTATTATACAGCATCGTTTCGTCGTGCTATTCACGCTGCCACAGCAACAGTAATTCCGTATTTCCGCGCACTGCTTTTGCTTGCTTGCGCGGCGTTGGCATAAAGCTCGTCAAAACATGAAGAAATGAAAACAGAAAAACGACGACGACGACGACGACGACGAAAGAAGCAGAACCGATGCTGATTTGGTTGATGGTCAGGGCCCGAGATCATAATAAAGGAGAGGCAATGCCATCATCCTCCTCAGCAGCAGTAGCAGCATTAGCAGTCACTTCTTGGCAACATCGGGGCCCAAATTGAAGTGGTCACCACTTGAAACGATCGCGAAACAGGCAGAATGTCGCCGGCAAACGCCAAAATATATTACAGAGGGGTGCTCGCAAAAGCAACAGCACGGCAGCTGCCCAGCGCTAAAAATTGTGGAAAAAAAAAACAAGAGGGAGAAGAAGAAGAAACAAAAAAAATAAAAACGAAGAAAAAAAAGCAACAAAATAAATGTAGCAAAAACACAAAATAACGCACACATACAGCTATTAATAGCGTTCATCTCTTGACCCCCGGCTAGCTGGCGCTATCCTTCCCTCGACGCCCCCCCCCCCCTTCCCGTTGCCGCCTGCACGCCTCTTCACAAACTCCCATCGTCTTCAACGCCCCATTTTCCAGCGGCAAAGCAAAAGCCGTCGCAGCACCGGCCCCGCAAATGGCAACGGCATAAAAATTACATGCACGCGCATCCCAAGCGGGACGTTATATACCCCCAACAGACACAAAAACACGAAACAAAATGATACAAAGCATCGCGACACCAAAAGACAGCCCGCAGAAACCGATTTGATCCGCGAAACCGAATCGATCGCAACGCCGTTTTGATCACCAAAAAACCGATTCGATCACGAAAACGATTCGATCGCGAAAAACCGATTCGATCACCAAAAAACCGATTCGATAGCGAAAAACCGATTCGATCGCGAACAACCGATTCTATCACCAAAAAAACGATTCGATCGCAAAAAACCGAGTCGATCGCAAAAAACCGAGTCGATCGCGAAAAACCGATTCAATCGCGAAACTCACCGCCGGCCCTCTGCCGTGTCAAGCGTGTCAAGCAACGCGGGCTGATCAACCACCGCCGCTTTTTTGTTCAAAACACTGGGGAAAACCAACAGTCAACCGAGTCAACTGAGTCAACCGGGGCTCTGGTTATAAGCCCCCCCCGATCCCTCCTCTCCTCCCTCTCCCCCGCCTTCCTACCTAGTACGTGTGTCCTCACTCTTCCCCTGCATTATTCAATTGTTCGTAACCTCGGCAACAGCACACAAGCTAGAGTTGGTAGACCCGCAGCGGCTGGCTGTTCAAACCGTCCTGTCTCGCCCCCCAACACCTTCCTATAAAAAAAAAAACAGCGAGACATCGCGGTAAGTAACACACGCCCGTCGGACCACCGACGAGGCAAGAAAAGGAAAACGAAACAAAACACATTTTCCCATAAGAAACGGCACCGACCAAGCTCCGACCCAAAAGCCCGACTCGACGACGAAACGGTAATAAGAAAACGAAATAAAACATATTTTTTCCCCATAAGAAACGGCATCGACCGAGAGCCCCGACCTCCCCCACCCGACTCGATGACGAAGCAAGAATGAGAAAACGAAATAAAACAATATTTTTTCCCCGTAAGAAACGGCACAGACCAAAGCCCCCAGCGACCCGACCCGACCCATTTTCAATCAAATCCGCCGTGCGCACGCACGCTACGTCACTTCACATCACGCTACGTCACGTCACACCCTCCCTGAGATGGCACGAGACAACGACAACTATGTATTATCCTATCCGCTGACTACTCGCGCAAAGATCACAACGAACGGGAACAGTCACGGGGCGTTGCTCTAGTTTTTTTTTTCTCAGGGTGTAACAAATATTTTGGCCAAAGGTCCACACACCGCTCTAGCGAAGCAGGGACATCCTTTCCGAGAGCGAGCGAACGAGCGAGCAGGCCTGGCCGGCTGGGACAAGTCGGCTCTTTTCTCCCCCCCTGCGGTTCGACCAATCAAAACGCTTCGTTCCACCAATCAGGTCACTTGGTTCGACCAATCAAATCCGCTCGGTCGACCAAATCAAAACACTGCGTTCGACAAAGCAATTCAGCTCGTTCGACCAACCAAATCACCTCGCCCGACCAATCAAACCAGTTCGTTCGACCAATCAAATCATTTCGCCCGACCAATCAAACCAGTTCGTTCGACCAATCAAATCACTTCGTCGTCTTCATCCGAGCGGTTACACCCGACATAGACAGACAGACACCCCCCCCCCCGCTCCCGATGCGCCACACCAAAAGACAATCTCCCCACACAGGCGAACGAAAACACGAACGGGTCGCGCGCGTCTACCACCAAGTAAGCGTCTACTTTTGGCCACCACTTAAGCGAAAAATTACAGCCAGTGGAGCAAAAAAGCCGAAAAGCACAGTAGCGTGCGGCGCGGGACGGCAAGCAGAGATGCCCCCGCCCCCTCCTCCCTGAACCCCCGCCCGCCACCCCCCTCCTCCCACTCGTCTAAGCGTGCCGTGTGCTAGGAAACCCACATGCTGGCGGGGGTTCAATTTTTAATTCAGTTTGAGTCCCGCCCCTTCCCCGTCACGATGGTGTCGCAATCCCTATAGGCCCATCCTGACGCTGTCGTCCACCCCGCATCGTTTATCGAGCAGCGAGTCAATGGCGAGGTAAAATATGACCGCGTCTGTTTCGAGCGACGCTTCGAAGCCTACGGTTCCGAGGTGCAAGCACTTGATCCACACCACCTTGCCGCGTCTCTCGACGTCGAGGACGTCGCCTAGAGGTATCTGCGAGCAGTTGGGGGAGACATAGGAAAGAGTTGTGTTAGTTGTGTTATACATAAATAAATAAACGCCAACGACGACGACAACAACGCAGCAGCAGGCAGCAGAAGCAGACAGCAGAAGCAGGTAGCGGAGGAACGCGCCTCCACCATAGCAGCCGCAGCAGTATCGCCGCTATTACCAATGCTTGGATACAGCTGTAACGTACCACCAATGCTGCCACCAATGCTGTTACTACTACTACTACTGCTACTGCTACGGCTACTACTACTACTACTACTACTACTACTACTACTACTACAACTGTTAATACTTCAACCACGTGCACCATTTGTACTACCACACCAGTACTACCTGTACTGCTACTACTACTACTATAATATTGAGGAGCTCGATGCTATATTATCACAGAAAACCTTATTTTGGAGGAAAACAATCCCATGAACTCAACTATAAAACCAATAACATTGCACCACAAAAGTGAAATTCCGACGGTTTTGGGTTAAGGAGGCTTTACTACTACTTTAATCGCCTTTAATAGGCTTTAATAGCCTGTAATAGGCTTTACTAGCCTGTAATAGGCTTTACTAGCCTTTAATAGGCTTTAATAGGTCATTCAGAAAACGTTTCAGCCAAAAAACGGTACAGTACCCCTTTCGCAAAACGCGTCCACTACCACTACAACTCCTACTGTAGCAAGCAAGCAAGCAAGCAAGCAAGCAAGCAAGCAAGCAAGCAAGCAAGCAAGCAAGCAAGCAAGCAAGCAAGCAAGCAAGCAAGCAAGCAAGCAAGCAAGCAAGCAAGCAAGCAAGCAAGCAAGCAAGCAAGCAAGCGAGCAAGCGATTCTCACCTGTCCACCGCCTGAGTCCCACCACTTGCTGGTCTTCCATCGCAGACCCGGGAGGGTGGGGTCATACTTGACTACCCTGTGCGCCCACCCCTTACCGTGTCGGTGGTATTTCCGAACCCTCAATCCGTGCTCCTGGAAAAGAGTGGGCAAAACGATTAAAAAAAAACAAGCCATTTTTTTGTTAGCGCTATAGCTCAGGATATCAAGATGCCAGTTTCTCGGGGTCATTTTGTACAAGCAGCCTGGAAAGGGGGAACAAAAAAAAAAAAACATGCGCTAAGCGTTTTAGCTCAGGGTATATTTCGTGTATATATCAGGATGCGAGCTTCCCCGGGTCACAACAAACAAGCAGGCTGCTCTCCAACTCAAAAGCTCAGGATATATACGTATCAGGACCCGAGCTCCCTCGGGTTATATTATATATCCATTCGCCAAAACATTGTCTGGTCCAACCAAAAATATGCGCCAGGAGACGGGCTGTCTACACGAAAAGACCGCTGGCAAGCACGGACGGCGGAGAAGCCACCCGGCAAAAACGAACAACATGATGAAAAAAAAAAAACTCTGGGAAGCTGAAGGTTTTTTAGGTACCACTCTGGGCAGGAATCTAAGGACCATTTGAGACATGGGGCTGTGAGTAAGGGTTGCCTTACTGGCTAGAATAAAGCGTCTGAGTAAGGGTTGCCTTGCTGGCTAGAATAAAACGTCTACAGCAGGTAATATTATACCAGGTACGGTAGGTATAATATTACAGGGGAACATACCTAGTAATCAGACAATTCATCGATTCCCACTCGAACGATCTAGATATTTCAGGGCAGATGATCTGTATGATCTGTACTGATCTACCGTACCATAGCTCAGGTTGCTGGGTGGGAGCCGCCGAAAAGTTTGCATGATCTCGCACATATTTCTTGTACGTATGTATACGCAGATCCTGAACAAGCTCTCGCAACGGAAGGTGAGGAACTAGATGATCTGTCTGACAGATAGATAGATAGATAGATCATCATCTGTCCCGAGGTGCGTGGCCAGAAACGTTAAGAACTGCCCCTACGTGCAAGGGGGGGACAAAATGTACCTGTACAAAACGTGACAAAAGAGGGACGACTAATACTGACATCAGACTCAACACGGAAAACGGGGATCATATGTACGTATTCCTGGCCAGATAGGTATTAGTATTATAGCAACTAAATTAGTAAATGCCTATGATAATAAGCTGGCGACTTTTAGTCATCCAACGAAAGGCTGTAATTTTTGCAGTTAATATGAGTAACAAAAGGGTAAGCGATCTCTGGGTCGTCCGTTAGAGCCGTCCACTGCAAGGTTCTCCGGGCCATCAATTCAAGGCCTTCATCAGGGTGATCCACTACAGTATGATACAGGGGAAGCGTGAGACGCAAAAACAGGAAGCAAACAAAACAAACAAATATGCTCGAAAAAAATAAATCGTTACCTCTTATTTGTCTTTAGGAATGGTGACGACCGAAAAAGTACGTAAGCCGCCCTTTCGGACGGGCGGGCGCGTTGCGGAGATGTTTCTACATGTAAAAACCACTAGACCTGAACTCACTGCCTGCCGTGTCTCCCTCCACAGAGGCATCTCGCCACACTAATGATAAAACTGAGGACCGTACTACACAGGTACGGACTCTGTTGCCAACAGCACAAGGGCCTTTTTATTTTATTATCCCCACAAGTGCGCAATCAAAAAGCACCGCCACGATCGCGGCCTCCAAACCTCGAAAACGCACAAACCCCTGCTAAGACACGTGTTTCTCTCCCCCACATCCCGAAAAAAAAAAAAAAAAACAGAAACGAAAAATGCCAACAAACAAAAACCAAAAACCGAGAAATGTTACTCCTCCCCTCCCCTCCCTCCGCCGCAAATAAACCAACAAAATGCACGCAATTGTAAACCAAGTAAGTAACACCCGCAATGCACACCACACACGCACACACACGTGCCCCCACCCACCTCCCACCCCCTCCCTCCCTCCCGTCCTCCCACCTGCATAACCGCCAAAAAGACTCTCCACGCACGCGCCCTTTTCTTGAGCCTGCGCTGCAACATCTCCCGGCTGAAGCGAGCGCTGCTGGTCCGAGGCAGCCCGGACGGCGCGGACGCGAATACGCTGCACGAGGCGGCCTCTGCCTTCACCTCGCTCTCCTCCTCCTCATCCAACTATTAATAGTGTAATAGTGTATACGGACGTGCGTACGTACGTACGTACGTGTGATGCGTGCGGGAGGAGGCAGGGCAGGGGAGGGGAGGGGGGGGGGGGGGGGGGGGGGG